>OZ007560.1:257287440-257887440 GCA_963931875.1 Pollenia griseotomentosa | reverse complement strand
ATTAATTTTAAAATTCTTATTCATTAAACAGCATATTCCGTAAAATTTAATAGTTTTTACTCTTAAAAAATATATTTTTACCGGCAAAAATCAAACTACCTAATAAAATAAGTACTGAAAAACATTATTTTTTTGAATAACAAACTTAAATGTTACAAAACAAAATTATTCGTAAAATAACTATATTTATTTTAGATTTTAACATTATGGAAAACGAATTTAATACCCCACAATCAGTTACTCTAATTATTTTATGAGTGTAGAAATCGAAAAATATGCAAAACACGATGGTGAGTTTCTAAAGAAAAGATATCGGGCATGTTTTCGAAAAATTAGTTAACAGCAAAGAAAAGAAGAAAGAAAATACAAAACATATTCAACATTAAGCACGAATAACAAAATCTTTTGAAATCATATTCAACATTTTTTATTTTTCGAAATTATTCTATGAGCTAAATTTCAGTTATGTATTTTATAAAGCTTTTTTGTAATAGTTCTATTCCTTAAATTTTCAGGAATGACTTTTATTTAAGGAATAGAACTATTACAAAAAAACTTTATAAAATACATAACTGAAATTTAGCTCATAGAATAAATTCGAAAAATAAAAAATGTTGAATATAATAAAAAATAACCTACGAAAGGAAATAATTCCCAGTTTCTATTTGAAAATAAAAACATTTTTCAATTTACCGGATCTGCTTGAAATTAATTAGAATCATAAAAAACTTTCCAAATTTATTATCCATTTCAATTGCTTGATATTCATGCGTAGACGTACCCATTCAAAGTTGCGATGCTTTTACAAGAGTATCTTTTGAGGAAATCTTGGATTTAATTCCACTTGATTTCATATCATTTAAGTCCACGAACTCAAAAGCTTCTATTCCAGAAGTGAAATCTTAAATTGTTTTAGAACTTTTTTAAGAATAAATCTATATGTTTAAAATTAAGTTTGTTCGTTCATTTTGTTGGGTTGATTTTGGTTACAATTAGGTTTATTAATTTTTTTTACTTAATGAACGTAAATAGTAATCGCTAATGCAGATAAGTTTTTATATTTTTTGTGCTCTTTTTTATCTTTATTTTTTTCTAAGGTTGATGGTGGTGGTTATGATGATGATTTGGATTATGAAAATTATTATATTTTCACAATTCGTCGTTGTTATCTTCTCTGGCAGCTGCATAAATTAAAATTATTCAAAGAAAAGGAAAACCACACGATTGGTTTTTTTTTTTTTTTTTTTTTTTGAGGCGCTCTTACAGCTTTCCATCTACGATTACGTCGATATTTCAGTTTTTGCACTTTTTGTTGTTTGTGTATGAAAATCATAATTATGAAAATTATTATTAAAATCCAAAGAAAAGTAAAAAGTTACAGCGAGGGGAACGGAAAATATACAATTCAAGATTTGCATAATCACACTCACACATACCTACGAATATATTACTCTACACTAATACAAACTAAATAAAGTGCATTAACTTCACAAAAAAAAACCCCTCCATAAATAACCTAAACACTATATACCTATAGTTAGAATATTTCCGGAGTGGGCTTTATATGGGACCTATAATAGTCAGCCGATCTTCCCGAAGTTGACAGTGTGATTTCTTGTCATATAAAACTATGACTGGCCAAATTTTATTGTAATATCGTGATTCGTTACGGCTTTATACTTACTAAATTGTTTTTCGAGAGTGGCATTTATATGAGGCCTATGGTAAATTATGGAACGATCTCCGAATTTGTGCAAAGCCTCATATCAATATGTGCATTCTGCCGCTATTTTTGCTATTTTTTGAAATAAAATTATCAATTTTTTAGGTTGGTTGTTCCACTTTTTGATTCATAACTCTTGTCCTGCTTAGGAGAACTAGAAACAACCTGACACCAATATTGTAATTTTCTTTTGAGTCGTTCGTGATTTCCACAGACGGACAGATGGACGGACTTGGCTAAATTGTCTTAGAATTACTCGAGGACCCATAATATACTATATACTTACTGCTTCTTAAGCAAATGCGAACGTAAGTAGATGCAAACGTTGTATAGAATTTTATTTGCAAAATATTTAATTCTGATTGTTTTTTATACATATTTTCTTTGCGAACGTTGATGTTCGAAATTGTTGATGAGGCAGATTATGGGGTTTTAGATGAATATTAAAAAGTCTCACACGGAATGACAAACTAAGTATAACTTCTTCATAGCTAGTTGTGGTGGAGGGTATAAAAAGGTGACGTTAAAAGAGAACAACGACGCATAAAACTAAAATGGAATAATGAATAGCAACAACAATTGCAAGAAAAGGCAATGAGGACAAAATTAAATTGGAATAAATAATTAGATCGCTTTGACAGCGTCATTTTGTCATTAGCAATTCTGTTAATACAACAATGACAGCAGAAACAACACAACAAATAAAAATAATTAAAAATTTCTATTGAAAATATTTGAATTTTACACAGCGAACAAAAAAAAAATACTCTGAAAAAATGGTATTTAAACCGGTCAACCAGCAGACTTTCCATGAAGACCATTTTTGTATTAAAATAAGTAAAAATTTCAATCGAACGAACCAATTAAAATGCAAAAATACTCAAATTAAATTCACTTAAACGTAATTTGATATGATGGAAATATATTTATTAAGCAAAATAAGAAAATAGTTTATTCATTAAAATGAATGGATACTTTTATAGGCTGAGATTAAAAAAGTTTTAAAAACAATCCTCATGTTCATTTAAAATAATTTAAACTTAAAAATGGGTTATAAAATAATTTTGGGTAGAAAATTTTAGATATTTTTTGTATTAATATGCCGCTTCATATCCAGAGGAAATATTTGTGTTTTGATATGAATAAAACCAAAAGGAATTGAGGACTTTTCGGGATACGATGAACCGTGTTTATGATAAAGTAAAACTCAAATGTTGAAAGACAATTTATAAATTTCAAATAATCAATTGTATTTGCATCGTGAATTCCGAAGTTTACATTTTGTTTTGATATTACTTTCATTAACAGCGTTGCCAGAAAAGGCTTGTCTCATGTCTCCAATTTAAAGTTTGATGTCCCCAAAAATCTCCATCTCAAAATCTGAATTCCCAATTTTGTCCCCAAAGTTTAAATTATTTAATTTCACACTAGTATTGAACTTTATCATCAGTAAGTGAAAGTGCAAATCTTAAAAGCTAGAAATCCTACTAAATCCTTTTACAAGTGTGTAAAAAAAATTAACGAGTTTATGTGGAGCCCACGTAAACGCTCTCGACATGATGAAAACAAATGCAGTTTGTACAGTGTCAGAGAAAAAAAGGGCGCCTCGGTTGTTTAAGTGGACTTGACATCTAACGTATTAGAAAGGAGAACAACGCAAGAAATAGAGTATAATCAGAGGATTCTACACGTAAAAAGCATTTATCTTGTTCACTAAATTCATAAGCAGTAATCGACTTTCCAGCAGTTAAGATGAGAAAAATTTAATTTGGCCTGTGAATTAATGTACTAGTCCAGAATTCCAAACACTAAAACCTAATGCAAAACGAGAGAGGAGTTATTTTATGACTAAAAATTAGCGATAGCAATAGATAAATGCCAGTAAAGCATAAGGGATTCAGTACTATCGATGATCTTGGGAACACGAATGATACATTTCCCATCAATAAGTCTATCTATTCGACATTTTCGTACACAACTACGAAGTGAACGCGCGAATAGTTTAAAAGTGGAATTCAGACATTAACGTACCAAAAATTGTTACTCTACACTGTCCCGATATCCTGATATCTCGAAGTGATAGAGAATTTTTAAAAACGCAGTTGTGCTTATCCTTGAGGACAGCACTCAAAAATTCTTTTAATAAATCACGTAGGGATGTGATGCAATTGTTTGATATATTAGTCGTATATTTCATATGCGGGTCAAACGGGGTTGAGGTTATTTTAGGGAGCTGATATTTTGCAAATAAGTACTTGGTATAACTTAGATACAGTCAAGAGGGTTGTGTATTACATTTCTCAAAAATTAAATTTTGATCTGTGTAAGGGACACCCTAATATGTATATGGCAAAACAAATAGTTTAACATACCATTTTTATGCAATCAAAAAGGCGATTTTGAATTTTAAGCCACTAATGGCCTTTTGGACTAAGACTGAATTTTGATTGCTACGTTTTCTTGTTTTTTTGCTATTTTTTTAATTTAATAAAATTGTTCTTTTTTGAACTATATAATTGCAATATAAATATAATTTTAAATTGTCTATTTTTTAAAAATCCAGGTGATTTTTTTCATTTTAGTTGTAGCATTTTAAAAGTAGCAAAATTTTTTAGTATTTTACTACAGTTTACTCAGCTTTAGAGCCAATTAAGTATATAATTAAAAATCCTTATGCAACTTTTCACCTTCATACACTTAAATTAACATGAGTGATGTAGAAATAAGAAGTTAATGGCTCGTTTGACGGTAAAGGAGAATTAAATGTGCATTTAATTTATTTATTTATTTATTTCTTTTTTTCCTCAGCATTGTTCTCGCATTAAATATAATGAGAAACGGGTAGAGTTAAAAAAAGGGGAAAGAGAGCAAGAAAAATAACATTTTCAAGGCTTTTAATTAATATTTTTACAAAAAAAAAACAAACAACTGTTTTTAATGGTCTTTTTGCTTTTGCTTTTGTTTTATTTATTTTATTTTTACACTAGACCGAGCTGTACTCAATTCTCGGTTTGTTTCTTCGAATTTGGGGTGGTTGCTGTGCTGTTGTTGTTTTTTTTTTTTTTTTGTTGATGCTTCAGCATGCTCAACTGAAATCCATAGTGCTTTATAGGAAAAAGAACAACGACACAGTTTGAAAGTATTTTTATACCCTTCACCACAGGTGGAAAGGGTATAATTAAGTTTGTCTTTCCGCTTGTGATTTCTACAACATTGATCTTAGACCCCCTAAAGTATATTTATTCTTGGTCCCTATGAGTAGCGAATTTAATTTAACGATGTCTGTATGTCCGTCTGTCTGTTGAAATGGGTTTTCCGAAGATGCCAGAAATTATGGGGATTTGGTTGGTAGATTTTTATGTCACATATATTTATTCCGTTAATTCCTTCAAGGAACATAGGGCCATTACAAAGTTGTTATTCCAAACAATCATATTAATTGCAATTTGTTTTTTTTTCGACTCAGCTGCGTCCAGCCTTCGTTTGTTTTGTTTGATTTTTTTGTGGAAGAAATATTCATAGTATACATACATAAATAATAAGGGTCCTCATGATATCGCTTAAAATTGCCATTTGTTCAAATGGGCAAACTTGCGAGACTCGTTTCATGAAGAACCTTTTTTAATTTTTGTGTAATTTTAAACAATTAATGTCAGTTTGTAAGAAATGTCTATAAAAAAAATAAACTAAAAAAGAAAATTCGAAAATATCAAATCAAAAGTTGAAATTTGTGATTAATATGTGAAATTTGTTTTTAAAAACGCACAAAGAAAGCAAAAAGACAAATTTGCTTGGATTTTTCAGTGAAAACGACGTTAAAAGCACTAAAAAATCTGTATGTATAAATGCACAATTGAACAGCGCAAGTTTACGAGTCAAAATTGTTGGGCAAATTTACCAAGTTTGTGTAAATGAATTCTCATACAATTTTTGACAGTTCATTTACGAGGGCGTAAAAATGCACAGTTTGCACAGATTACGAGGCTTGTAAACGATATCATGAGGACCCTTAATATGTTATTTTAATTAAAGTATATTTTCGAACTGATTTCTTTCTCGAGATGCCTTCTCCATTAGTGCACTGGTTTTCTAAAGCGTCTTTGGTCTTGAGGGTCTAAGGCAGCTCTGGTGATACCGCCGAGTGATTTCCTAAGGGAATGTTCCATCTAGCACCGCTTACGAGCGAAGGATTGGATCATTAAAGGGGTTTTGTGTATATAAACCCAGTGCGCTTCGTTACTAATACGTGTAGGCTAAAAGATTCGCATTATTATTCTGCGTAGACAGGGCTAACAAATGATTGAACAGTATCGTCATCATTTGGTGCTGCGTTCCATGATTCGAAGCCGTACAGCAGTATGGACCTTACATTACTGTTTAAGACTCTAATTTTATTGCTTTTAGAGTATGCCAGAAGCATATGCTCCGTGCAATTTTTCAATTAAAATCAAGCCTGATCGGCCCACAAATGGCTGAGATATAAGAAAAAAACCACGACTGCCTCTAATGGAGAACGCCAAGAGCCAAAGTGTCCAAATAAGGTCCAAGCATCTTGGCTATATAAATTAGATGGGATTGGCGGAGTGGGCCTGAAACAAATTAGATTTCTTTATATCTAAAGAACGGTGTTGTGAATGTTGTATAATTCTGTTCTTTTCGATCCATTGCTAGGGTATATAATATTCGGCATTGCCGAATATTGCATTCTTATTTGTTGTTTTTTGTTAAATGCTGTTGATAATGTGTTTTAGAGGGTGAGTGAGTTAGGACGCTGCATTAGGTGAAGGGTATTGCAGATTCGGCACAGTCTAATACAGTACAGTTCACACATGTATATGAATATATGTGTGTGTATTTCTGTGAGTATATCAGTTGAAGAGTATGTAAGTCGGAATGTATTGTATGTATTTGTTTCTCTCCCAGCATTTTTATTTAATAGGCATTTATTTTATTACTGCGACAAAAAAATAAACTCAGATGAATTGCTTTGCATACAGGCAACACGAAATCCTTATGCAAAAAGGAAACGTAATCATAGAATCTCCTAAAAAATCATAGATGTCATAAAATATTGTATATTTTTCTTGTTATTTATTGTTTTTTAAGCTTTTTTTTTTGTTCGAAATCAATATGAAACCTTTTTTAATGATGTTAATGCCAAACGCCTCATGTTTATTTCCTTTTTTTATTTTTTGTTGCTGTTAGATGTTTTTTTTATTTTACTTTCTTATCCGGTGGCAGCCAAGTGTAAATTTTGAGGCTGATTTTTTTATTTTAATTGATTTTCATATAAAAATATCGACAATAGCTTCAAGCCAGATGTAAATATTTGCCTTTTCCTCTTGGTTCTTTTTGTGGATTCTGCTGTGCCTAATTTTCAAGTGTTTGGGTATTTATTATTGGCTGGATATTAATTATGAATAATTTATGCGGAAAATGAAACAAAAGCAAAAACAAAAACTTTAATAAATCAAATTAAATGTATGACCATAGAAGTTGTTTATGAGTACATTATATTTTTCCAACAAAGAGGTTTAGGCATTTTTAACAATGCAAAAATAACAAAAACATTTTTAAAATATTTGTGTTATTAAAAAAAAAGTACAGTTGTTCGTACATAAATGTAAAATCTATAATAAACATGATATAAATTTTCTGATTTATAACTTGTTTTGCTTATTAAATGATTTTATCAGCGACTTTCTAGCTGAATCCAAACAACTATTACAACCAGCAATGTAAATGTGCAATGAAAGTACACTGGTATCTCGACAACTTTAGAAGTACTTAAAACAAAAACAGTTACATAAATACATGCGCTTGTTAGTACATCCAACTTATTTAACACACTTTTTATACAAACAAATATTCATGTGTTTGTGTGTATGCAGAGCATCATTGTATACTCAAAAATACACATATGCATGTCTTGTAGTTTTCGTACAAGTTATTTACAACAAGAAACTTACATCATTATAAACAACTAAACAACAACTGTAACAAATTGACATTAAAATCCATTTGAACAGCTGTCACTTGATAGGGAACACAATCGCACACTCACTCACACACACAAACACACACATACTCTTTAACCTGAGCAACTTTAAAACATTATTACATTATAAGCCAACTTGTGTAACTTATTTAATTACAGCTTTCAGTAGAGTGTGCAGAAGTATGTATCTTGTAGTGTATTATTTAGGGATGTGTGTATGAGTGTATGAAGTAGAATAATAGTGAACGCATAATTAAGTTTTAAGTGTGTGCAGAAAAGGATTAAAAGCTCGAATAGTAGTTGGTATGAAATTAGTTTTTATGTCGTTTATTGTTAGTAAAGATTTACGGCATGTGTGTGTACATAATGAAATATTTCTTGTTTAATAATTATTCATGGAAATTTTTTACTTTTTGAGATTTAAATTATGGAATTTTTAGTTATTGTAATTTTTCCTCAAATATATCCGTAAGATTTTGGTCAAAACTGTTGTGTAAGCCAAATACGAGTTTCAAAAACTAGAATTGTGTATTTATCAACTATGATCAAGTTTTATAACAACTTTGTTAATATTTTTAGCGAAAAAACACTTTTTGCATACAAAATACGTCATTTAGTTGTAACGAAACTCCTGAAAAGGAAAATATTAAAAAAAGGTATTTCGGAGGGTCTAACAAAAACCTGTAGTATATTGTTATTAGGACTTGGTAGCATAGTTGGTCGATGGGCTTATTTTTTCAATATCAAACAAAGTTTTTTTATAAAAAAGTATCTTTAAGTTGCGGATGATATTTTTATATTTATTCTACCCCTCGTTATTAACTGAATTTGCAAGTATTAACAAGCTTAGTTCTGAATTCAACTTATACTCAATTAATGATATTTAAGCCACATGGTGATCGCAAGGCAACCTCTTTTTAGAGTCAGCATATTCGTCATTTGAAAACAAAAACACACTTGATACAGCAGCAGCAATTACCCAGCGGGAAAACTCAGAAGACCTTTTTAAAGCCTGCTTAAAAATTTTGTTGATTCAATTACTATTCTTATCCAAGTGTTAAAGAATGCCCCATAGAAGGCCTCGGCTCTTTCGTATTAAGGATACATTCTCTATGAGAATGGAGTCGAGAAGGAGTAACATTTTGTGTATTGTTTTTGCACAAGCAGAAGCATAACATTTATTTTTTTTCCATTACCATTCTCATGTAACTGCTAAAAGAGCGAGAGCGAAAGGTATGCAATGGAGCGTGCGGGCCTTGTATATCCAAAAGAAGGAGTACTGAGGTCTTCTAGAAGGCATCCGTCCTCCTTCTTTTTTCCGCTGGGAATATTCTATTACCAAAACAAAAATAACCTATGTGTGTGTGTGTGTGTGTGTGTGTGAGTTAGTGATAGTAAGTACATTTTATTTATAATTTACAAATGTACATTATTGCAAGATGTTACACAATGAATAGAGACTAGTGCACAAAGTTTTGTATTTGTTTTAGTAAAAAAAAAAAAAAAGTTTCAGAAAAACATCTTATAAAAACATACAACCTTCCAAAATATACAAAATTAGAAAAAATGTAACACAAAATTACACCTACAGAGACGTATGTATAATTGTAGAGTAAAAGAACTTAAATTTGCTCACTTTAATTTCCGTTTTCATGAAAATGTGTGTAAGTGCAAGAATCTAAAGTTTTTCTGTGTGATTCTCTACTTGAATAAAACACAAACTTTTTTCTGGAATTAGAAAGCTTTTCACTGTTAGATAAGTTTAGAAAATATCAAAGAAAAACAAAACAAAAAGTCATAAAATCCTTAGCTTGTTACGTAAATATGTTTATTACTCAAAACAGTTTTAATTACAAAAGTTAATATTACGACATGGAAAATAATAAAACTATCAGAACGAAGTTGTCAAAGTGTAAAAGTAACCAAAAATAATTTCTTTGCCCTGTTTTATACCAAAAATGTGCATGTTTGAGCAATAAATATATGTCAACAAATAACAATAACATTCGCATTAATTATCATCTTTTTATTTAACATCAATAAAAGTATTAATTGATTTTTTTCATGTTAACATATAACAGCGTATTAACCAGTTGCGATTTCGATAGTCTTGAGGGCGGACGATCAAGGTTTCTTGTGCTGGAGAAATATCGTTAGAATATAATTTGATACTGCATTTGCAACATTCTTCCAGAGTAAAAGAGGGGGCATCTTCAAGTTTTTTTTTTCCTTTTGGTGAAATATACTAATAGGTGAAGCAAAAACCGTCCACGACAGTGTGAAATTGACAGAACATCTTTCGTTCTAAGAGGGAACGCGGGACTAAACTGAGATATCTTGAGCCAGGGGAACCAGTAAACTTTTGGGAGTTTGGTTCTGGACTGGTTATTGGTTGAGACTCCTTAAAGCGTTCAGCTTCAAAGGCCTATTTTCCGCCCAATAGAGGGAAGTTCGGCGTCCTGGCAAATATCCCTATGTGCTGTTGCTATTTAACAGATTGTTTTTTTAGCAGATGAGGTTGTATACCTTCAGTTGCCAAGCCTTAAGCGAGCGTACTTGGTTCTGCTTAATTCTATACGCTTTAGGTTGCTACCTGTTTGGGAGTGAGAACCGGCTCGCACATTGTTCCTGGTGCGTGTGTGATCTTTTTGTTGATTAGAGGCAATGGTAAACGCGCTTTTTTCCACCCAGGTGTTAGACTATCTTGTGATAAGGACGCAAGCAAGTGCTCATGTGAATCTATCCACTACGGCTTTTGTAACATTCGATAAACAAAATAAATAAGAAAATTGTTTAAACAAATGAAGTCCAAAGTTATGATACGATAGAAATAACAACGTCATTTTTTGCAAATTGATAAAATGTCTATATTGAAATAAAATATAACAAGTAAAAAATGTCCGTCCAGCCAGACAGATCTGCAAGGTATGGGGGGCCTATTGTAACAAAATATGTCAGTAAGCCAAAGCAAGAATTATTTGTAATGAATACAGATATTCGGATGTAATGGTCAAATATAGGCTGCTATTGGGCATGTTTGGACTGAAGGTTTATGTGGACCTACAGACAGCCAGGTAGGCAACCGGATGGACGGACTTGCTTAGATCGTATCAGAAAATGATTATAAGTCGATTGGTTGGCAAAGAACCTTGCAACCTTCAGCAAAAAAATATCACTTTTAAAAGTATAATTTTTCTACGTAACACGTATGATTAATATTGATAAATGTTAACAAGTATACGTTAACTGTGTTAAATGTTAATCCATTAATAAGAGAACGAACGAAAGCATATAGTTTTACAATTTTAAAAATTAAGAGTCAAAACATTCAATTTTTGAAGTTTAGGAAAATCATTTAAATTTTTGCATTATAATTCTGAAGGAATGTACATATTAATAAAAAAATTATAGCAAATTCTAAAATTGTTTTCAAAAATCTACAAAAAAATTTTTTCATATTAGTGCTGGGATACTATCGATATTTATCGATATTTTCTACTATCGATATTTATCGATATTTTCTACTATCGATATTTATCGATAGGTCAGATTTCACTATCGATATATCGATATTACTATCGACTATTGCTCAGGAAACCTGATGAGCTGGCCTAAGCAACCAGTGAAATGCGCATAGAAGTTAGCTTTCCCTCAACAATAAATTTCAGTGTATTTATCAAATATGAAAAATTGGGAATTTAGCACATCATACAGAAATCTCATTAATAATAATAATAATAATATCGATATTGATATTTTTCCCATCGATATTTTCGTTAGTTTAGGACTATCGATAGTATCGATAGTACTATCGACAGTTTCCCAGCACTAGTTCATATTAGAACTACCAATATATTTTCTTCGACCTAGCAATAGAATTTAAGTTCTGTGTTCTTTTTTCCTTTTAACAAAGTGATTTATGTATTCACCAAGAATACATTTACATTGGGAAGTGTAAAAATAATATAAATTTAGTTTACCACCGTTAAAACCGAGAAGAAAAAATCGCATTTAAAAAAGAAAAATACGAAAAATAAATCAGCTTCAGTTAAGAGTCTTGGAACGCAGCCACTTGCTATATAAACTGGCTGCTCCATTTTTTAAGCCGATGTTTGCGGACAGTTCTAAGAAAATTCTGAACACAATTAATATCCAACGAAAGGCTGTGGAGAAAAACAAAGCGATATCCAAAATCAAAATCTTTTGATTTTTCTTCAACCAACTCAACAACCGTCAAACCAATAAATTGACAAAGCCATACACGCTTTGATTTGGACAACAACTGACTCAGTTGACAATTGAATTGAATCGTGCAGAAAAAAAAATAATTTTCATATTTGAATACGAAAATAGCATATTTGATTACAAAAATTTTTGAATTTTCTGCGATGACGATTTTTGCGGTATTAATAAAATAGTTTGTATGTATAATTGTTAAATTTTTAGTCAACAACCAAGTTTAATGAGTCAATAAAAAACGTTGTTGCCCAATATTTTTTTTCAACAAAATGTTTACTTGATTTGTTAAAATAAATTGTTGAAAATGTTGAATAAATCAAACAAAATGTGAACCGAATCTTTATTTTTTTATTTATTAATGATGATGTCATAAATTTTCAATTTTTATATTTTTACAAAAACACTAAAATTTATTATGCGGGGATAAGTAAGTTCTATGCGCATTTCCCTGGTTGCTAAGGCCAGATCATCAGGAAACCTTTTCCAAAGGCTTTGGAAAAACTAAATATATTATTCAAATAAAACTGTAAAACAAATGAGAATTATGAGCTATTTAAGAATTGACAAGAATTGCTAAAACACTGTCTTTACTTTGATTTAAATATTTTTTTATTGAATATGAAGAAATATTTAATTATTTCATTGTTAAATATGTTTTATTGAGTGTAAATTTGATAAATTGATTTGATTGACCTAAAATTGATTGATTGATTGACCTAAAATTTTATTTTTAACATACTGTGTTGTTACAAATTTTCTTGAGATATTTTTTTCTGTGAATAGACGTGGCATTTCCCATTTGGCCCATTGAAGAACTTGGTTGGCTAACAAGTCCCTAGAAAGGTTACGGTCCATTATTGTATGTATTTCAACGAAAGTGCTAAATCCACTCATAGAAAAAAGGGTCCACGCCATTACATTTCCGCTTCCATGGTTTATTGTGCCTTTACAATAAGGTGGATGTTACCATTACATGTTTACCATTCCCTTTGGTTTTCGAGCGGTATACTCATCTTAATTAAAGAAGTTAAATTTAGTCTTGTCGCTAAATAAAACAGTTTTCCATTTTGCCACAGTCCAATTCGAGTAAGTTTTTTTAATATCCAATCTGAAATTTCTTTAATTCTTTAATTATAATAATAATATAATACCGTGTTCAGATATACCTTTTTAATTGAGTCAATATTCGGTTTATTGACATAGTTTTCTTTCTGTTCACATATACACAATTTAGTGCGGGTTCACACGCGTCAAGTTTGACTCGTCAAGTCTTGAGCTTTTACGAGAGAAGAGAAAAGAGAATGCCATTTCTTTTCCCCTCTCTCCTAAAAACTCAAGACTTGACCTGTCAAACTTGACTTGTGTGAACCGGCACTTAGCTAACTCTATTTATATTACTACTACCCTACAGAAAATATTGGACTACGTGGTCCATTGTGGCTTAAAAGGACTACTTACAACATGGTCCAATCTACTGTAATATGGACCATGTTATACGAAATTAACATGAAGTGCTGCCAACAACTGCATGATGTATACTTTTCTATAGTTTACAGTATTACACATTGGTAGCACTGATGGTGTCCATTATCAATTGTTTATTTAAAAGTGAAAGTTTGTGAAATTTGTGAAAAAAAGGTAAAAAAAATTAAAAATACCATGTAAATATATTTAATAATAACAATAATAGACTACAGGGCACGCCATAAAAGGCGATTAGTAAAAAATGAAAAATGCTTGCACAGCCGCTTTAGTGCACTCCATACTGTAGTGACACGGAGTACTTTTAAAACTAACCCACTTTAGTACTCCATGGAGAAGTTTAGGGATTGCTTCGGTGGGTTATATGGTCCCCTCCTAGGACATCGTAATGTTAAATGGGACACCTTTTACCCATATATTTGGAGTAGTTTTGGAGTACTCCTACTCCCTTATGGACTACTATTTACATGCATGTATGGACTAGTCTCGTTATCTGAAGGGTACATACAACATTCAACGTAAACAAAAATGTACATGTATAAGTAAAATGTAAACAACTTTTGACATCTTTAAGGAATAAACATCTGGCTTTTGCGCAGACCTAATGGATAACCCTTTGTTTTGTTGTAATTACATTTGCCAAATGTCAAAACAATTTGTTTTGAAAGTTGTGTTTTGCTCATTAAACACACTTGTGACAGGGTTGCATTTTAATTTTACTCAATATTTATAACAATTTATTATTACTTGAGCAATAACTAAATTGCACTTTTATATGGATAATTGAGCTCAATAATGTCATTTATTGCCTAAACCTCAATTAAGGTGCATATCTGAACACGGTATAAGGCTTTGATAACTTTATCAAGACAAGTTGCTTAGGTTTCGAACAATACTTTAAATATTTTAATGCTTAATTTTAGTGATATTATATACTGATATAATATACTATACGTAATAAAATTTTTGTAATAAGATGCTTGTAGCAAATTTGTTGATAGATTGCAAAATAAAAATGAAAAAAAAAAAATTTGTAAATAGTAATTGAATTTTAATTATCGTTCTATTTTAATTTCACTTCATTTCGATTGCAAGAACATACCCGTAAATTAATATAAATCTTTGAGTTAACTTGCCTTTGTCGTTTTTTCTTTTGTGAAATAAATTATGAAATTGTGTTAAAAAAATTTAACAAAAATATAAGCTAAATTACTCACTAAACATGACTGTTTTTTTTAAATTCTAACGGACTCATAACTACATTTGGTTTGTTAATTCGACTTAAAAATTTAAAAAAATTATACATTTTACAGAAATATTATATATTATTATTATTCGATTAATCGGTATAAATTCTTCGATTATTCCTTTAATCGCAATTTGCAATTTTAAATGAATCGAACAATTAATCGTCTTAAACTGTTCGATTTATCGAACAAGAATTAATCGACGGAACACCCTAATTCCAATACAGTTTATTACGAAATTAAAAATATTTTGGATAAATAGTAGGGTATTCATTTAACCGGGGTTTTGCTTTAATCGGTTAATCGCTCGATTAATTAACCGAGGTTTTGGTTTAATCGGTTTATAATCGGTTAATTTTGTTATTGATAACCGATTAATAAAGTTTTGTTATAAATTAAGTAATTTCAATAAATAAAAATGCAAAAATTATTTATTATTTGGAATTTATTAGTAAAACAAACCATAACAAAACAAACAAAACAATTCTTGAACTTAAATGAGCAAAAAAGGAATTCATAAATATGTAATACATATGAGGAGGTCCATAACAAAACGCAATAATAACATTTTTTAAGTTTTTTGATTTTTTGATTGAATCCTATTCTACACATTGAAATCTATATTACCTTTATTATAAAGTATTCCAAAACTCAATAACTACACTGCAATTCAATATCAAATATAATGGTTTTGAGCAAAATGCAATAATTACTCATCTTTGTAATAAATCGCTACAAGAAATTTAAAAAAGTCAACTTTATAAATAAATTATGCTGGGGTGGTAACTTTTAGATAACTGTAAAACGTAAGGAATTTTTGTTTAGTTAATACCTTTCGCTTTTGTTCTGTTAATTGAGAAGGTCCATAACAAAACGCAATAATTACATTAAAAAATATTATGATGCGGACCAAAACGCAATAATTCCAAATTTGCTATCTAAATAACTTTAAAACAAACTGTCAGATAAAATAATAAATTTGTGATTAATATTATTTTTTGTAGACAATAATACCTCAATAATTGTTTTTTAAAAAAATTACTTAAATTACTTACTTAAATTACATTTTGTCGTTTATCCAAATGGACCTCCTCATATTTTATTATTTATAGGTATTTATTATGTATTTAATAAGAAATAAACTGTGAGATCATTTTATTAATAAATTTTTCAAAAGTTTAAGGAGATCTTATAAATTATCTTTTATAAAAATAATTTGGCTTTAATGTTTAGGACTTAAGCGATTCTTTTCTTTAGTTTCTATAAAACTCGACTTGGAAAAAATTCTTTCACTTATCGCAGATGTTGGAAATCTCGAAAGCAATCCACAATACAGATTATCTAATTTCTCAGTTCTTTTTCTGTAGAAATAAAAATATTTTTCTAAACACATACCTTTTGTATATGAGACAAAACAAATAATTAAAAACACAAAAAATATGTGATAATACTACAAAAAATCTAAAGTTTTGTTACTTCGGTTAATCGGTTAATCGACTGAAATTAACCGGTTTAATCGTTAATCGAAAAAAGACAATTTTAAATTAACCGATCAGTTAATCGGGTAGTAATTAATCGGTTAACCGATTAACGGTTAACCGAATGAATACCCTAATAAATAGTAGAATACAAAAAAAAACCAGTTTTTGTTTCTAAATTTCTTGCAAATTTCTGACCTTATTCTCACAGATTTCATTCAGATATCTGCCAGACATTGAATGTACGTACTGTGTGACCGCTTGAAAATATATTAAAAATATTTGTATGCGAATTATTTGATTTAATTTTTTTAGAAATTGATTAGCAAGTCCGAAAACACATTGTGCGGTTAAATAATAAAAACAATTACTTTTGTCACGTACTGTGCATTTTTTTGTCACACAAGCATCAACATTGAAGCATTAGAGATTTTTTTTTTTTTGCTGACATTTGCAGTTTTTACTATTTGTTGTTTTAGGTTCATTTTTACGGATTTTTTAGACAACTACCATGAAATTTAAGATTATATAGTCTTAAATATGGAATGAGCGATTGATTCAAAAGGACTTAAATAAAATTTCTGTTGAAACAATCAGAGATTTATAATTTTGTATGTTCATAAAAAGTAAAATTTATTTTATTTGTTGCATGTGATGCTTAACAAAGGTATTAAACAAAGTAATATTTAAATAAATAACTTAAAACATTTTGTTGCTTAATATATTAAATTTTATAATTCTTTCACTAAAATCGAATCCTCTAAAACAAATGTATATTTTACGAATCTAGCTAGAATCGAATACTTATTTATATATATATGTATATATATATAAGGATATATATTACATTTTTTATTCTATACATGAATGAATTGTTTCTAGGATTTTTTAATTGTTCTTTTTAATGCTTTGTTGTTTAACTTTTTTATTTTCTTTATTTATATTAATTTCAAGCAGTTTAATAAGTAAACAAGAATTTTTCTGATTTAATTTCCTGTGAATTTCGAAAAATAAAAATAAAGCGAATAAAGTGAAACGCACAACCGTCAAATAATAGCAAAGTAAGTGAACAAAAATACAAATCCCCTGACAAGATTGTGCTTTTATGGAACTTCTTTTTCTATTACCTGGCCCTAAATACAAAATATGTACAACAATTTATTTCAATATGCTCAAGATTCGCTCAACCAAACCCAAATAGTGACTGCAAACTGCCACTTTGGAACTTAGAAACAAATTTAGATGTATTGTATTTGAATGCGAATGTGTGTGACTGAAAGACAGGAAAGAAAATAGTTTTATTATCTTTTAAAAAATAGAATAGAATCATGACATTTTATATGCCAACACACACAAATAAAAGGAGATGTTTGGAATGAGGCTTTATGGCAGGACGGTGGCTCTAATAACACAACGTAAACGATGTCGAATTGCTTATTTTCTATCCTTCCTTTTTTCCTATATGTAGATACACTCATTCTTCGCTTTTTTATCATTCTTTATTTTTTTGTATTCCTTGAAGGGATTTCCCTTAAGTTGTGTCTTTTCTATGGCATTGCATTTTTGCTGATTTTGTTGCAAGAAGTGCATAAAAAGAAATAGAAGAAAAAAAATTGTGCCATCGGATGTCCAATTTAGTCTAGAGCTTGTTAAGGCCTCCAGCAAGTTCTGTTTGTTTGTTCGAACGCTGAAGTAGTCATGATATTTGTACTACACGAGTAAATAGAAATTCAAAAGGAATGAGAAAGATGGAGTAAAAGAAGAAAGACAGATTGAACTTGCAGTTTAGATCTGGTTGTAGGTTTATTTATCTGTTTATATTTCTGTAAGTATTTCTTGTAAGTGAGCACTTTGGGAAAACAAATTTCACATCACCGATTTATATGATGAATACATGTTGTGTTAAACACAACAGACTATCTGGTGAAAATCTAGCAGGCAGCCCTCTTACTGAAAAACTAATTCACTACAAATGGCCTACCGGAAACACTCGTTATCGGAAAGGAAATTATTCTGCAAATTTGGTCAAAGTCGAGCCACGACAAAGATCAAATTTTAAAGACAAAGTTAAATATGTCAGAAATTTTGAACATTTCACTAAATTGATATGTCTACTTTTATTATGCAGGTATTTAAATAAAACTGAGTTTTAAAAGTTAAAAAGGTATTGCGTCAGTTTTGCTCTCATATGAATAAATCCCACGTTATGTCGATATCATTTCCATGATATATTCAAAATTTCCAAAATTTGACCTTGTCATTTGATCTTTGGCGTGGTTCGACTTTGACAGTGCTTCATAGAACTCGGATTAGCACAAATTAGAACTTAATAAAAATAGACCTTACACTTTTTATCAATTATCGTTTTACTACCCAAGTGTGCCGGGGGATATTTTTTAAATCTTTTATTTTCATTCTCTGAAATGTTAAAACAAGTTTCTTGAGTGGGAATGTAAAGTTTTTGGATTTTGCTGAGGAAAATGAAGGTTAACGCCATTAAAAAAATATTTTTTTTTTCCTATCTCACAACTAAATTTGAGTCTTTGGAATAAAATGATTACTGTACTGTTTTTAAAGGGGAACGTCTAGAAAATTTGTATAGAAATCACTCTGAAAACGTGTCGTGCAGAAATCAATTTCAAAAATTTTTGTGTGTGCTCAAATTTCTCGGCTTTATTTATTGCTGGGTTAGTCTTTAACCTATTTTGGATTTTTATTTATTTATTGCACAATCGTGCTGGCCTAAAAATCACACACATTATTTTACCCACTTTCATATAGTCGGCAATTGGCCAGCGACATTAGCACATGTATATCGGACGTATTATATTTTTTTATAAAGAAAAGTTATTTGCGAAAAATATTTTATGATGTACAATGCTTCTGGCAACATTCAATGTGTTTTAAGTTATTTTTAATATTTTTTTTCTATATCTTATTAATTATACAATTTATAACACAAATTTATTTAAGGGAGTTGTTTATAACTTTTAAATTTTCTATAAAAAAGCTTTTAACAAAATATAATAAAACTTGTCGCACCTTTATTTTCAAGATAGCAGGTGATCGCTGCCACCCGCGACCCCGATAACGACAATTGAAGCTCACGTTCACATGGGTAAATAAACACAAAAATTATTTTTTCAACAAACTCATTCTCCAGTTCGGTTATATTTCGCTTAAGAAATGGTTTGTTGGGTAACTTAACTTTTTTTACTCACAAATTCAACGACAATTAAATTCATCAACATTAGAATTGCGATATTTTACCGAATTTGCTTAGATTCTTAATACAAATGTTCATTTAGAACCGTGTTTCTATAATCGCAGAATGACTTAAATATAGCCAAGACATTCACAATATGCTTCATTTATATTTCTAGGAATGATGAAAAGTAGCGCACAAAAAATGATTATTTAAACCACTCTTGTGTGTATGTGTGTGTATGAACGAATATATATATATACATATGCAAGCAACGCATAAAGTCAAGTCATCTGTGTGTGAGTGTGACAAACTTGTTAGCTTTTGGCAAGTTTCTATACGAATTTGGCATGTCTTTGCACATATGATTTGGCAGGCATTTGATTTTCTTTAGCCATAAACCTAAATACGATGACAATAACTTTTTTATAAAAATTTAACGTGACAAGCCAGAATTAAATTATAATGTCTCTTAACCACTCCAGTTAACAAATGTTTTGTATTTTGTCTGTATTAAATTCATTTAAATTATGCTCGACATATACAAAAGTTACAAATTTGTCTTCCCATGTATACAGCGGGAAAAAGAAGGAGTATGGGTGCCTTCCAGAAGGCCTCTGTACTCCTGTTTTTGGATATTCAAGACCTGCATGCTCCATTCCATACTTACATCTTTTTTCACTCTTTGTCGTTGAGGAGTATGCCTTCCGCTCTCGCTTCTCTAGCAGTAACATAAGAATAATAACGGGATCAAAAAATAATATATATTTTGCTTTTGCTCTGGCAAGAAAAAAAAAACAAAACAAAAATGTTACACCTCCACTACTTCTTCTAATAGAAGCGAATGTGAAATGTGTACCTTGCATACAGAAAAAAATCAAGGTCGAAAACAAGGTTGATTTTACTGTTTTTGGTAGTGATTTTGCTTCATAGTTACTTTATGTAAATTTAACAATGATTTTACAATAACTTGCGAACAACATTTATTTCTTTTAAAATAACTATAATTCATGCTTATTTAACACTCATTTATATTGAAACTAAAATCCAAATCACGTTGAATGAAAGTTATTTCAAGTTGAAACAACGTGAATTTCATGTAGAATCAAATTGGTTTGAGTTGGATATAACAGTGAGCAGAAGCTTCAGGGACAACATATGCATTTATTTCAGAATAATTCAAAACACTTACCCCTGTAACACATGTTTCACTTATTTGTATTCCCCTTTGTTAAAAGAAGAATCAGCAGAATGGTCCGATATGGTTTTCGTCATCATTCTACTTTATAAATTTAATGTACTATTTTACCTTAAAGAATACGGGAATTGTATTCTTTTTAAAACATATTTTAAACATGAAAATAAAAAAATGTGTTTTTCTTTTTATGGTGTTGTTTTTTTTTCTATACAAAACAAGTAAAACAGGTTTTTGTTGTTTCAATATTGAACAATTTTATTTTAACAGTGAATAATATTAAATAAACGTGATTTAAGGTTGTATTAATATTTTTCATTTAAAATTAATGTGAAATAATGATAAACTTCAATAAAGGGCACACTTTTGCAGAAATTTACTATGATTCTCAATCAATATTTCGCCATGTTAATTTAACATTGGTATTTTTTATATTAGGCCTTCTGTAACAGTAAGATAAGAATAGTAATTGAATCAAAGACAAATTTAAGAATTAAGAAGATCTTGTGAATTTTCCCGCTGGGTAGTTTTAGGTGTGTGCCTATGTGTGTGTTCTATGTGTCCATTTTGAAATTGAGTTATAATTATTATGCTGACCTTAAAAATAAAAACTAAAACAACAATACACAACTTTTCAAAATATTCACATCAAAGTGTCTATAAATATGTTCATGATTATATAATTTCTAAAGATTTTCTCATTTAAACTGAAATCGAAACGAGCCGTAGTTAAAGAACCACAACCATTGTGGAAGTTTTGCTACTTTTTACACACAACCAAAGATAGTGAAGGAGGAGTAAATTTATGTGTAAACGCTTCAGAGCTTGTTATTTATACATGTTTATTTGATAAAGTTAATCCGTTAAATCTAACCTTTTGATAAAATTCATTAAAGAATCGTTTAAAATTTAAATTTTCATTAAATTACAACAAGAAAGCCCACTGAGGAAACATAATAAATACACTAACTCCCTCACACACATATGCACATAAGCACACATTCATGAATCTTTGTGTGGGTGTAAATAGTTTTAACTGAAATTGGTTAACCAAACTAGTCTACAGTAATATGTGCGGAAACATTCATTTATTTATCCATTTATTCATTCAGTTACGTGCATACATACATATTCAATACATACATGTGCAAATGTTTTTTTTATATGTACATATGTGTAAGCTTTGTGGTAAGTGAATGTCCTGGATACAAATATTCTGGCACACAAACTTAATATTGTGTGTCTGCTCTAGCATTAATTTCTATGTATGTGTTTGTTGTTGACTTTAATTACTACTACTACTGCTACAGCCACTGCCCCAATACCCTCTAACACCAGTAGGAAACGACAAGCGACAAAAAAATATAAACAGAACAGACATTCAAACACTCGTATGCGTCCAAAAGCCAAACGAAATTCCGAACGTTGTCATATTCGCCAAGACAGAAGAATTTAAAATCCATTCTCTCTAAAGTACTCATTGCTAGAAGGAACCTTTTTTGTATAGAAATTCACCCTTCCTTATTTGTTCACATATTCCAAGCACACACACTTACACAACTTCCCGTCATCAGATTATTCTGGGTATGTACATGCAAAATACTCTCTAACAGATAAGCAAGCATTTGCCCAACAAACACGAATTCAAACCTTTGTTATTAAATGAGTTTATCATTTGATATCACGCACAATTCTCTCAAATTGATAATGATTTGAATACAAACAATTGACAAACAATGTTTTATCAATTTATAATCAAAATGTTATCCAGTGTAATTCTTAAAATGAAAATTAACTTGGCAGCACTAAAGCGAAAAATTAATGTGAATATTTTAAAATGGCGATAAAAGTTTAAAAGTGTATAATATGATTTTTGAGTAAAACATTTTTTAAGTTGGGGATACACTATCCTATTCAGTCGTACGAGTTGTACGTGTGTCTTAAAAATGAATTGAGTGGCAGATTTCTTTGACAAGTCTGTCCGACTTGCAAATGTTAGATTCTATGCGATCAGAGTTGCATTTTCTTGTAAAGTATCTGAGTCATTTAAGTTTGCATCTTTTTTGTGTGATAGTATGGCTGGCATTGACAGCAGATTTTGCCGACATTTTTTATGTCGTATAGAATTCCGTCCGATTTTCGTGTGAATGAATCGCACAATTGTGTGGGGGGTAGTGAATCCAAGCCTTACTTCAAGTAGGAATGCGAATAAGAAAAAGATTAAACGCAAATAATATATAAGCTGTTGTATGATCCACAGTTGGGGGTATCACACTTAATACGACCGCAAAAAAAATATTTTACACTATCTTTTACTAGCTTTAGTAAGGGCAAATGTTTCTATTTCACTAGCACTAAAAAAAAATTGTGGTATTGCAAATTTTTTTACTTTCACTAGACGCAGATTCAATGCATTAAATCATATAAACATCTCTCACTCAAACTTAAAAATTTAAATTTTGCATGTGCATGGTTTTTATAATAATATGCATAAGCAAAGGAAATGAAAAAAAGAAATTTTGTCAATGACGGAATAATCAATTCTTTGCTTTTATCATGAAAAAACAAGTGTTTTGTTTTTAAATTTAGTGCAAAATTTTTAGTTGCACTCAAATTAGTGAAGAACAAAAAAGTTGCAATAAGTTGATAATTTCTTTATTTTAAATCAAATTAAAAAATGTTTGTATACAAAATTTTTTTACATTACTATCACTCATGTTTAGTGAGCCTGGTAATTTTCAATTCGTCACTCAAAATCAACAAAATGATCACTCGGTGAGAGTTGAAACTGCAAAATTGGTGCACTTTCTGGGTCTTTAAACAAATTAAATATTCTGCACACTTTTACTCTTCTTCTATCGAAATTTCAAAGCATTAAACATTAAACATTGCTTTAATTATCGGATTTGAATTGACATCTCTTTGGTGATTTGCAAAACTGTCTTAAGTCAGAAACTATAGTTTTTCGTTATGTTAAATTGAAAAATATTTCTTTGGTGTATTTCATAGACTTTTTTCCTTAGAGCAGATGATAACGATTAGAAGCAGTTGTGCTAGTTTAAAGTGATGGAAATTTTCTTGATACTATGCAACCAGCTACAAATATTCCATCCTCTATTGTTTGACTTGGAACTACCAAATCACAGACTTCGTTGTCAAATGTAATAGCTCTAAAAACTTCAGATCGAGCTGGTAGTGTAATTGAACCGTCACCCATACTTTCGCGTATCGGAATATTTATGGGATAATTTAAATTGAAAGGTCTCAACGAAAGTAAATTCGAGTTTGGTTCTTGTCCATATTGAATAGTAGCATTGTATGTTTTCAGGAAGTCTAATCCCAATATACCTTGAAATGGTATTGGGAACGCATCTGAAACTACATAAAACGTCTGAGGGATAAGAAAGTTTTTCACTTTTAAATCAATTTCAATTGCTCCTAGGGATTTCATAATTCCCTCTCCAATTCCGGATATTTGAATAATTTTCTTCGTGTTGAATTCTAATGAACCGAGAGCACTTATTTTAATGAGTGAAATGTCCGCTCCAGTATCTATAAGGAACGTACCTATATTACTATGAGGGGATATTTGTTAAGTTCGGCGTTCATGGCCGAGCATTTAATTTAAACAATAAATAATTAACGCGGTGGTTTATTTTAGATTTAATGGTAAGTCTTTATTGATTCATGGTTTTTGTGTTACTACTAAAAAACAATTATATTAATGTGTCATATATACTTATAATTATAATTATGGTGATACTTTAAACTAAAAGAATTTGAGGGTAAGTGAAAATACATAATGACTAGTCGCCAATAATGTAATGCGATCCAACGACGGTGTTAAATAAATGTGCATACCTAAAATGCATCGTTCGTTGACATTAAGTATTCGAACCAAAAGTAGGTCAGTCATTGACTTTAAATGTTTTAGTTTAAAATATTATTATTATTAGTCATTCATTTGTTATTTTCACTACACTTAACATAAGAGAAACAAAATTGAATTGAAGCCAGTTAAAAACTCAAAATTTATTTTTTGGACTTAAGACCATTTTTCCTAACGAATAAAAATAAGATCTTTTTCGTGACACAAATTATTTACAATTTTTTTCCCATATGAAAAACACTTATTACAATCCACATTTAAAAAACATTTGAGGATAACGTTTGCTAGCAAGTTGAAAATAAATGAATTTCTCAATTTGAAAAAAATTTCTTTTTTTTTTGTTAAGAATTCCAAATTTTTAAAATTATTATCAAACGTTGGTCATTTGAGAAAGGGTTTGATTTCAAATCATTTTCCATTCGTGTTTGTTGAGTGTAATCGTAAAAGTTCATAAACTAAGTCGCCATTAATCATTGCCAATCATATCACTAAACGGTTACATGTTGGTGTTAATATGGCAACTCCAGTATAGTAACTCTAAGGGCTAAAAAATCAGAGCAAGTTAAACTCTCTTTTTGGTTTAAAATGTGTTTAAACCAACAAATCTATAAATCATTAAACATATAAACCATCTTTAAACGCATGAAATTGGGCGTTTAAACTACCAGTACAAATCATATGAATTTGCCAACATTTGTCGTAGTGCTGCCACATGTTATTTTTTTAACAACATGTAATACATGGGACACTGATTTATGGTTGATGAGTTTAAACTACATATAAATTCAAGTTTAGTTCAACTAAACCAGCGTTTAAACCATCAGTGATTTATTAGGCATAAATGCATAAACCTTACATTAAAAGTCAAAGTCAAGATTATGTTCCCTTCAGATTATCGTTTACTCTTAACTTACAGTAAAGTTATAATAATGAAAAACAAATTACTTGCCAGATAAGATTCTTACTTTAACTATCAGCAAATTTTAATCATTGTCCTTAGGTATTTTGTCTTTAGTAACATTCTGGCAACACTGATATGTTTATGGATGTATCTAAAAAATAAATAGCATTGATGCTTTGCTTGTGGTTTTATTAAAATTACATATTTACACTCACTCGCCCCTGTCGTTCATTTGGGTCTATTAAAATGTGTTTCGTGTCTGAGACTGTTTTATATGACTTTTTTGCTTCTTCTTTCTTTCAAGTAATAATGATACGTAGTTAATTACATTGAAGCAGTTTTTTTTTTGCTTATATCTCTAGAAAATTCAAAGAACTTCTATTTTCCTACTATTTTTATGGTTATTTCGAAAATATTCTGGTTCAAGAAATAGTAGACGGATAAAAAGCTCTTCTTTTAAAAAGAAGAAAAGCATTTAAAACGATAAGAAGCTTTACATTTTCCAGCCTTGCAATAAGCTACAAAAATTAAAAAAATACCATGTATTTCGAGGTTGTAACTAAACCATGTGTCATGATGGCTTGTTGTTGTAATATCTGCAATTATTCTTATCATAATAAGTAGAACGATTCACAGTGGCTTAAAATCGTTTTTCATCGGCCAAAAATCTGTAACTTTTTCTCAATAGTTTATATAGTTTCCTATATGCAGGCTTTCAAGGTCATTAATTTAATGTAAATAAAAGATTATTTATTTCATTCTCAATTAAATCCGACGTTTCGTTGGTATTCTTTCCAACTTCTTCAGGGATTGAGTTTTTATTTAAATCTGGCAACATTGTAAAAACACAAATTAAAAAGTAGTCAATAATAACAATAATTATAATCTTAATTTTCGACAAATTAACTTACAATAATCTTTTTCGTCAGTTTACATCATTTATAAATTATATCACAGTATTTTGTATAGGTGGACAACACAACACAAAACTTAAAATATTAAAATAAATGTATGTAAATTTAAAAAATTATCACAGAAAATTTGTCCTTTTTGATCACAGTTGTTATTATTACTAAAGTATTGCAATGGTGTAGTTTGCATTTGTATTGTCTTTGTCTTCTTTTGTGTTTATTGCACTTGTCGATTTTTGTTGTATTCTTAAGCTCTCCAACGTGTATCTTTTATTTACCCTTTTCTCTTTATCTAAAATTCTTACTTTTTCAAAGTTTGGCTTGTGTCCGTTTTCAATGCAGTGTTGTGCAAGTGCAGTTGATTGTTTTCCTCTTTTTATATCAGCTTTATGTTCGTCTATTCTCACGCCTAAATTTCTCTTTGTTGTACCAATGTAGATTTTTCCACACTCCTCATTATCACCGCCGTCACATTCAATTTGATAAACAACATCACTTTGATCCCTACACTCAATCTTTGTTTTTGTTTGTGTAAATAAATTCTGTATTGTCTTGTTTGATTTATGCGCGAATATTATTTGTTGGTCCTTTATTATCTCTCTCAGTTTGTTGTTCTCAGTTAATCTTGGAATAAACGGTAGACTATAGTATTTGGCGTTGCCAGATGTGTCATTTTTGTTTTTTTCCCCTGATGAAATATTATTTTTGACTTTAGTCAGTAATGAATTGATCAACCCCTTTGGAAAATTGTTTTTTAACCGATAGAGATAATTTTGCAACTTTTTTGCTGTAGAGAAGACTTCTTGAACTTTCCTACAGTTTTAATTTTTTTTTTAAATCAGCTTAGCAGTTGTTGAGAAATTTAAGGTCAAAGTTGAACTTTTGATGTTGTTTGATGCATTTAGTATAAAAATGCTTTTGACTGAGATTTAGAATGATGGTATGAATTGTTTTTCAAATATGGGATGTTTTTGAGTGCGCACTGTTTTCAGAACTTTTTAATCTATTACAAAAAAGCTTTATAAAATACATAACTGAAATTTAGCTCATAGAATAAATTCGAAAAATAAAATGTTGAATATAATATAAAGCAACCTACGAAAGGAAATAATTCCCAGTTTCTATTTAACATAATGATATCTTTATTAATGTCAGATTTATAGAATGTTAAACCTTAAACTTCTTATTGAAAACCGTCTGCGAGAAATCACGATTAAGTTCTGATCAAATTTACAAGAATTAAATTTTTTCTAAAACAACATAAAATATTTGCTTCCAGAAGCATGCCACACCCACAATTACCAATATTTAAATCCAGATTTTTTGATAACTTAGTTCTAATATGTTTGCGATGAAATTAAATTTTCAGCCACAGTGCGACGTTGCAATAATGTCGATTGATGTACTCCTTCTTATACAATAGCATATAATGGCCTTAAGATTCGACTTTTTTAACTTTTTTTAATTATAATTTTTTTTTTTTGTTTTTTAGCATTTTGTGAAGAATTTAATATGAGTTACTACACAGTCAAACAACGAACCAAAACATATTAAATCAGACTTTATATTTATTATTTGATAATGAGCGGTTTAGTCGATTTCCTATTAAACGGCAGCATCAACAAGCCAAACTGCAGAATTCAGGCTACGGAGAATCTAAGAGCATTTCATAAGCTACAATTACCCTCAAGTACGTGTTCTGTTTGGTACGGTGTATTTTCCATTTGTTTTTTTTAATGACATTGGGTTTCCATATCTGTCAACAGAGTTGCATATCGGACTATGTTTGAAACAATCAAGGCCAGCTGTAGAAAACCATCAAACCTTGTGGATTCAACTAGAAAGAGCCATATGAAATACGGCAAGTGCCTTAATGGCTTTAATAAGGGCATATTCTGGAACCGTATAATTTCGAGCACAAGCGATTTGTATTGGTCTCCACGTTCATCGGATTTCACTGCGCATTTAAGTTTTCTGAGAGGATATTTGAAACATATGGTCTATGTGTTAACAAGCCCAAAACCATCACCCAACTACATTTCACGTGAAATTTTGCAAAAATGATTGAAAATATCTAAAAAGAGCGTTTTTGTATGTCCGAAGCTAAACAAGAAAAAATATTGCCCGACAATAACTGTATCAAAAAAAAAAAATTGTAATAAGAATCACATAAATTAAAAAGTTGTACACAATTTAAAACATGCAGTTGTATTCATGTATCGTTTTGCCTTTTAAAGCTTGTCCAACAAAAACTCTAGTAATTTTCATTTTATCTATTAATTAACAAATGTTCGGTATTAGAAAAAATTTATTATTTAATTTGATTTCTTAAAACCCATGAACTGCAGGAAAATTCATTATCTAATAAAAGCTGTAAAAATTAAGTATTTTTGTGCCCCAATTTACCCCTTCGTAAACTCGTGTCCCATTCCAGTCGCGTTTTATGGTTATACATACTACAGATATACTTATCTCAGTTACCACATTATATAGTCATTGGTGGACTCTCAGGATAATTGTAATTAATTTAATGTCTTATTCAGAAAAGTGTGTAATTAAAAAAAAATGGTGTTATGAGAAACTTAAAAACATCATGAAACAAAAAAATCTTAAAGCTTGCGTCAAAAAAGCAAATAAATACCTAATCCTTTTCAAAGATATACAAATTAAGATGAGGGTGATCTTAGGTAAATATGAAACTTGTTTGAAACTGTTTCCTTTTTTCTTTCCTAACTAACTTAATTAGAAAGTAAAATATTTTTAATTGGTTGCCGTTTTGCAAAAAGAATTTGTTTTAATTCTCTATTTATTTTTCTAAAATAATTTTTTTTATTTAAATTTAAGTTGCTTTTAAATACAGATTCAGTTTTTTAATGTTACTTGCTTAATTATATGTATTAAATAAAGACAAAAGTATACTAGCCCTACATAATATCCAATCAAGTAAAAGTGCTATTTATATTCGGCTAAGCCGAATCTTGCATACCCTTCACCATGGTGCGATAGGAGCAGAAAGTTATATAAATACCGTTCTTATAAATAAATATATTTTTTTGCAACGTCCACTTCCACAATTCCGTCCACATTTTGTCTGATGTTGTGTTTTGAAAACCAAGATGCTTGTTCCTTATTTGAAAACTTTGACTGCTGCTTTTCTCCAGATTTACAGAAAAAAAAATAAAAAAAAAAACAAGGGATTTATGGGAAAAGTTAAAGGAAGCCGCGGCTTTTGCTCATATCTCAGCCATTTGGGGATTGGTGAGGCTGAATATCAATACAAACAATTCCCGACCATATGCGAGATAAATGTAAAAACAACTTGTCGCCATCATGTCTGAGGTCTTCGGCAAACCAATTTCAACGGACACATGAACAGACTGACAGATGGACATCGTTAAATCGACTTCGCTACACATAAGGAGCCAGAACATATATACTTTATAGGGTCTTAGATCAATATTGTAGAAATTACAAACGGAATGACAAACTTATATACAAATTCCATTTGTTTGTTTTTTATTAAAAAAAAAATATTAATGCATGCTCCAATATTGCAGTATTAAAGCAACCTGCCACTTCAAAGCATGTAATAACAAGATTCGATCACATTGTACAACTTACTCTTACTGCAGAAGTTCCGGAAAGTTTAGATATTTCGTTAAAAGTTTTGACCTTTAGACAACGAGGTTCTATTTTCACCTAAATAACAAAGATTTTCTTGGGAGTCAAAAAATTTCATTAATAAGATTTAATTTTAATGCGTTTAATTATCAATTCTTTCTATTGATAAACTGATAAAAGCTTAAGATATTATTCAAATAAAACTTTTGAGCGAATAGGAATTATAAACACTCAAAAGTCTTGCCCGTAATAATATCAAAGCTTAAGCAAAACACCAACAACAAACAGTGTTTAAACTTTGCTTAAACATGAATTTACCTGTAGTTAATAAGAGATACAAGGCAGGTAATATGCAGCATATATTTTTAAGATTAACACACATTCATGTGTTTTCCACTAATTATTGAATGTTTGCATAGTATACTTACAAACAGAAGATAGATAAGCAATCTACATTACAGGAACATAATATCAAGATCTGCAGTAATGATGTTGGTTTTTCCAATTTGTAATAGATAGTTAGGGTTTCAGTTTAAATGTGTGATGAAACATACGCATGTGCGTTGACACATGCATGTAAACAACCCTTATTATTTCTTCCTACATTAGTTTAAGATTTGTTAAGTTCGCTCTAAAGGGTTTTAATTTGTAAATAAATTTCAGTGTCTTAATTACGGGTAAGACTTTTGAGTGTTTATAATTCCTTTTCGCTTAACAGTTTTATTTGAACAATATCTTTAGCTTTTCTAAAATCTTTGGATAAAGTTTCCTGATGATCGGTCCTAAGCAACCAGTAAAATGCGCATAGGAATAGCTTATTCCACCAACAAGAAATTTCAGTTTATCAATAGTAAGAATTGGGAATTTAGCACATTAAAACAAAATCTCATTAGATTATTGCCGTTCTCAGGTCGGGAATTATTTTACTTTTTGAAAAATTAAATCGAGGTAGGTTAATTTTGATATATGTAAAACATCGGTCTACTTCGTAGGCTTAGTAATATAAATTGGGGGAGCTATAGTTGTCCCTTCACCACAGATGGAAGGGGTTTATATGTATAGGTTTGTCATTCCGTTTGTAATTTCTACAATATTAATTTTAACCCGATAAAGTATATTCTGGGTCATTCTAAATAGCGAATTGATTTAACGATCCACCTGTCTGTGGAAATGGGTTTTCCAAAGATCCTAGATATGAATGAACATATAGTCCGGAAGTGTTTGCTTTTAAAATTCGACCAGATCGGTGCGCCCATGGCTGAGATTTGCACAAAAAACCCATAACTGCCTCTAATTTTTACCCATATTTTTCTTTTATGTGTAGAAATTATTTTTTACATTTTTTTAACAATAACAAATACATACATACATGATTTTCCGATTAAATTGAGAAATGTATTGTAAACGAAAAGATTTAATCAACAAATTTTATTTTAATGCTGGTTGAAAATGTGCGTTAGGGGATGAGTGGTCTAAGGCGCTGCAATATGGCGAAGGGCTAATCGGACTCCTTATAGCCGAATATATCACTCTTACTGCCTCTGTATTGCTGTAATTGCGATTCCACTTTGTCAAGTAAATTCACCACGGGAACTTACCAGGACTTTGAATAAGCAAATTAGGCTTGTTAAGTATCAGTTGAAAAAACAATGAAAAACTCAATTTAAATAGAAATTCAGGCAAATAATATTAAAATACGAGTATTATGGTCATTAAACAAATGAGTAGTCCACTTGCAAATACCTGAGAAAATCGACTTTAACAGTTTTTTAAAAGTGAAAAAGCATAAAAGAGAGTTCTGCAGGAGTATTTAATAGAAAGCCAGAAATTGCACGTAACTTACAGAGTTTTGAACGAGCTTTTATTGTTTTTAACTTAGTGGTGTTTGCAAGTGGACTACTTAAATATCCATGGATGTTTTATCTAATTAAAAATTTTAAATATTTTGCTTAAATTCTCATAATAAGATTTTCATTTATATAACTAACAACATATTGAAACTATTAAATTTAAATTTTTGGCGTATATAAAAAATGCTTACTGGGACATCGATATTTTTTTGTATATGACGTAAGAAATAGCCTGAAAAACTGACTGTTATTCTGACGATATTTATTAAAATTTCATATTTTTTATACATTGCTGAATTGCAAAAACAAACCCCAGCGTATTATATATGTATATGTGTGTATTTAATAGGAAATAAAATACATAGCCCTTTTTTATCACTTTCAACGATGGTTGTCGATTTTAGAAATATTTTTACACAGTGTTTGTACGCAGAAAAAGAGAAAATTTTACAGACAAACACCCAAACTTCTTTTATTTTTGAAAGATGTCAAAGAAAGAAAAAAAAACGAAAGATAGCAAAAATACTACAAAAGTGCCTTAAAAATATGAATAAATATATTTTTGTTTCTTTTATCGCTCCATTGTGCGATGAACGACAGTTGTTTTGTGAATCCTGACATCCCATAAACCTAATCCAGCCTTCAAAGTTTTTACACTCATAATTTTTCCTAATAAAAAGGGATGCCCCAACCCATACTCAGATAAATGTATTTACACAACACACATTAGTAAGTATCTGCGGAGATAACCCCATTCATTATGAATAAGACAACAGAGTTGATACATGTAAAAAATCGAAATGAAATAAACAAAAAAAAGTTTTACATGTTTTTAAGCAATTTGTAGTTCTTGTTCTTGTTTTCTTTCAATATTTTTGGTGGTGGTTAGTTGGCTCGTTAAATTTTTTGTTGTTGGCTTAATCTACGGATGCTCTTGCTTTTGATAGGCATAAATGTTCGGTTTTGCTCTTTTATCTAAACTCCGTTTTATAGAATAGAGAATTAATAAAAATATTCTTAAATTCATAAACATACACACGCACACACACCCACATTCCTAAATAAAATTCGAGACTTGATTTAGGTTTCGCTCAATGTAAAATTATTTAACGAAAATTGCAAAATTATGTAAAAATTTTAAAAGTTAAAAGGACATTTTTAAATGATGACAAAAAACTAAATTCAAACTAAGAATCTCAATTTATCGAACATTATTGGAGAAGCATTATTTTGTACAATAGACGATTTTTTGCATGTAAAAAAAGAGTTGGTATTTACGGCATTTTAAACATTTCAGTCCAAAAAAGGGCTAATTGAAGATTTGTATTTTATTTTATCATTTTTACTGAAATTTTACAGCTGCTCCTACCTCATGAACCCGAATTTGACCTTTGCTTTTCCCAGGATGCTTTGATGTATTTGAAATAAGAAATACATTCAAATCGTGTATTTAAAATACAAAAGCCTTATATTTTTAAGTTAAATTAATGTACAATATACTGATGCGAATTTAGTTTAGTAACCAGAGATGCCAACTATTCAATGGCAAACCATGCCGACCGAGCAGTCAAAAAGAGCTAAAAAGTGCTAACTTTAAAAATCAAAGATTATTCTGTTTTAAATCCATTTATTATTAATTTTTGTACTTCAAATTCATTTATATTAAAAAAATTTAATACATATACTTATACTTATAATTATTATGATTAGTATTGTGGTTATTTTGTTGAACTATTTATGATTTTTAATCCAAATTTTTATTATTTTTAATTAGGCTTAAGTTCATTTAATTTAATTTTCATTAAACTATTTTCATGAAGAAAGGAATTTTACAACATTATAATGTTTAATGAAATTACTACTTAAAAATTGTGTACAAATATTTACATTACAATATGTAACATTTCAATAAATAGAACTTAAAATATGAACAGTCATTTTTAAAAAATGTTAAATTCTTCTTCTCCCCATATGTTTCATATGTTTCAATTGAATTTATTTTTACAAACACGCTTGCTTCACAAAGGTTATCCAGTGCTAAAAATGGTGTATGTAAAGCAAGATTTGCGTGTGCAATTTACGTTTCGGTCGGGACATCTGTCGAAAATGATGCAGCTGGTTGGGATAGTACATCGTTAAATGGTGCCATTATTTTTTAGTCTTTGAGTCTCCGAATGGCATTCTATATGAGACTGTTAAGCTTTTATTATTGAATTGCAACGTTTGCATTAAGCTTTGGATTTTCCAATATCAAAAGAGCCCGTGTTAGGGAAAAATAACGAGCCTGGAGTAATTAAAATGGTCTAAATCTAGCCCCATAATAGCTAAGTTGGCATCACTGTTAGTATCAGCCCCGGCGCGAAACTAATACATATTTCTTTTCATGAACAGGTTCAAGCTTGAAAAACGTTTCTAATTAAAACAATTTTACTTTAAAAATCCGTCATCAATTCGCCCTCATGTTTGTTAATAAGCAAAATTGACACATATGGATTGATACCAATCCACAGCACATTTTGGTGTGGTTTGCACGCTAGACCTTATTTCTTCTAAAATACAGAAGCAAACAATCAACTTTAATAACATTCTTTCTGTTCCTGTTAAGCATAAACTGGTGTTAAATTTTAGCACGCGCGTTTATATTTGGATAGCTAAATATAATGTTGAGCTCTTTATTACCATTTAGACAGCTGGCAAACTGTCACTCCAAAATTCAAATCCTAGGTAGAGCAGTGTCAAGTTGACAAGAACAATAAAATAATTATCTTCTTTACTAGTCCAACTGTTTCTAATGCTGTCAGGCCTTACTTCATGTTTCATGTAATATTCCCCTAAGATATTTATATAAAGACTTAAAATTCTTTACCTCTTCTCTATTTTAACAAGGGTGACAATTCAAAAATCCTGTGAAATATTTGTTCAAAGCTCTTTTATAATTGACTTATAACACAGACTAAATGCCTCAAATTGTTACCCTGAGGCCGATCTAAACAGGTTCTTACTGACATTAGGGTGGGCAGATATTTTTCTTAATTACATTTGTTATCCTTAGTGTAATCTAAAGATGTAGAAATATGAATTTCTCTTAATATTCCAGTTCTGTTGTCGAGAAATCTTTGTTCTTACTCCACTAATCAAAAAGAGTTTCATCTTGTGGGAAATGGAGATAAAAACTTGTGTCCAAGACCTCCTGAAAATATTCCATAAAAAAGTACACTTGGCAAATGCTTAATAAAGAATCTTTTTAAAATAAGAATTTTTTATAAAATTTTCATGTTCGTAGAGGGAAAGGAACTTAATTTTTGAAGCGGCTTATTTTTTATTTATTAATAGCAAATGAAGTTTGTGAAAATGTATTTTGAGACCAAAAGTATTTGAAATACAAAATTCCTAATAGTTGAGTGAAAGGTATTTAAAATAACAAGTACGTTATGGGAATGTATTTAAAATACAAAAACAAAATAAGAATTTGTTATTCATATAAAACTGTTTGAAATACTGCCCAAAACTGGCTTATCCTCATCACACACCATTTTCGGGGAAACCCACTGTACCTTTTTTTTTTAATCTATTTCCGATCATTAAATCGCAGCGAATTTCATTTAGAGGGGTTATTTTAGCCGTTAAATTGCCATAACTTCCAAAAATATTTTTAAATGTTTAATGCTAGAATGCGGCCTAAAAATGTTGGGAAACGAGGGGAAAACGGTGGTTATACTCGTTATCAGGAAAACATTTTACATAATAATCAGCTAAAATGGTGTCAGGGCTCGATACATTTTTTTTTATTTGCAGACTAGTGAAATATATGTTACTTGTTTAAAAAAAATCATTTTCGCTAAGCGCTACCCATATGTGCAATATGTTATCATCTAAATTGAAGTTAACAAATTTTCAAAAAAAAAAAAAAAAAAAAATATAATAAGATTTCTGTATGACGTGCTAAATTCCCAATTTTTCATATTTGATAAATACACTGAAATTTATTGTTGAGGGAAAGCTAGCTTCTATGCGCATTTCACTGGTTGCTTAGGCCATATCGTCAGGAAACCTTTTCCAAATATTTTAGAAAAGCTTAAAGTATTATACAAATAAAACCTTAAAGCGAATAAGAATTATAAACACAAATGTTAATTTAAAAATTATAATTTACCGTGTAAAACTGTGTTGTTGAAAACTGGTAAGGCATAACATGTGTCTAAAGCGTGGACCTTAAAGTTTCAGCACAAACGTAAAATGCTTCCTTTATTCGTTTTAAATTCCTATGGAATATAAATAAATAAGTGATGCATTTTAAATGGGGGTGTAGGGTATCAAAATTATGCGTCAAAATTTCTCTTATGCTAAATGGGTTTTTACAAAGTTTCACTAACTTCAAAAATGTCAAACATGAGTTGTAAACTAAATAAGTTCAGAGGTTACAATAGTTTCTTTGTTCCTTTTTTTAAAATTTTCTAGAATAAAAAGAAAACACATTAACTCAAAATCCGAAAAAATTGGTAATGAAACAAAATTTGCATAATTTTTGTGTAGATACGAAGAAAGTTTTCTCATAAACTTTACATATTTTATTTTTTTTTAGATTGCGATTTAGATTTGACATTTATATACGAAGAAAGCAAATTTGTATTGTGTAAAAATAAATAACTGCCAATAGAGTTTGAATTATTCGGCCCTTTTGGATATTTAAGCCGAAAGCTATAGATTTTATTAAAGTTTCTTTGACAACGACAGTGTTTTGGGAATTAAAAAATTTGAACAAAGTCTAAATTTAATTTTCATAAAACTATTACTATTTTAAAGAAGAACGGCAGTTTTACTGGATGGAGAACCATCTGCTTTGTTAAAATATCATTTCATTTGTATTGTATTCGTACTGACTAGAGAAATTTTATTTCCTGTCTGTCTGCTTTACAAATTTAAAAGTTCCGGCCTTATGTACGTCATAGACTTAGACTCATACAATGACTGTTTACCAGCTTCAAGCAGTTAAAATCATCGTCCTGTATGTCGACATACATAAAGTTAAAAGTTTTTCGTTTAATTAGCTAACAATATGTTAGTATAATGTGAAGCCCCTCTTTTAAGCCATTAGTAAATATTTATTTTTCATTTTTGCATTCTGTGACGAATGCAAACAGATGAGACATTTTCATTTACACATGCACACGTAATAGTTTGAATTTATGTATTGGGGTGTTTGGTTGGTACTCAATTTAAATATTTAAATGCCCGTAAATGTGTATTGTCTCTTTCATTTCATACACAAACACAGACGTAAAATATTTACATGATTATGTGCAATACAGAGAAATATTTTTATACTTTTATATTGTACGGAAATGATGTTTTATTTAGCCATTTTAAATGAAGCCAGACTGCCAGAGAGGCAGAGAGACAGACAGTTAGATGGATAAACAATGAAGAAGCGATAGGAAATAACTGATTTCTCAGGTAAACCCTTTTTTACCTGCACAAAATGACAATAATTATGGCAACTATTTAAAGATAATTTTTCATTGTACACACTCACTCTCACACAAGTACAAATGTTTAAGTTTGAGTGTAGCGAAAATGAAGCAATTATTTCAAATTATTTCGCTTGCCCGATCCTTTGAAATAACTATTTTTATATAAAAAAAAGAAAATAAACTGCTTTTAAGGACGTTTGTAAATTACGATTCAATTAAAAAATACATAAAGGCATTTTATAAATTTGTGTGTACTTACACTCTTCCCGCAAGACGGTGCATCGCCTACAAATGGCAGCCTTGCGCCAATTTGCCTTCTGCTCCCCTGTTTGCCAATCAAACGACGGTGTAAGTCGCCAACCCGCCTCCAACGCCGCCTACCTCTGCCACATGAAGTAGGTAAGCGTTTACTGTTAAGCGGTATCGTATAAAATTCTGCACAATCCTGGTGTTGAATAAATTCCGACGGTAAACGAAAATAGAACACGAAACAGCGAAAATTATTGCGTCTCGCAATAATTCCTTTATTTTCACACTTTCAGCTAATGGCTCTACTTTTGGGCACTTGGACTGCTAAAGTCCGGACGTGGCTCTTCGAACACGTTATGTTACGTTGTCTTGACGTAGTGCTTGTGATGGGTGCATTAAGTCGAATTTCGTGTACAAACAACAAAGTTCTTGTGTTATTTTGCAAGTAGTCGCTGGTAATCAAATTGAATTAGTATGTTGGTGATGGTGTTGTTGTTGTTATTGGCGTTGTAGTAGTATTTTAAATTATAAATGGTGCAATTTCATCATTTCAAAATTCCTTTTTATGTCACTCAACTGACAGATGAAATGGTAAATGGTCTGTGACAGTTGACTAAAATGCCAGTCTTGTGGTAATAATGATGCCGTTGTAGTAGTTGTGGTGCTCTCTATAGTGCTCGTGGTGGTAGTAGGTTGCTAGTTTGCTTTATTTATTATATTTTTTTTTCTATCAAGTATTTTTAGTTTTATTTCTGTTTTGTATTAGATGACTTCGGATGGTCTAGTTCCGCCTCTTCAACTTACTTCTACGCTCTATTTCGTTTTTTATGATGTACACACAGCAGAGTTCCCTGCGGGAAATTTCAGTATTGCTGTTCGTAGAAAAACCAGCATTATATTTGCAGCATGCAAAAACTTTTCCCGAATTAAATTGAAGTTAAAAATATACACAGAACACGGACTGAGTAATGCTTTTTTTCTAATACCGTGAATGACATTTTCTGTTTTATTGGCAGTTGTATGGTGAGAATTTTGTGTCTGACCAACAAACTAAATGTCAGTCTTTCTTCCTTTTCGTTCTTCTGTACTTTAGTGTGTGTGTGTCTTTAGTTGTCCTTTCTAGTGACGCTAAAAAAATTAACAAACTTTGTTGTTTGTGTTGCTGCTGTTTCTATGAGAATACAACAATATTCAGTTAAGAATCTTTTTGTTTAAGTTAGGTTTTAGTTTTGTTACTGCTTTTGGCAAAAGATTTGTAAAATGTTGCACTTAAAGAGAAAACACTTTCTTATTATTCTTGCTATTAAGTTTTTTTCACCAAAAACTATACAAGTTTAAATGCTTCTTTATAAAAATCCGTTAACTCTGCACAACGTGCCATTATTAATGCCGCAATGTTGATTTAAATGCAGTCTTATCGCAAAATCGAGCACAAAATGTGTTTGAAGTGCTGTTTGCCTACTTTTAGTTTCTTTATACACATAAACACACATACACTCACAAATAAGAAGGAGAGAAACAGAAACAATATCACTTGCCCGTAATTTTAAAGGACTATGAAGAATGTAAATCCATTTTTTATTTTCATATTTCTTTTTTTATTTTCTGCTAAAAACAAACGGAATACACGATTAACGAGGATACGATACGTTACGTTACGGTAGAGCAGTGAAGAATACAATGATGCACGGCTGTAAACGGAAAAAGGAAAAAGAGAAAATAAATTTGAATTCAAATAATTAAAAGTTTATTTTAAAAAATATGCAAATTATATGTACATAAATAGACATTAAAGATAATGAGAAATTACCAAGTCACTTATTCACACGTATAAGCTCACACACATACACACACATACTTTTTTATATTTAAAAAAAAAACTAACGATATCTACATCAGAGAGATCGTGTTCACTTCCTCTTCCCTTAAAAATTTGAAAGCAATTACTACATAAAACATTTAGGAAAACTAAACCAGCAGCTTTAATTAATTTTAGTTCATTTTATTTAATTTAAGATTCGTTGCAATAAATTCAAAACTTTTAATAATTTTTTATGTTTTTTTCATAGGAGTTCCTGCCAAAAAATATTTTACATACAAGCACAAGAACATTTTCTGTATCCGCTTTATTATTCTTCGTTGACACCCATTTTGAAATATTGCCAACATAAAACTAAAACTACAACATTAAGTCTGGTAAATTTTCCAACATATAAATTATTAAAAATACAGCTAAAACTTGTAATGGAAGAGCAACAAAAATACAAACAAACAAAAAAAAAAAAAAAACCAAACTGATGAGGAAAAGGAATCTAAACACAAAAGCGTCGCTGGTTTGTAAATTTATTAAAAGATATAAATTCCAAAATATATTATTTTGTGTGCGATACATTAATTTAAGGCAGCTCAGCAGATTCAGGAACATTTTAAAACTTAAAAAAATAATATTTGTTTTCTTTAAAATACCTAAACAAACAAAAGTTGAAGTTTTACTCAATTCCAAGGAGAATTCATTACAGATGGCCTAAAAAGCCCTGCAGATAACTTTTTTTTTCTTTATAGTTATTGGATGTCAAATGTTGTGTATTATCCTCGTTTCTGTTTTTTTTTTTATTTTGACATTGTCAATGATTTTACAGAAACAAATTGCTTGTGGTGAGTGAACTCGCCTTGCTCAAGTGAAACAAAAATTCCAAACAGGTAATGTCAAAAAATGTGTTTTGAATCGTCACCCTTAAGAAACAGTGGTTGGTTTAACTGATCTTGTTCCGCGATTGCGGGAAGCGGTATCCTTCCGTTGTTGCGGTATCATCTCTACCAATGCGGCATTGCCATACTATTGATACCTTAATACAGATATTTTTCAGCATTTTGCTTACGTTAAAAATTTTCAACGAGGTGCTAATGCAAGGAATAAAAATGTTAGAAGAAATAAAAATTGAAAAAAAAATTAAGCTTGGTTATAAAAAGAAAAAATATTTATTTTAGGATTAAAAGAAAAAAATATACAAACAAATTGCAATATGAATTTAAGAGATTTCTTGTGGTTTTGGTCAACGTGCCGCAGCAGATATACAATTTTTTTGAATGATTTGGCATTACATAATTCTAAATGGGTTCAGGCCACCCTTAAAAGATTTCGATAAGTAAAGTCAGGTAACGCTGAACTTAGTAAAATTTTGCTAATGCGAGCATAAGTTTTCTTGTATTGTATTTTGGTAACCCCTTAAGAACCTCAAAAAAGCAGAATGTTTATCTTTGGCCGAAAAAGCTCCTTGTCGAATGCTTCCTTAAGTTACATTCTCTAGATCAGACAACATACATATATTTAAATGCTATGCTGCCCTATTTAACAAAATATTAAATACCCGTCACATGTATTGAATTCCTTATTCCAACTAACTCCTTATCATTCATCTGTAACACATCTGAGATTTACATTGCAAAAAATGGTTAGTAAAATAAATTGATTTTATAATTAATTTTGGAGATTAAATTTCAATTATTTATCTTAACTGATTTAATTAAAATTTTAATTAAATCTGTCAAATAGCTTAATTTTTAGTTGGCTCGATTTAATTACTAAATTAAAAATTTTTTTATTTATTTTTAATCAACTGAGGTAACTGAATGAAATATAGATTTATTGGTAATTATTTTTTTAATTAAATCATTTATAAAATTGTGTGAATTTTTTTATTATGTTTTAATTAGATATTGAATTAATTAATTGGAAAAAAATCGCAAGTTTCCATTTTTGAATTCTAAGTCGGCATTTGCACGATGATATTTAAGACATGTCTTTAAACCATGTTTGATTTATTTGTTTATTATTTTTATTTATTTAATTGATAAAAATATACATACATATTAACATTCATCAAAAAGAAATTAATTGTATACTATTTTTATTTTGAATGAGACTAACTGAATTCATTGAGTAGCAATATTCTATATTTTAAACAAGCTTCCAAGTATAAACATAGTCTGTTATAATCAAAGACTGTTTATTGTTGTTGTTTTTGTTTAAGCTTTGATATTGTTACAAGTAAAACTGTGGCTTATAATTCTTATTCGCTTAACAGTTTTATTTGTGTAATACCTTTAGTTTTTAGCATAGGAATAGCTTATCCCTTCAACAATAAATTTAAGTTTATCAATAGTATGAAATGGGAATGTGGCACATTTAAACGAAACCTTGTTAAAAACATATCCATTTGGTATGTTTAAAACTTCATTTAGGTTAAAATGAATTTTCCCAAAATATTTAAGCCTAAACTCTTTGTACATAGGGCAAACACCAATCAAGTGAGATGTATTTTCCGACTCATCTAAAGAATTTCTGAACGCTCTTCCATTAAAATCTAATAATCCTCCTCTCGATCTTATTAGAAAGCCGAAAAAACGTGATGAAAATTGTGAAGAAGAAAGAGGAACCAAACCGTAATTTAACTGAGGATATAAATCGTGAAATCGAGAGCTGCTTGCAACAGAGATCCGATCATCTGAGTCGTTTGTTTTTAACAGTTGTAAGATTGGTTTCCAGTTTACACAAAGGGGGACGTCTGGGTTATCGGATGTAAAATGAATTTTATCAAATATGCTCACCCACTCCTCTGCCCAGTATGTGTTTTTTGATAGAATCTTTTCCTCTAAAATTTTTGGTAGCCTGTGACTGGGCATGCGTAGTACTTTGTTAATATAGGCGGAATGTAGCTTCAAACTATCCAGAAACATGGAGTTTATACCAGTTTCTAGGTAGAGCATATAGTTTGGTGTATTATTTGGCAGAAACAGCATCTTTTTTTCAATTTTTCCACTTCATCGTATTTTTTAAAACCCCAGATCTGAGCACCGTAAAACATAATAGAACGTGAAGCGGCGTTAAAAATTTTGAGTTTGTTGTTATTTGAAGTTTGAGGATGGTTTATTATGGGGGTGTGCTGGAAATCGCAAACGCAAAACGCAAGAATTTGGAGGCTGTTTTTAATACACTTTTAATCTAATTTTTATAATTTTTGTTATAAAATTCTGTTTAATAGAGAAATGTTTGTATAATTTTTGTCATAAAATTCTTTTATTACAGAAATCTTACTAAAAAACGACTTTTAAAATTCTGGCGTTTTGCGTTTGCGATTTCCAGCACACCCCTGATAATTTGACCACGTAGATGTTATAGCCATTTTTGCCGAAACTAATTTGTTTTCTAAATGTTTTTTAAACGATAAATTGAATTGAATGTCAATTCCTAAGTATCTGTAGCTGCTGACAATTTCGGCATTATCATCTAAAAAATTTCATTTAAGTTTCTTTGATAATCTGGTACCATGAAACTTGTAAAATTCGAAAAATTTTTGATGATAACCCCATATTTTATTTATTTGTAGTTGAATTTGGATGAGATGAAAGAGGAGTTGAAAAAAAAGCCATGATTTCTGCTCTTCGTGTTTTTTTCTAATTTTCTTTTACTGTCATTTAAAATGTTGCTACTATGTTTTATTTTCATTCGTTATTGCGATTCTTAAAACAACAATAAAAAAGACATGTTTTGAAAGTCATCGTATAAATTCCACCTTTTCAATCAATATAATTATTTCGGTGAATGGTGCAAAACTAGCAAACTGTTCACGTATTTCTACGAATTTGGTAATTAAAATCAATTTTTAATTTTTCTGTGTAACAAATACTCTTTCTTTTTGACTAAATCTTATTAACCCATTTCTTTTAAATGTACTATATAACTGTTTTAAAGAAGACATTTTTACTAAGACTTGTCAAGGTTTTTTTTAGTTTGCAATTAGATCTTTTTTACACACATAACATGTTCTCTTTTCGGAAATTTTTTATCTTTAATACACATATTTAAATGAGTATAATAAATGGCTCAAGTAGCCAGCAAAAGTTAATTGAAAAAATTATTTTAGTATTTTCCACTTCATTTTTATTGTAGTCATCCGAGCCAGAGAAAATCCTTTTACATACAACTTAAAGCGGATGTAAAGTGTATTTTCCCGTCTACATTTATACATTGGCAGAGATATCTGTACAATATTTACGGACTTTTCCATGTCGCTTTTGTGGTCGTTAGTTTAGGCTGCCAGTCCACTCGTTACGAACCAATACCAATGAAAGTCATGTGATTTTAGGGCTAAAATAAAAACGGCATTCTTTGCTTGTATGGAAAGCTATAGAAAGTTGACTATTTGTATGGGAAAAAAAGCATTTATGTATGGACTCCCAGCTAAAGTAGCAAAACATAAAATTTTTAATATGTAGTGGCAAATGCATGCACTAAAAATATAAATGAGCCACTTCGCAATCATACAAATTGTGAAAAATCATACAGAAAATTATATACATACACATGTACTCAACATGTGTGTACTTGAGTATGCCTACGAATAAAGTGTAGTGTATGTATGGACCAAGAAGAAGCATTATCGTGAACATCCTGCCAGCGAACTCTTGGCGTCTATACAAAATGATATTCTTAAGATACTATCTATCGTTCGTTATATGTCGCTTGTATGTGAGCAGTGAACATAAAGAAAGCAAAAATGGGGAAAGCAAAAAAAAAATAAAGAAATAATAGTACAATATGACCATGTAAAACGACCGAGCAAATTTTACTACACATCTACATATGTACATGTGTATTGTATGTGTGAGAAGTTTAAGAGGATGATGGACGTTATGTGTGTACTACACACACACACGCACACATTTTAAGTTTACGTTGTACGTTGTACAATGTACATGAATATTTATGTTTGATAGTTAGTTCTTTACAATAACCATTTATCTACATACATACATTTATTCTTAGCTATTTATCTCCCTCTGTGTGTGTGTGTGTGTAACTATGTGTGCTTATAATGCAGACTTTGGACGCCATTATATCAACGACGCCGTCTCTCGGCCAACTTTTACAACTACACACACTACTCTACACCAGACTACACCACATTCCAAACATACCAGCCATTATGCATATTGCAACTGTGATAAAAATGCAGCGACAGCAGCTGCTGTAGCAGCATGCAAAGTGTCTACACAATTGTCTACGTTTTGGGTTGGTGACGTTGACAGCCCGTAAAGTTCGTTGGCAGCAGTAAAAATGAAAAAGAAAATACAAAACACAAAAAATCTCAGCATCACCACTGTTTCATTGTTTGTTTCTACAACTGCTGCTACATAAAACGACGACAATAATGACGACTACAGTCGTAAATATGTAATAAAGAACCTGTAAATATATTTGATACATTTTCTCCAAAACTATGCAACTTAAAAATCTTAGCAAGGAAATAATAAAAGTAGAGTAATTTGAGATGTTTAAAGATTAAAACATTTGTTCAACCAACATCAACAACTATCAACTCGTATTGTCTGCATTTTATTTCTTGTGTTTTTTTTTCAAATATTCTTTTTAATACATATTTTCTTTAAGTATTAAATGTTAGACACAAATACACACATGCATGTACATTATAAACAAACAAAACAAGAAATAATAATAAAACAAAAAGAATACGACACAACAAATAACAACTGAAAATAGAAAAGGAGAACAAAAGAACTTGTCAGGTATTGTTTTCTATTTTTATGTGACCATTGTTAAGTCATCCATTGCAATACGAATAAAGTCGCGTTTATTTTTGTTTCTTATTTTATTTCATTCTTTAAAACATCATTATTCTCTTATTTTCTATGTATTTTTTAAAAGAAAATCACTTTTTTTCATCGCTACCCGCTACACCACCAACAATTTCAATTGTTCTGTCATGTTTATTATTGTTTCTTTTTATTATTATGGCCAGTGTTTTGCTGGTTTCATTTTGTCGTAGATGATGATGCTGATTTTCTTGGACCAAAAACTGGTATGGTTTATTAAAACATACACACAGATACATTAAATTTTTAGTATAATACAGGACAGGAAGAAACGTACCAGTCTATTGGACATGTCAATATGAAGTAAACAACTCCAACCACAGAAGAACTGCAGTAAAATCATTTGTTTCCAAAGTAAAATTTCAAAAGAAGTCAAAACACTTTGATCAAATTGGTCATAAAATCGTTTCGGCAATTAGAGTTGAAATGGATGATAAATAATTTTGACAAACAAGTGAAATGAATCAAGTAGACGACAATAAACATCAAAGAATTGGTAATAAATTGAAAGATAAGCTCAAATAATCTTACGACATCTAGACACATCATCGTTTTTTCCTAAATGCTTAATATTGAACTTAAATCTTCCATATAGAGTCGAAACAATTACACTGTGTAACAAAATAGCAAAAATTTAACAGAGCTTTTTGGCGTTTTCATGCACATTGGGTACCACATATTTATGGTTACTCACACCCTCACAATGTGTTGCATTTTTAACGATCACAAGAGAATAAAAAAATCATTGCTATGTAATTTTATTTAATTTTCTTTTATTAAGTGTGTAGGTTTTAAACAATTCTTATATTTTTAATCTTAAAATATAACTAAAAAAAATGTCTTTAATTGGAAAACAATAAGAAGAACAGTTGTTTTAATAATGCTACATTGCTAAACCATGGGCAACCATAATCATTTTTCGATTTAAAAAAAAAAACATTTTAGAAAAAATATTGTACAGCAAATTTCGAAGACTTAAAGATTGTTGTTTCACTGTTGGCTGGCAGGCACCGCAGTGGTGCAGAGGTTAGAACGTTAAAGAATTTTGATAAGAGAATGTGGTAACTCTTGAAACATGTAAATTCAACACGAGTTCGATCCCCAGCTCAGCCAGGAATAAAAATTATCAATAAATTTTAATAAATTTCATGTTGTAAAATTCCTTTCTTCAGTAAAAATAATTTAATGAAAATTGAATTTGATGAACTCAAGCCTAACTAAAAATATCAAAAATTAAATATTAACAGTTCAACTCAAAATCACAATTGTTCTAAAAAATAAACATTTAAATTAAAAATTTATCGTTGAAATCGAATTGTTTCGCATGGGATTGGTAAAAAAACATGAAAATCAATTTTCGAAAAATTTTATGGGAAAGATTTACACTTACAGACATAAAATTAGGAGTATTTATTTTTGGAAATGGTCATTAATTCTATTTTCTTTATGTGAAGAAAAAATGCATGCAATTAAAACAATTGTTGATTCGATTTCTCCTACGTTACAATTTTAATAAAGAAAAAACCTACATATATGGATTTTCCCTACCTCCGTCAAAACTTCTCTCTTTGAATGAAGTTTCCTAAAGATCTGGCCTAAGCAACCAGTGAAATGCGCATAGGAATAGCTTATCCCTTCAACAATAAATTTCAGTGATTTTATCAAGAATAAAAATTGGGAATTAAGCACGACTAACAAAATCTTGTGAATTAAAAACAAAATATTTAGAATTTGTTCTTGTTTTAAATGTAGTTGTGCGAATGACACAAATTCTTTCGTATTTTGTGAATTGTTCTGGAGACAAAAACGTTGATATATCATACTTAAAGATCGGACTGTAAATGCCTAAGATAAAACAAAAAAATTTAAAAAGGCGACCACTACAAAAAACGTTCGGCAAAACAGTTTTTTTTTCGTAACCTCCTTGCAAAAGTATGTAATATTAGAGGGTGTACGGCGCACTTTTTTCTTGCAAGGTGTACACTCTAATGTGCATGTGTGGATTAAATTGTTTTTGTTTCATATGGAGACAATTGTGATAAGTCGGGTATTTTTGTAATGATCTCCCAAATGAGTGTAAATGTACCTTGTGAATGTGAAAATTACGAAAAGTGCTCCGCCACTAGAGGCATAGCGCGATTAAATTATACAAACATAATAAACAAAAAATATAAAAATATGAAACAAGAAACAAATCATCAAATGAATTGAAAAAAATTCAACTCATTCAAGTCATTGTGTACAAGCACACTGAAACACAACTTTCTGCTCTCTCTCTTACATGAAAACACATGTGTTGAAAGAACTCTATGACGCCGTTCTGCACAACACTTGTGTTTTCAAGCGCATAGCAGCAAATGAGTTAAAAAAATTAAATGACATGTAAGTTGTCTTTTTGCAGGCCACTAATACGTAGATATCATTTAAAAATTTTCAAAATGGTTTCCCTCATAAATTATCAAAACATTTTTAACAGTTGTTTTATGTTACATAGCAATATAAACTTGTGGGTCTAAGAATTACCTGTGATGATATAAATAACTTTTGGGTTAAACAAAATATTCTCATATAAATTAATTAGACCTCTTTCACACCCGGCAAGTGATTTCGGCAAGGCTCTTGCGCAACTCTTGGTTTGTAGACGTCAGCGGTAAGGTCGGGGTAAGGAAACAAATTTAGTACAGACTTTTTAATACTCGGCAAGTAACTTGGGCAACCAACTTCCGAATCTGAAAGGGGTCTTAGTTTCCTTCAGAAAAAATGGTCTAGATATTTTAGACAATATAAAATGATGTAACGAATATTCGTATTCGCCAAATTTAAGCGAATTTTCCGCAAATATTTTGCGAATACGTTCCAAAAAAAATTCAAAAGTAAAAAAATGCATAAAATGAACAAAAAACGCCGTTGCATTTAACACAAAATAAAATATTTGATAAGAATAGTAAGAAAAACAAAAGGTAATTTGTGTTTTGCTAGTTAAGCTGATGTTTGGATGTTATTGTCGTTTGTACATTTTGGCTTAAACTTCATTATTCCCAAGAACAGGCAAATTTTTCTCACGGTTATATCATGGAAACCAATTGGAATTTGCTTTTTCTTTTTTCGGCGCAATTGCAGCTGCTGACTGGGAGAAAAAAGTGTAAATTAAACTAACCAAAAAACTGCAACTAGTGCCTTAAAATTGCTAAAATGTCGAAAAAATTTAATTTTTTATAATTTTTTTTTTCTGGATTTTTGGCCAATAGCTGCCGAACTTCGGAAAACTCAGTAAAGTTATCTTCAGAAAAAATAGTTCAAAGTACACACGAGAAGTATACTTCTCGTATTTTATATTAACTTGTATTTCCAATATCTTTTTTGAATTACAGAAATGTAAACAATCAATTGAAGTTTTATAAATAAATTATATTAAAACAAAAAAAAACAGAAAACAATTTTTTTATTGCTTTTTAGTAACATTTACAATGAATCTAGTTCATACAAATGTCAGTATTTCATTGAGAGAATGAAAATAGTTCACTTAGGTAAAGAAATTTTAGCATTTAATAAATGAAATTATTTCATAAGACGAACAATTTCAATTTGTTAATTTATTGAAAGTCTTCATTAAAATAGTGATAAAAAATATCAAATTAATGAATATTATAAAATAAAATCCTTGTATCTAATGAATATATTTTATTCATCCAATGAACAACATTCATAGATCTAATGTAATGTGTCATTAAATACATTTTAATGAAACAGGTTTCATTGATCCAACGAAGCGCTGCATAAGTTCCTTTTTAATGAAATTTTTCATGGGATTAATGTCAAAATTCATTGGTATTGTGAAGGAAATTTTTTCAGTGTAGTTTGCCGTTAATGACTTCAGTGTTATTATGCAATAATTAAGGCTGGTAAGCTAAACAATTAGATATCTTTTATTAAACACTGTAAAAAACAAAGTTAAGCAAAATCAAGTTAAGAAAAATACGAAAAAAAAACCCAAATTAAATATGGGAAAACCCACCGCCATAGGTGGCTGTAGCATCTACGCAATTACTTTCTCCCAAACAACACTGAATTACTTAGAAAAGTGCAAAAAGAGTGAGAAAAACGACATCTGAAAGTATGTTTGTATAACTATGCAGTATGAAGTTTGTTGAAGTTATCTTAAAGACTTTAGGTGAAGTATACAATTTCTTACCATGTAGAAATAAAAAATGGAGCTTCAAACGTAGCAGGTTTGTAAGAAAGAAAGGTAAAAGTTTCGCTTACCAGCGCAAAAAGTACTTTGCTCAACACCTGTAAGAAGTGGTGAGTAAAACGATCAGCTCAATTTTTGTTGCTTCAGATGTTCTCTTATAATTTCCCCAATAAACCTGCTTCGCAGTAAGGGAATACTGTGACCCCTTCAATTTTTTTTATAAAATTTGATAAGAATTCGCTCTTTTACTTTACTGGATCTCTAAATGTCTTACTGCGTAGAGCATAAATGTTCGCTAATTTTTTAAAATGTACCGCTAGCTCATTAATTTGTCGCCTTAATCTACTTTAATTAACATTTGAGTTGCATAAAAGATATTTTAGGTCGCGGTGCTTTTGGCCTTAACATAATAATGTATAAAATTTTACACAATATTAAGAAACGATATGGCGATTAACTCCACATTACTAGCTTGTAGGCGGCCGGCCGAGGCCCTATGTTTCCCTGGGAATTAAAGAATTAAATACGTTAGCTCAAAATCACGTTTTTTGAGTTATGACTCTAATGCAGCAAGGGCTCGATATTTTCTTTGCCGTCGCATGTGGCAGCCGCAATAAAATTTGTCTAATCAACAAAAAACATTTTTAAATCAATATTTGCGACTTTCTTCTTATGTTCAAATAACCTAAATAAATCAAATTATGTTTGTCTGAAATAAAAAAAATTTATGTCAAAAACATATTGTCAGGGAAGTTGCAAATTTGATATTTATTTGTTATGATCCTTTAACTTATTCAAATATATTCTTCTTAATTTTATTCATACAAACATATCTTTTTCATCGACGGGGCATATATGTCATTGTTTCTCTAGGATTTTGTAAAAGCTTCATTAAACTAAGAGCTTTTAATAGTGGAGGTTGTACAGTTAATAAAAGAATAAAAAAAAATTTACTACAACCAATTTTGGTAAAAAAAATCCAGTTATTTGGAAAAATATTTTTAAAACTATTAGGTTATTCAAGCGGATAAATAAATACTTTAATTAAAATGTATGTATGTAATTAAAAATTTATTTTATTTAATGTGCAACAATTTAAATTTAAACCCTGATCATTTTTTGTCTAAGCCACACTGAAAGAATTTTCTTCAGAATACCAATGAATTTTGACATTAATCCCATGAAAAATTGCATTAAAAAGGAACATATTCAGCGCTTCGTTGGATCAATTAAACCTGTTTCATTAAAATGTATTTAATGAAACATTACATTAGATCTATGAATGTTATTCATTGGATGAATACTTTCAAAAAAGTAAAAAAAATTTTTTTTTTATTTTTTTGAATTTTTTTTTTTTTAATCAAAGTTGTTCTTATTCACAAAGTTGTTCGTATTAAACTTTTTTTTTTAACCGAAGTCGCTGGCGGGAATCGATCCCGCAACCTCGGCGCTGAAAGACTAGTTCACTACAAGCTTACCTACTGGGGCAGTGTAGTTTTTGAATAAAAATACTATGTTTTTTGCCATTACTGAATTAAGAGCGTAAATATGAGATTAAATTGTCATAACATAACAACAATAACAACGTTGATTTTTTTGCTAACGCATAATAAAAAAAGACCACATAAAGAAAGAAGAAGCTTTTTCGTATACATCATTTGGTTGAAAACAGTTTAAAATAACGGTGGGTTTTTTTTAAAGGAGAACATTTGTTTGTTCATTACTTATTACATACTATTTGTAGGTGGATATGTACATATTAAAGAAAACTAAAAACATACATATAAATGGATTGAAAGTTTTTGTTTCACTACTATAATCACATTTTTCATTGTCATAATGAAAATTTTATTTATGAAGGCATGCTTTTTCGAAATATTTTTATACTTTTAATTATTGAGACTATAGAGTTATTTTAGTGTTAAAAATAATTTTTTTCTTTTAATTATTGAAATATATTGCTTTTATAAAAAAATTTTGGATTTCATAAATTTAATGGCATATTACATTATATGTATGAAATAATTTAATCTTACATTTTTTAATTAACAATTAAACATGTTTTTAAGGAAACTATAATTTTGTATTAATTTATGAATATAGTTATGTTTGTATATTGTTTTTTATGTTCCCAATTAAAATTTTTTGTTTAACTTAGACAAACTTTAGTTTTCATATATTCAATGAAAATTTTTAACGTAATTACGAAATCCAATGAATCGATTTTAACAAAAATACTTCATTATAACTACGAAATTCCATTTGGACTATGAAAATTTTCATTTAACCAGTGAAATTTTTTATGAAAACGATTCGTTTAATATATGAGGCATTTTTCTTTCAGTGCAGTAATATCATGTTGTCTAACTTCTTAATCAAATCGTGAAGAAACCTTAGTTAAGTCCACAATATTTGCAAACCATAGTTGAAAGAAAGTAAAATGGGTATAATGGAGTTTAATTAAGAAAACGAGTCGTTTTTTGAATGGCAGCAGGAATAAGAAGCTGGTAACTTTACAACATCAGCTAGTTTGCTTAATACAAAATACTTTCTAATATTTTAAGTTTTTAGCTTGTTAGGCACATTTCAAATATCAGGTTACATAGTTATGTAGTTATATTGGCAGCAACAAAATATATTTAAAAAAAAACCATTTCAACATTTTTGCTAATCTTTGCGTGTGGGCACGTCAGGGCAGCAACGAACGATAAATATTTGTGTGAAATAGTTTATCTACTCAGATTGTGTTCAAATGCGAAGCGAATTCAAGTGATATGGTTTTGAAATTCTCTGAGGTAAGAAGAAATTAAAAAAAAAAATTGGAACCAGGTACTCTAATATCGATATCTTTTAATTTGCTTTTTATTTAAGAGCGACTTAAAAAAAAAGTATTTTTACCTTAATATGACTTGCTAATTACATGTATGAGCACGTGTTTTAGAATGTTTCGGAATCCATGCAAACGTAAATATATAGTCAAATATAAAAACACTTTGGGAATTTATATGCTGATATCAACAAATCTGTTGAGAAGTTAGAGTTATATTGTTATTTAATAGAACTCGGTTTCAAAAACGAAACTATTATAAGCCTAAAATTTCATTTTCTGATATATCAAAAGTTCTAAATAATTAAAAAAATAAAGAAGAAATATTTTTTTTCTTAAAAATAATCAAAAGAAGGCTGCCTTTTAAACGAATTTTTAAAAGTATTTAAAACACCAAATAACAATCAATTGTTCCGTGCACTCATTCCATTAGATCTGCAGCAATTTTCTGTGAACTTGCCTTTTTTCAGTGCATGTTCAAAATGCATGAGCTAAACAGGATTAACAAGAATTGTATTACATAGTTGTTATGTGGGTGTGTGTGTGTGTGTACATAAATGTATATGAGTATTTGAATAAACTTGTTGAGGTTTTGTGCTTCCGATATATACAATTGATAAATTGTCAAAAAAAAAAAAAACTCATAAAAGGACAAGGACGTTTTCGATGTATATTACTATCTACTAAAATATTGGGTGCTAGAAAAAATAAACGCCATGTGTAACTGTCAAAAAACAAAAAAAAAAAGATTGCAGCATTCAACAATCAACAACATCTTGGCCAACCAAAATATTTATGAACTTATCTTTAACTTCTATTGTGATGCAAAGCGCTTGAAGATGAAGATGAAGATAAAAATAGACTTCTTTTTATACTCTAAGACACATCAATAAATGACAATTGATTGATAGACAAGAAAAGAACTCATCCAACATAAAAACAAAGAAGTTTTTTTGAAGAGCTTTTTTGATGATTTTATTTTTCAACAGCCCAAAAATTGCTCAACAAGACGACGACACATACAAGCAAAACCCAACTATTGTATAAACAATGAAACGACAATATCAACGAATAATAGACTGGTAGACACTGTGGGATACAATAGACCTAATAGGAGTACCCTAAACAAAAACAGTACTCATCATTCTAAACATCCACACACACACACACATTAAAACAAAGAACGCATTTACTCACAAGGGATACAACAAACAACAATCGATACATGTTGTTGGATGAACATTTCAAGTACCTTTTTAAATTTTTCTTTTCTTCTTTATTTTACTCTGGCTATTTTTCTCATGTGCTCATTTTACACTACGAAGAACAACGAATAATGAAATTTTAAGGCAAAAGCAAAAAAGAAAATAAAAAAATTTACAACAACAATTTGCTGTAAGAATTAGAAAGTTAGAAAATAAAAGACAAAACATTATGCTGACACACATACGAGTATGTATGTTCGTAAGAGCACGCATATATACACGCAAACACTTACACTCATTTCATTTAATATGAAAATTGAGAATGACAAGAAAACAATTAATTTGTCTAAAGAAAAAAAACAGCAAAAGCCAAACAAAAAAAAAATGAAAAATGAATCGAGACCTGTAGAAGAGCAAAAAAGCACATGATATTTTATTGAATTAAAAAGTTGCAAATACATAATTAGAAGCACTTGAAAAGCCCAACAACAACAACGACAACAAAAACTTTATTAATTACGAAAGAAAGCCCTCTATAACTGCAAAATTGGTTGATTATGTTTTGTTAATCAACAAAAAATAAAAGTTGCTAATGGAGGGGACTTGAATAAAAACAAAAAACTCAAATGAATGCAACAAATTATATTAAGCATCACTCATACGCCCCAATAAAACATTTAAATGCGTCAACAGGAAATTATTTCAAAACAAAAAATAAAAAAAAATAGCAAAAATTATAAAAAAATACTCTCGAGTGTTTGCGGAGCAGACAAACGAAATAATAATAAAAGAAAGCACAAAAAAAGAGTGGGCTTAAAATGTATAACATTTTATTAGTCGTCTGAGTTTGAAAATTGTTTTTATATTTAATTAAGTTGTGTTTTTTTTTAACATACATTTTTAAAATTTTTAGGTTGCGGGCAGTTAAAGAAATGTTTAAATTTGGTTTTTTTTTGTTTAGTTTTTAAACAAAGAAATTTTTAACGGCAGTAACGGTTGTGATTCAATGCAAAACACTGTAATTTTTTCAATAATTTTCCATTTCTTATTGGAACATGTTTTTTACTTTTTATTATTTTCTGGGCTCTAAGCAAATCAAATTTATTTAATTATTATTTTTATAACTTTGTATATCTTCCTTTATATTTTTCTTTATTACACATTTACAATATACTATCTGTGTATATTAATTTATATATATTTTTTCTTTTGCTTTTCTTTAATATTTTTTCCTTTTCTCGAGGTTTTTATTTTACTTTTCTAATACACTTTTCATTTGTTTTAATACAAAATATTTGCACACTGATTTATTTTAAATCATTTAATATTTTCATGGATAAATTATCATTATTCTTTTCTCTTCTTTTCTTTAATTTTTTTTTCTTTTTGTATTAAATATAATAAAAAATCTTCTTCTTCGGCACACTTAGTACACGCAACGTTTAACCAAAACGTTTTCTTCAACCCGCGGGCTCTGAGGCAACTACTGGCAGCTTGCGTAAGGAGCATATAGGATTTCATATCAACATCATGATTTTTTTTCTTTCCTCTTCTTCCAAACGACGTTCTCTACTACAAGCGACATTCTACAAAAGCTACAAAAGTATTTCACTCTCTCTGAACATCTCGTTCATTGTTAATCTGAGTTTAAAAGACGAAACGCACCCAAAAGGATGCTGGCGCATACATTGTCCTTATCCTCAGTCTGCGCCAATTCTCCATTTACACAGTTTTTTCCTTTCTTTACTGTAATCCTTATTTACATATGTTGTTGTTCTTTTTATTTTACTTCATCTAAGGAAAATCTCTACTCTATTTACAAGCACAAACACACCGACACAAATACTTGTTTGCAGTAGTAGCTGAACTCGTATTTATGTTTTGTTTTTGTTATTGTTTTATTAGGGTGCCATGTGTGTATTTTTTGGAGTATTTTGTCGTAGACTCTGTGTAGTGTAGTGTTGTGTTGTATTTTTTTCTTTTTTTTGTAATATATATTTTTTGTAATTTAGGTTAAAAAGTGTATGGTACTAACGCCCTTTTTCGATGGGTCATTTTGTGATTATGTTTTTTATGTTTCGAATGGTAAGTGGGAATGTGTTTAATAATCCACTGTTAAAGATTTTATTGTAAATAGTTATTGCAGAAACTATGAATCTCACAAATTTAAGTATAAAATAAAAGTGTATACAAATTTTGCGTAAAGACAAGTTTAATGATCACTTGGATTTGATCGAAATATATGTTTCTTTCTTTTTTTAATTCAAAATATGCTCTTCAATTGCAACTACGAACTCATTTTGTTTACTTCTTGTAGTAAACAAAAAATAATTCTCCCCCAAGAAAATAAAGAATTGTTGACAGTTCTTAACAATTCATCTGCTCCAAAAACAAATCAGATGTTAAAATAGGGCGTATTACCCGTTCAGGACAGACAGACATAAAATATAAAAAGGAAAAGGGAGAATGAAACTAAACAAACTGAAGAGCAAATAAAAAGCACAATTTTAAGCGACAGCGATATGGAAATTGCTCAAATACTTTGGAGATTTTACTCAAACAATTATTGTTTCTTCTCTCGTTCTCATTTCTCTCTCCCACGAAGATTACATTTTTTTATTTGTTCATAATTTTTCGTATAAAACTACCGTTTTATCCTCTAAACTTTGCTGAGAACAAAAAAATCTATGACATAAAAAAAAATAATCAAGCGAAACTGAGAATTGAGCGGACACACAAAGTCACATGAAAGAGCAGATGTAAACAAACTTGGTAAGACTATTTGTGCTTGTTTCCTTTTTTTTTTTCTTGGATCCAGCTCATAATTTACATACAGGGCGTGGATGCTGTACATGTGAGTTCCAATTACGCTCGCTCAGTTCTTGTAGCGTAAACAGAAGACAACAAGGAAAGAACGTGTATACAGAAATTAAAAAAATTCCGGTGCATTACAAGGAATAGAAACTGAAGAAAACGAAACGAAAAGTAAAGTAGAAAATAGAAACTAAAATATTTTCATTTATGATTACGACGTTTGCACGTCACTCAAAGTACCTTATAAACTGTTAAAACATAAGTATGAGTAGCAGTCAAATGCCAATTCCTTGAAGCTTTGTCTGATACAGATGATGTGTTGTCTCAATAATGATTTTGAAACATTCGTTTATTTTCAGAGTTTGTTTATTTCAACTTTGTGGTTTTAGATCGGTAGTTCAGCTGATGTAAAATGTTGATGTACTCATTTGTATTTATCCAGTTCAATTTTTGCCATTATTCATATTGACATACATATTTTTATGAATATATGTTAACAGGGTGACCCAAAAGAAAGGAAGGGATATTAATAGTCTACAAACTTCATTATTTTAATTGTATTTATATATTTCACAGATCGTTGTCAAATAGACTTGGGAAATTAAAACTGAAAAACTTAACTTTTTAACAACTATAAATTAATTAAGGAAAAATCAAAATTTTATACACAATCTTTTAATGAGTGGTGACGATGATTTTGAAAGGACTTTTCATAGAACGAAACTGGAATAGCAAATCTTAAGTTTATAGTCTGATATAGATAATCATTCGAAAAGATTATCGATCGAGGATGCAGTGCAGGCATCATCTGTGCTGCTTAATATCTTAAAAGGACTTTTCATAGAACGAAACTGGAATAGCAAAGCTTAAGTTGATAGTTTGATATAGATAATCATTCGAAAAGATTATCGATCGAGGATGCAGTTGGTAGTGCAGGCATCATCTGTGCTGCTCAATATTTCAACATGTAGGAAATGTTGTTTGACCAGTTTTGTCAATTAAGCGACAGTATGTTTCTCGTCTAAAAACTTCCGTAAATTTCAAAACCATTTTTCCTAGAAATTTGCAGGAGTTTTTTCTTACCAAATATAAACTTTACTAATTCCTAAGACAAAATATGAATTTTTCTGTTTGTCATATGTCAATTTAATTCTCGAAACATTAAAGAATATATATAAGGGGCATATGTCCTCATTCGATATCAATCAAAATTACAATCCAATTTAAATGCAAGTTTTAACAAGGTATATTTACACAAGGTAGACTCATTTGGGAGTGTAGACATTTTGCTCTATAAAAGGAACCATGTTGTCAAAATTGTCTTCATATAAAACAAAAACCATTTAACGCACACATGTACAAATTTTGGCTCATATACACGCAATTTGACGTTGTGGTTCCAACTATGGGTAAACAGCTGACAAACATATGGGCCAACGAGTTTACCTTGTGTAAATATACCTTGAGTTTTAAAAGACATAAAATGCCATAATTTGCCAGCTGATAACCAAAACAGTTTTAAGAATTTCACTGTTTTTTCCAGTTTTAAATTTAATCTACGAAATGTTAATTTTATCGAAAGTAAATGAAAAAAATTAAGCTTTAAAAAAATTTTTATTTCAGCGCTTAAAGAAATACTAAAATACTTTTCTTTTATATAAAAAAGTTATAGTGTTATAATAAATATGTACGATTTTTGTAAAATCAAGTTGAATTTTTTTATTGGTTATCAAAAGAATGAATGATTATAAACTGAACCAAAAATCCAATTAAAATGTACGTTAAGCAAACGAAATAATATTTATTTAAATATTTTCGTTGGCTCAACGAATTCCAGCCAAAAAGGTTTACAAATGTCTCTGATATGAGAAAACGTCACGAATGCCACACAAAATAAACTTAATCGGTTTACTACAGATCGAGTTTTAGAGTTTTACTTCCCAAAATAATATTTTTAGCGTAATAGCGCCCATACCGTATGAGCGAGGAGGATCAAATTTCCTAAATAAATGAGTATGAAATGTTAAGAATAAGCTAAATTGTTCAATTATTTCACCTGTGCTCTCCAGAGTTTAGGGTTTTGAACGATAGGGTACATACAAAACAAGGTAGGTTAATAAAATCGAGATGAAATATTAATATTTGGCAACCTATTAATTAAGCTAGCCCTATACAATTATGCTTTTAATATATGAGTTGGGAAATTATTAGCTCTTCGATGCAATAGAAAAGAGTATATAAAATTCAGACTTATTTAGCACTTCTAATCGTTTTATTACCATTCTGCTAAAAGGGTCACTTAAATATCGTTAAAATACAGACCTAATATCAACATGTATGCAACTTTTTTTATTCAGAAACTGCACATTTTTCCTAACAAGAATTATCAAAACAAAAAATAAAGATTACACTGAGTCATTTTGCTGTTATACAATATGAAATCACAACTGATTGTTACCTAGTACCTCAGACTGTTTTCAAATACATCTGCCCTTTTAAATGAAAGATTAAAGAACAAATTAAATGGGGATAATTTGTGTATCATTCGCAGAGTTACTGCTGCGATAATTTCGAGCTACTCAGCTTATATTTAACTGATCAGTTTGTAAGGATTATGTGTCAATTGGTGTTACTTTAATTATAATTCACACAGCATCACAAGTAAGTTCATATCGACAAAATTTTATTTAACTACCAAAAACCTGTTACCGCAAGAGACATTGTTAACTATTGGCGCCAATAGTCATAAATGGAGACAATTTTTAAAACGAACACGTCTTTTATAATAAAAGAAAATAAAAAGTTTGCCGGATGTTGACTCATGCATATGTTAAAATAATAATATGTTTGTATGTATTAATTTCAAGTTTTCTACTACTGATATTCAAGACCTTAATTAAAATTATAACGATTGGATTACCAGACAAAATCACGCAAATAAAAAAAAATCCCACACATGTTTCTCCAAATGTTGCAAGTGATTGTTACTTACGAATGCGTTTGTAACAATTTCTAGTTCACAACATTTGTGCAATCATCATAAAGTTATTGGATTGGAAGAAGCTTACAAATTAAATGTGTATTGTAATTTTGTGCATTTGAAAAAAATAGTACACAACAGAAGAGAAAAATAATATTCCTACTAGAAAAACCGAATATACTCCATTCATACAAAAAAAAAGAAAGAAAAATAAGAAACGAAATCATTTGTATCTAAATTTGTAAATATGAATATGCAAACGCACATATCGCACTCTAAATCATAAACAGGCACAACTCAAGATTCAAAAATGTTTTCGAGTGACAGAAAACTGGCTTCAAAAACATGATTGCAATTTTTTAATCAAATTCAGTTGCACAAATTCTAAAGAAGGAAAGTTTAATAAGGCAGTCTAGCAAACGAAATTTTCGTGGTCGCTAAAGATTTTGTTTGTGAACTTTATTAAAAGAAAAAGATTTTTAGAAATTAAAATGTACTTGTTACGATTTACACACATATGCATAACATACATATGGGGGATTTCGTGTCAAGTGACCCAATTTTTAAATCGATGTCTTCCGATTTGTATGAAATTTGCACCAAGGTTAGTCCTATTGGATAGTAGTTTAGACCATTGATGTCAAAAATAAAATGTAGTTGTATTTGTGAGTAAAAAAAAGTTACAATTACCCAACTAGCCATTTCTTAAGCGAGATATAACTGAACTGGAAAACGAAAATTTCGTTAAAAGCTTTTTTATAGATAAAAATAATATATACAACTCGCTCAAAAAAATACAAAATAAAGAGGAAAAATATAAAATATATAGTGATTTTTTCTTTAGAGCGTAATAACTCTTTTGTTAAATTTATAGACAAAAAGCTATTGGAAATTAAGGGATTTTTTTTTGTCGAAAAAACTGCAGCATAAAAAAAATAATTAATTTATTCATACGAAATTTTAAGCAAACACGTATTCAATATATTTATGTTGTGGCCAGTGCTTTTGAAAAAGTTACCAAATGTAAAAAAATATAACCAAATTTAAAATGCCTTTTATTTATTGAGAAAATCATATATCTAAAATATTAAAAAACTTTTTTCTCTTGTTTGTAAATTTTATTTCAAATTAATTATTCTTATTATTAATAACTGTTTCAAAATTGTTCTATTTAATACATTTTGTGAATCAATGTAAAATATTATGGCGAATATAAACAAATTTGCGTTTCGTAACGCACACTCAACGGGGAAAAGTATAAGACTGACAGTCAAAGGTTTTTTTTTTAATTTAAAATATTGGCAAATAATTATCGAATAAACATTAAATAAATGTACATACCGACAAGTTATAAACATTAAAATTTCAAATTTCTTAAACTTACAGCCATTTCTGACAGAAAATGCCATAAATTTTAAAATTATATAGTATAAATCAATGTATTTTTGAAAAATCGTTAAAATATTTTTCACACATAATTTTTCTTTTCTTGCACGTATGGTTTTTTGGGTAGTAAAAAAAACAAAAGACAAAACATCCGCTATACATGTGCTTTCGTCGCTGGCAAATCGACGACTGAATGAAAGAGAGTAAGAATGTGTGTGATTTTTGGTATAATGGTTTAGACCAGTGATGTCAATTGTGGTTGTATTGCTTTACATTAGTATTAGTGAATAAAGAGACAAGTATTCTTAATAAAGATTAAAAAATACGTAAGCATCCGCCGAATGTGCACCCGTCGCTTGATAATCGACGACTAATTGTGTACAATTGTGTACTCTCGTGGACTAAATGAAAGAGCGTAAGAATGCGTTGAAAGAGCGTAAGAATGCGTGTGAAGAATGTGTGTGAATTAATTTGCACAATTGTGCAAGGCGCTGACATCCCTGGTTTAGACACGCATTTTCAACAAGATCGGTTAAAATTTTAAAACTTTTTTTTATTTTTTTTTATTCGGAATGTTTTTTTTTTTTTTTTGCTCAAAAGAAAGCTTTTTAAATTAAACAATTTTTTTTCAAAAGATTGATAAAATATTTATCAAAGCTACTTGGGACAAATTTTGCTAACACCAATAGGTAATTAATTACATGGATGAGAAGGCACACTTGTATGGCCAAAATGTCAAACGTTGACCCCCTTCATTTCCCATTCATTGCATCCAAATCGGAAGACATCAATTTTAAAATTGGGTTACTTGACATGAAATCCCCCATATATAATATATAGATAATCATATATATAGTCAGAGTATGGGCATTTCCACGCCATCGCACGTGACAGAGAAATAAGGTTTTTGCAACCATAGCGGAAACTTGAAAATAATGCTATCATTATATTTTGGACAAGCAAAATATTGAGCAAAATTGGTTCATATCATACGTAACATAAAACGGAAGTGACTTCGAGGTTGTTAAATGTGTTAAAATATTCGAAAATCTGCGATTTGTCGGAGGTGATATAATGAAGAAAATTTAATATCGTTCGTGACATACCGTACGTGACAGATTTTTTCCTTATTGTATTTATAAGTTATGAAATATCAAATCAAATAACTGCAATAGCAAAGTCGGTATTTAATAACAAATTTTCGAGATTAAACCATATTCGGGACCCATGACCAATCATGGAGCCGCCGAAACACAATTATGTTATGAGGTCAAGCATCATATTAAAGTTATTTGAGGCGAATATTATTTAGATATTGGCATCTATATCAGATTTGTTTGCCTCTACCTAGCGTAAAAGTTATTGTCGGCAATAAGTACGTGAACACCAATATTTATAAGAAAGTTATGGCAATAAAAAGCTTTTTCCGGTAGTTGTGTTTGTAAGAAAGCTTTAGTCAAATATGAACCGATTCCAATCAAATTTGGTTAGATGGCTTAGACGGCAATACAATAAGTTTGGATAAAATGCAAATGATGTTTTTAACCCACGTACGTGACATTAGAATCCAAAACAAGCCAAAAATATGCCGTTATTCGAACTATATATTTGATCTCTCCTCATGGATCTGGTTCACTGTTGTTGTAACATTAATTTTAAAGTATGAATGCAATTTCACCAATACCTGAATTTAATTGCCAGAAAAGAGAATCTAGTTGATTGCAATATTTAAAATGAATCAAAGATTCAGTTAGTTTAAACTTTTTCTTTTGCTCTTTGAAAATTGTTATGTTTTTGCATAATACAATTTGAGTATTTTGTTTCCTTTCAACCGTATTTTAAAAAAGTTTCGATGGTTTTTAGTTTTTGAGTCGTTGTAGGCATTCTCATGGAAATGCCCATATGTGAATGTATATTTTTTTTTAGAGATTGTTATTTTTTGTTTTATTTTATTGAGCCATAAATTAAACAAATAGAAATATTCTCAGGGTATAAAGTGTTAGATATTTTTATCGAAATTTTTATGACTTTCTTCGTTGACTTACAATTACGTCTTTATGTCTTGTCTTTTGTCTTTTGTCTGTTGTATTTTTCTTTTTCGTTTTACTTGTGCTATTTAAACAATAAAAAGAAAAAAAAATTAAGTAAAGTCGATTGAAACTTCTTTTTTATGTATGTAAATATTATTTTTATTTTAATGCTCGACAAAAGAAAATAATTTATGATGAATTTTTTAGTAAGAAATATAAATATATAATATAATTAAATAAAAAATTTCAACTACTTTGTATGTTTCAATTTCTACATCATTTAAAATTTAAATTTAATATTTCTTAAATGCTTTTTAGTATCTTCCACATTAAATTAGCAACTTTTTAAATCTATTTAGAAATTTCATTAAAAAAATATAGAATCGAATAATATTTTGTTTATAAATCGAATTTAGAATTTTCCTTTTTTCGAAAATGAAATTGGAAATTTCTAAATATCTTGCAAACATATTTAAGGTATTATTCCAATCTACACTAAATTTCTAAAAATGTTTGTGTTTAAAAAAAATTTTCATAGGATTTTATATAGTTAAATCTATTTCATATAAAATCTATGCAAACTTTTTTAATTAATATTTAAAAACAAAAATTAATTAAAAACAAAAAATTCTAAAATATATAGAAAGAAGCAATAGAAATATAAAGTACATACTAGAATAGCAAGGTTGGCAACCGAAACGATTTTCGGCATCGGTATTAAAAAAATTGTTATTTCAGAATCGGTATTAACTCATCTTTGCACGTTTTTTTTTCTTTTTTGTCTAAAAATTTACAGAGATGTAATTCAAGCTCTAGATAAGAAAAAATATATTAAATATTTACTATTTGTTATTTCGGTATTACTATGGGTATTTCATTATATAAATGTTTATATATTTATTCGAAGGTGTATTCTATTCATAGTATAGTCTTATTCCTTCAATATATTCCAGGAATATTTAATCATGCACCTATCACTTAATTTTAATTATTTTTTTTTTTTTTTTTTTGAAAGACAGGCAATAAACTTTACTTGTGAAAATATCAAAAAAATCTATCTTCTTAATTCATTTTATATAAAGTTTCAAATATCTATCTAACAAGTGACTTAAGTTACATAGCCTAACGTAAGTTACATGATTGTTTTACTTTTGGCTTTTCTTTATATTTTTGTATTTTACTTTAACTTCTACTGTTGAGGTTATTGTGCCTTTCTTACGCTTATGACACTCAATTTGTACGTTTTTTATGTTATTTTTGTTTCCTTGTAAATTTACACATCCGAATTAATATAACAATTTATATAATAATATGTTACTCATCATGAGAAATATATTCTCAGATTCTATGGGTATTTTAATTATATCGATATCGGTTTTACAACTTAATTTCCTAAACGAAACAAGAATGTTTAAAAAGCGTAGAAGGGGTCTTAACGACATAGATGACACATTTTTTGCATTCTGCAATTTATCAATTAAATTCTTTTATTAAATATTGGTGGCTGTTCTTGAAAACGCATTAAAGTGTGAAAATTAACATAAAAACAAAAACAAATTTACAAAAATGTTTTTTGTTTATCATACAAAATTTAAAGTTTTTAAAAGAGTCAGAAGCGCGGTATAACTTTCACGTCTATTTGATTTTAGAAGTGTATAGAAAACAAAAACAATTTTCGTAAATTTTGCTTTCGGTTTCATTTAAATGTTTACCCTTTGACGTGTTTTCAAGAATTAATTAAGTTAATCTTTAAAATTTTTTACTTTTTGTCTAAAATACAGTTAAATCGCTCCAATCACCTTTAAGAACAAAGATTTCATAATTATACTGAACATATATGAATGATCGATTTTGCTAAAGCCCGATTTTCGAATTATTTGAAAATATGTAAGCTAAAAAACCGGTACACACAGAAAACAAATTGGTTGGGAAACGGTTGCAGTAATAAAATATTGATCAAGTAACATGATTTATTATTGCAACTATTAAAAATGTATAGTTCTAACTGATTTTTAATTCTCTTGATTATTTAAACGATGTTCCAACTGAAATATGATTCCTTTAATTATTTTATTAGTTATGATAACTAATTTAATTTAGTTCTAAAAATTAGTACAAATGGTTAGAATCACAACCGAATTTAATACAGGGCAATACTGAATATTGGTCATTGCAATCAATAATTTGCTTTCGTCAATAAATTTTGTAATATAAATGGTTATTCATTTATTGCAGCTAATTATTGATTGTTGGAATAGTTTCAATTCGAGTACAACAAATGAAAATATAATTATTCGGAATTCACAACCAAAAAATAGTTAAAAGCCCCAATTGCTTACTAAATTTTCTGTCAAAACATTTGATAGATTAAAATAAAAATATCTTTGCGGTCAAAAATGGAAAATGTGCAAAAACTTAATAAATAGGGGTAAGTAATTTACGTATTCTTATAGGTATGAACATATACACGTACATATGTATGTATATATTATCTTTTTTATACCCTGCAAATTATATTGGACTACTTGATCCATTTTGATCCTGGGCTGGTCCAATGTAATGCAAGTATGGACCATAATATTATTAAGAAGAATTTGCAGTGAAACGACATGTCTTCGTTTTGAAACGATTTCAAAGATAATCCTCTGGAGTATACCATGGAGTAATTTTAAGACTTCTCCTTTGTAACTCAAGTTGGATGGGCCCTAGGACATCGTACTGTACAATAAGCCATTTTTTCTATTCATTGGGGTTAGCTTTGGACAATTAATTGCCCCTTATGGGCTACATTTGACCGGTTAAAAAAAATATATTGATAACGGCAATCAAATCTCTTGTTATGAAAACCAATTATGTGTTAATTCAGTTGCAGCTATCATATATTCGGGTATAAGCACAATTTTGTTTCTAATAATCATACTAACAACTAACAATATCTGTTGTTATGACTGATAGCGTACTAAAAACCAAATGTTACTATCAAAAATATTGTGCTAAGCAACGAAATTTTCAGTAATTGGAACCGAATTGTGTGATAGTACATGCAACCGACGAAATTCGATTGGCGCCAAATTCGGTTGTGATCACGAATCTGTTTTCTCTGTGTAGTAATTTTAGAAATAAAAAAGCTTCGCATAACCGGTTCCTACTATTTCTTACTGCAAATTATAACAACTTAGTATTCTAAAGGTAGCCATAAATAGCATTGTTCAATAATTGATATTGTATAATAAAAATGCTTGTGTGTATATAATATTACTGTGAGGCACAATATATTGGATAAAATAAAAAGTCTTTTGAACGAAATTGCGCAAAAAGAAATATTTTGTAATGTTTCGACAACATTGCACAATTCGAATATACCCAGTTAAAACTTTGCTTACTTTTTCAAAATGAATACCTAATTTCGGTCATTATTTAGTAAAATAACGAACAAATAATGTGTAGTCGATGGGTACCTTTAGATAAATAATTCTATTAAGACAAAATTTAAATAAATTTGGGTTCCTAAAAAGTTACAATTCCATAAGTTCTAAAAGCCAATAACATTCGAAAATCATTCTTTTAACAAAAAACCGTCCTCAAAAAGAATAAAAGAAACCCGGAGGGAAGACCAATTTAAAACCCGTATCGATTGCTCTGCTATTAACGATGAAAGTATTTACTACAAAATTGCAATATTCATATATATTTAGTTCAAAAATGCAAGTTAACAATCTCCTTTTTTTTCTCATTTTCTCTTTTTTTTATTTTAATACATTAATGAAGCATTAACAATTGCACTAACACAAAAGTAACAAAACCACCTGGGCCTTTTGGTTGCATTTAGCATTCATACAGAGACTGCCGTACTGTTGTTAACCACACACAATCGGACTGATACTTCTGAAACGGTATGTATGCTGGTTAAAATAACAGTAAAAATACCAACAACAACAACAACAATAACAAAAACAAACAAAAAACGACGACGGTATTAACAGCCTTTGTATGAAATGGAAAGTGAAATAAACACATATGTGTATATGTATATTCAAATACATTATATCCATACACACGTATGTACATATGTATGTGTGTATGTACGTTAATACAAATGTATATATATAGAAATGTATATATGTGAGAACTTCGCTGTGTTTGTAAAAAAATACCTTTAAAATATAGAGATAGAGAGAGAGTAAAAATGATGATTGTTGTATTGTTTTTGTTCTTGATGTTGGTTAGTGAGCTGGTATGTTTTGGCTGACATGAAAGAAAGTATAACCATAACGGTGTTACCGCTTTGGCTATTAAGTAAACATAAACGCATTATACAATTATAATTGTAATTTTATACAAGTGAACCGAAAAGATGGTTTTTAACGTTAAATAATGTGTCATATTTTATCTCATAACTAAACTCATACTATTTGAGTTGATCAATTCAATGGCAACACTGCCTACACACAAACTAAAGTAGAAGCATACCCGCGAAAAAACATTCACATGCATACAGCTTTTGTGCTCTACAAAGTATGCAATGGTTTTGGTTTTGTATGTTTTTTCATTGCCCGCAGCAACACTTAACATTATTTTAATTGTATGCAGGTATGTGCGTTTCGCTCTGTAGCTGTGTTAGTGTATATTCATCTACATTTTGTGTACTATATAAGTACAAGCGTGTTTTTTACACAACTAATATTTTTTATGTGTTAAGGCCAGCAAAACAGAAAAGCGAAAAAATATAAATATAAAAAAAATAAAAATGCAGGTCGTGTTTAAATATTTAATACACCTTCTCCAAAAAAAAGGGAAAAAAATAACGAGGATATATGTAAAGCATTGCAATTGCTAAATAGGTAATAAATTTCATTGTTTGTTGGGGAATAAAAGTGCAAAAAATAGTGAAAATTATGCAAATACATGTACAGTAACTACGTGTGTATGTAAATAAAAAACAATGTAGTTAGAGTGATCGTAAATATGAAACAGAACGATTAATTAATATCTTTGGTACTCGTTTTCTGACAAAAACACTGCATATACATATTGTAGCAGAAATATTAATTATTGTTGATATTAATTTTAATTTATTTTGAAAGGCATTGTAAGCCGAATGTCTTGAACATCTACAAACACACATGCACAGGAATATAATTTGTGGTAGATATTTCATTTAAATATCGTACGTGCAGGGGAGTGTGTTTGTTTGTTGTTGTAGTTTACGAGGCGTATGAGAGTTATTATTTACATGAGATACGTATGCATTACACCCAGTGCGTAAACAAAAGAATACAGTGCGTATGAGTTGTATTTCATTTATTTTATTTAAATTTTCTAATTAAAACCTACCAAATTCATTTTAACGAAGTCTTACGAATGTATTTATTATAATTAAATTAATTATATTCATAGTAGTATATTCAATGTGCATTCGGGCGTAAAATACATTGCAATATTTATATATTTTGTTAATTTATACGAATCAGGTTTATAATTAATGTTTTCCTTTAATTCTGTAAACATTTCGTTACCTTTTCGCATTTGTCATTTGCAATTCCTTTGAGGCGAGAACAAAAATCCAAATTGAAAAATGACACGCAAGTGGTCACCATAAATTTGGATAGTTTAGGAAATTGATTTAGACATTAGCATAAAAGCTTTTTAATAAAAAGAAAAAAAGAATAAATTTACATTGGTAATGTTAAAGATTAAATAAAAATATTTATATACAGTCACACAGATAATAGTACGTACCTCTTAAAAATTCTTTAATTTTCCAAAAATTGGTGATATTTAAAAAAAGGAAATAAGCCAAAAATTTTTAAATGAAAGCAAATATTTATTTCATTATTCAAGACTATTGATTTGACCGCATACTTAAGTGCGAAGTCGAGTCGCTTTTTTCTGTTTATATCCCTAATTAATGTTTGTTTTTTCTTGGCACGCGGCTATGGAATCCGCTTTTTCGCAGAACACTTCGCACCGTTTCTGAATGAACCTTAATATTGTGGTCATTTTCCAAAGTGTTTCGAATTTCCACGGCTGTTGTTTAGGATTTTTACTAACAATACTTTTATAAATCGCTCAACTCGTGGGGAAATTTTGGGTGGACGTCCAGTTTTTGGCTTGCTTGCTAGGGATTGACATTACAGTCTGCACTTGGGACGTCCAACAATTATAAAAATTGAACTTAAAAAAATCCCATCGTTTCCTTATGTTTAAATCTGTTCACGCACTTCGGTACAAATGTCCTTTGTTTTCTTACCTATTTGAACAAAACAGTAAATTTTATTTTCTAAAATTATTGCAGTCTTTAAGAATTTGCTTGCAAATTTAGCTTGTACCACTTTCCGTATATTATTTTTTTTTTAAATCTCCTTAATTTAAAAATTACCGTTTTCTATTTGGCATCTTAAAATATCGACCAAAAGCCCAGGGTTATTCTTTAGAGGGAGTACGTACTATTATCTGTGTGACTGTAGATGTTTATCAGAGGATCCATAACAATATACAAAAAATGTGTTATTAATTAAAAAAAAACTACTATTAAAATACGAAAATTTCATTATTTTTTATAGAGCATTATTTAAACTAGGGATGTAACCGATACCGATGTATCGGCGATACTTCAGGTTTGCCGATATATTAGTATCAGCAATATTTTACTTTCGATACGACTATTCCTTAATTTTTTTAAAGTTTTTCTCATGGTATAAAAAACAATGTTTTTTAATTAATAAGAGTTGTCAATATCCACTCAGGGAATGTCAAACAGTGAAATCCAACTTGCTGCCAACATTTAAATTTTAACATATTTTGCACTCTTTTGTTATTGCAAAATTAGTTTTTTATATATGAAGAACTATATTTTTTTCAACAATTTCCAAGGCGAATTCATAACAGGTGAACTAGACAGCCCTGCTGGTAATTTCTTTAGCTTTATAATTGTGGATGGCAAAATTTTGCTTATTATATTTATTTCTGTGTTGTTTTTGACATTGTGCAATGATTTTAGAGAAACAAATTGCTCGTGGTTTTGTAGGAGTTGTACTTGTTGTAGTACCTAGATAGCCTTTAATGAATTCGGCTTGTCAAATTGTTTATTTAAAATGGATCTTTTGTTAATAATTGAAATTTTACTTTATAAATACTTTTTGAAAAACTAAAATTAATTTATTGGGTTTTTGATGATTGCTTAAATATTTTTTCTTATTTTCTTTTTTTTTTTTGTGATATTGTACAAAGCGAATTCATTTTATTTTCTTAAGTAGAGATTCATCTCATTTTTAAAATTCATCTTTATTAAATTATTTGATTACATGCTTACATTTTTCGAGATTTTATCTATAGATATTACAGCGAATTATATTTTTAATCACAGATATTGAGTAATTTTACTTAGAGAGAGGAGTTCAAAAGTTGCTTGTGTTTTTGACATATCGACCAACGAAAACAACAAATAAAATTCAATGTTGTGTTTTGCTGTTGTAGTTTCGCCACGAACGTTAACATGAAATCGTCTTGATATTATGTGTAGCTCTGTTCCACATACATTACGAAAAAGTCTAAAGTTACCTAAAAGCGTTCCAGAGAACAATTTTTGTGCAATAAAGAGAGCGGACGAACTTTTTCCTTGTTAAAGTTCAGACAAGAACTAAACAATCATTTGTTTTTTGTTTACATATGTTTTAAATGTTAGTTAGGGGAACGAAGTTTTCGTTCGAAATCGTGAGACAGGCAGTTAAAGTGGTTAATACATGGCGATAGTTGTTTGGATTTCCATATTACAAAATTCGATATACAATATAAATGATGCTGTAGAATTTAGTTCAAGAATAAATAACATTTACATCGCCGATGATGAAGTTCTTATTTCATTTGACGTGGTTTCATTATTCCCAAGCATTCCGATTAATTTAGCACTAAGGACAACTGAAGAAAAATGGAAATTTTTAGAGGCACATACAAATATACCTATGGATTTGTTTTTAGACATTTTGAGGTTCTGTATCAAAGAGAGTAGATATTTAGTGTATAATGACAAAATCTATGAACAGAGCAAAGGAATGCCGATGGGCTCTCCAGCCTCACCAGTTATAGCTGATATAATTATGGAACAGCTTCTTGACATATCATTGGCAAAAATGGACGAAAAACCGAGGATAATTATGAAATATGTGGATGATTTATTCGCAATAGTAAAAAAGGACAGAATTAATGACACCATCGAAAAACTAAATTCATTTAACGGACAAATACAGTTTACCATGGAAAAAGAAAATAACAACCAACTGCCATACTTAGACGCAATTGCTATTAGAAAAGGAAACAATTTAAAGGTTAATTGGTATCAAAAACCAACAGCCTCTGGACGATTAATAAATTTTTATTCTAAGCATCCTAGAAGAATTATTATAAATACAGCATCGAATTTCATACGAAGAGTTCTTAAAATAAGTGACACGGAATTCCATAAAAACAACATAACAAAAATAACCAATATTTTAACCATGAATGACTTCCCAATAAGGACAATTAAAAATCTTATAAAACGTGCAAAAAACAACAGGCAACAGGTGATAAGAGAGCCAAAAAGATATAAAAGCATATCATATGTTTCTGGACTCTCGGAAAGATGGAAAAACTCGGATATTTATGACGAAGAAAAATTTGAACTAGCATTTAGAACGGACAATACTGTTAATCAGTTATTTAGCAAAACAAAATCAAAAATTAAAAAGGAAGACAAGTCAAATGTGGTATATAAAATTCCCTGTAGTGGTGACGGGTTCAATATATGCGATAAAGTATACGTTGGGACGACAAAAACGAAACTTAAGACAAGAATATCTTCGCATAAATCTGACCTTAAAACTATTGACAAACCTATTGAACAAAAAACTGCACTAGCAGCCCACTGTACGTTGAAAAATCACAAACCATATTTTGAAGGAGTAAAAATATTACATGAAGAGAGAAATTATTCGAGGAGATTTACATTAGAGATGCTACACATTATTGATGTTAATCCACAGCTTCGTCTCAATTACCGACAAGACACAGAAAATTGTGCACACATATACAGACAATTAATTAATAAAAACAGACGATCGATAAACTAGATTTAGTTAAGAAAATCTAATAAGAAGTGACACAAGTGTTATTGTGAAGTTTTGTGTTTATTATATTTTTTTAATTGTTTACATGTAATTATCTTTGTAATATTATGTTTTGTTTTTTGTTTAATGTTAATAATAATTATTATTGTATTTATTTATCCAGACCCCCTGAAGATGGTTAGCGATGTTAACCGAAATATTGGGAAAATAATAATAAAAATATAAAAAAACGAAAATATCACGAATTTTTATTTTTTATTTTTTTATTTTATTAATTTACGTGGACCTGCAGCCAAACAAAACAACAAATAATTTATATATATCGGAAAAAGGTCAACTATAAAAACATACATAAAATTTATAAATATTTTTAAAAAATTTACACTGTTAAGGCATTTTATTTAGGATTTTTCAAAAATGTTGAGAAAAAAATAATTTCATTTGCAGAGCATGAAAATGAAAGAGAATAATGAAATCGCCGTTTTGCTTTTTACCTTATTTACTAGCGAAATGTTCTCTATTTGTTATATCTGGTATGAATTTTTATGTTTTAAGGTTTTTCTGCTAATTTTCATTTATGTTTGTGAAATAATAAATCAATTTGCTGAAAATTATAGGTAACTTCGAAGAGGCTACAAAATCCATAAGCAAAAACACTGCTACCTTGTCTGAAACTATTCGGCCACTCAGCAGTCTTTGAAAATTTTTAGAAAATATAAAGTAAATGGATCAACGAAGATGCAGAATAGTCCACAGTCAAAACAATATGCTAATTTCTTAGCTTTAGCACTAAATGAAATATTGGAGGGTTTAGAGCATAATGAAACCTATTGCTTATTTACATTTCTTAGCCCTCGATACAAAAATCTTATATTTAAAAAACAATCGACTTCACATTAAGAAGCTCAATAAGAAGGAGCTACTCAATATGACTCTGCATCCCAAAAGTGTTTAGCACACGGTCACCTTCACCTAGTAAAAGCTCTGGTAAGTCTATGAGAACTGGCCTTTGGAGCGTTTGTGAAAAACAAAATTAAGATAATCCGAAGATTCGAGAGATACTTTAGATCTTCTTATATTTCTAGGGACGCATATCGGCTTGTTTACTGGCGCAATGACATGTTATACCCAAACTTGAAAAAAATGGCGCAGAAATCTTAAGTTTTCTTATGAGTTGTGTCGCAACTAAGAGACTTTTTTCCACTGAAGGTCTGGCTTAAACGTATTTGCGAAATTGTTTATCTCCGTAAAAGGTGAGACTACATTGTTTTTTTAAACTTAAATCTTGACGATATCAATTTTAAATATTTACTGCCGTATTCATGAAAAATAAAATAAGTTTATCAAAGGTTTTTTTGGGAATACAAATTTTACTATTAATAAGATTTCTGTATGACGTGCTAAATTCCCAATTTTTCATATTTGAAAAATAATATAATATTTAACATTGAGGCTTTAGATATATAAATTTAGGAATAACCTAAGGCTCCACTTTACTTTCCTTAAGTTAGCAAAAAAATAAATCCAGTGGACACAAAGATTCCATTACATTCTGAAAGTGTCTAAAAGTTGTACGTAAACACCATTTTTCTCATTTATTTTACATTTCTAAAGCCCAATGGAAAACTGAAGGTTGGCATAAGCAAAAGTATATAAACTCTTACAGAAATAAACTCACAAGTAAAACCTATAAAAATTTTTAAACTTTTATAAGAAAATACCATCAAATGTTTCCTCTAATTACAATTAAGTAATTACTTAAGTAACCCAAATCCTACTTAATTCTTTTAAGACTTGCAGATTTAATATAAATAGATTTAATCATTAATTCTTAACAATGAATAATGAAGCATCCAATTCCTTATTAAAGTTTGGTTAAAATCTTTAGTAAATAATTTGTAAAAATCTGATAGCAAAAATAAAAAAAATCTTCGTTCAACTGTTCAAGGACAAAACATTCTTTCTATTTTGTATATATTTTGTGTTTTATTTTTTGTTAAGAAAATCCTTTTATTCTATAGAAAGTAGAAACCAGTGGAAAAAATGCTTTAAATGTATAAAAACATAAAAACTGCCACATAAATGCACGTTTCCACATGAATTATCCTTGCCACGATACTTCTTCAACTCACACACACATACAAACACCTTGCACTAGTAGATGATGCTATTGTTGTTGTAGTCGTGTTGTTGATATTTGCCTCTAACCAGTTACATGGTTGGTTAAATCTTTCAATGAAGTTCGTGGCTATAAAAGTGGTCGAAAGCAAAAAAATAACAAACAAAAACAAATTTCTTAGCACATCATCTAACAAAAAGTTTTCTGCAAACACTGGTCGCCAAGTAATTTAGTTTTTCATTATTTCAAGTATTTTGTTTGCATTCCTTTGACAAAATTAACTGGATGCTCTTCATTACTTTCGTTGCATATTTCTTCTGCATTCGTTGCTTTAATCGCTTAAATATTTTCTAGCCTTTCTATAAATTTCTTACGTGTTTCATAAACCTGAGAAGAAGCAAGAGATGGCTGAGCTTTTGAACATGAGTGTGCTTGTGTGTTTCTTTATTGTACTGTGTTTTTATATTTTAGTTGAATATTCAAAACGTAACTTAAACAAGTAACTAGCATTAACATTTTGGTGAAAATATACCGCATATATCGAATGCTAACATACAACATGGTTCCAGAGTAACAACTGCAGCGACAACAACATCACTTTGGTAAAAAAGTATGTTGCCACAAGTACTCCTACCGTTAAAAAAAATGTATGTAGCAACATAACCCTACAAGAAGAGAATGAGCGAGTTGTCACTTTTTTCACGTTGGTGTTAAGAAAATGATAGAATGAAATGACCGAAATCAAGTTTTCTGTCATTTCTTTCTATCATTTTCTTAACACCAACGTGAAAAAAGTGACAACTCGCTGATTCTCTTCTTGTAGGGAAGTAACTGTGATAGTCAAAGATGCCTGAAGGCCGTTCTGTAGAAACTCCCGCTTCTCCTTTTGTTGTTGTTGTATGTACCTTTTCAGTTTAATCTACTAGAAACAGTTAAAGACTACACAGGATTGCTGGCATGAGTAAATTTGTATATATAATCACCCCTATCGTGAATAATAAGTGGAATTTTTGTTCCCATGAAATTTTCATTCCCCTCGAAGGGAAAAAAGCAATCGTGAATCTCATGTGAAAAATTTTTCATGCTATCAATTCCAGTGAATGGAAAAAAAGAAGAAAAATTAGAAAAATTTTAAAATCATTGAAATTTTTGTTTAAAAATATACACGTATATATTTTAAAGAAAAGTTAAAATAATAAATCTAAATAATTAGTATTGGAGGGATAGGTTGATTACAACGTTAGTTTTTTGCACTTTTAAATTTTATGTAGTAAAATATTTTCCAAAATTCTGCCACCACGTCTTTCACAAATCCGGCGGCAATCAACCTGTTGTTTTGCATTTTGTTGACCAATATATCGGTTTGTGCCTTATTAACGGATCTAGCCCTTAATATTCGATTTATAGGAGGAACTACTAACATACATGTTCTATTCCATAGCAAAAATAAAGTGAGAAAATCTAAGAGAAATGTGAACAAATTACGAGGGAAAAAACTTTTTACGATAATGGGAATTTTTTCCCGTGAACATCTTTTCACGTTATTATTCTTTTTTGAATTAAATTTTTTCATGGGAGCTGTTCATGATCGCAAATATGTGAAAAGGGGAAAAATTACGAGGGAAAAATTATTCACGATAGGGGTGAATATTTTATTTTTCGTTTTTAAACGTATTTAACTCTTTCCTAATATTTTTTCGTTTTTGTAAGTTTGATAAAGCACGAATTAGATAGTTACAGTCAATAAATTGCAATCAATATTAACCAAATAGTCCGCCAAAAAAAAAAGTTTAAAAAAGCGTAAGCAACACTAAAATTAATATAAAAATAAAAGAGCATGCAACAGTATTTCTCTACGTGTACAGATGTAATATTATTTCTTAAAATATAAAATTCAGAAATCCTACAGAAAACTGAAAGTGTTTTAAAGGAAATCAATTCGGCTGTGACGAATCTATATGCCCTTCAAAATGGTGCTGTAAGAACAGAAAGTTATATTAATACCGTTCTTAAGATATTAATAAAACTATTTTGTGCCGCGCCTTCTTCTCCGATCCCGCCCACATTTCATCTGATTTTAAGTTTCTTGCAGAGTCTCGAAAATGTTCTTGAATTCTAATAAGTCTATATAAATCCTTTATAGGCTCTAAAACCATCCAACTGATGTGCTCCAAACCGCTTTAGAAAGGCAATTTTGTGAAGATGGTTTAAGGCTAAATAATTTTTCAACACTAGGACCACGACGTGAGGTAGGTGGCAATTTCTGCCTCTCCAAAACTATCCAACAGATTCGAATGAAATTTAAAACTTACTTAGATAGATTCCTATTTAGATGGAAACAGATATACACGTCGAGTATCCTCTAGTTTTATATAAGAAAATTATAATTCCAGTTCTTTTTAAAACAATCAAAAGCATTTTCGGCTTATTGTCAAGCTCTGACTGAGTTAATAAGTCCAAACCTTTAACAAACAGGGTAAGTTATGGTCAAAAATATAAATGTCATGATATTTAAAATTTAATATTGCTATTTCGAATATGATGTATTTCAAAAGATAGACTCTTTATCTATTTACTGCTGCTACCGATATATGAGAATATGACTGAATTCAAAAGCACAATAATACTTTGCTATCAAAGTCAACAATGTGTCTTCAAGTTTAATGTTCCACAGTTTGCTTATTTTGTAAAATTTTTGAGTGCACTTTGAGACAGATTACATTTTCAAACTCTACATGGTTGCATTTCAAAATGGGTGACTTTTGTATAGCGGCTTTGCAACTGACGTGTTGGATCACACCCTGTGAAATTTATGCACTTATATATGAAATATGTTTATATCTGCCCAAGACAATGAGAGTACCACAAAAAATAAAAATTATTTTTATAACATTTCAACATCCCGCTTTGTGAGTTGTTCGCTTTAATTTTACTTCTATTTAAATAAAAAAAGTGCATGTCCCAAAATTATCCTGCCAAAGACAAAATGTTGTTTTTACTTGTACTTCCCTGTAATTGGTCTTTATGATGATTTTGTAAAAACCATAATAAACGTTGATCTGTCGTGTTTCGAATACTAATAAGTTTTCCATCTCAAGGCGGTTACTACTTTTATTTGTCGGTGTTTTACTTTTGCCACACAAATACTATTGCAGAAATAACTTGCACATAGTTGCTGTGTATTTGTAGAATTGTGTTGGTAAAATTTTGGATTTGAATTGTTGTTAGATACAAATACTTTTGCACAATTAGCATGTAAATGTTGGTTTAAGGGAGGCCTTAATTAATCCATATTTCCTTCTGTGCTGGTAAATAACTAGCACAGTGTTGGGACTCATTATTAGACAATTTTATTATCGCCCTAAAGAAGAATTTTTACGTTATTAAGTTAAATTCTAAGGAAAATTAACGTGTTATCCATTTAGTAAATTAAAAACTTCCGTTGTGGCATCTGAAGTGTAATTTATTTGGTGAAGAGTTTACTATCTATGAATATGGATCTTTTAACAACCGAAGAACACGTTAAAATAGTCTAAATTTACTACAAAAAAGTTGTGACTGAAACGTGGCCACTTTTCGAGCTTTGCAGAATGATGGTCGACATAGTCGACCTGCTGAGCAAGGAATTGGCAAGATTATAAAGAATTTTGAAGAGACTGGAAGCATTACAGATGTGGTCAGGCATGTGCATTATCTCCTTAAGGGCAATTATAAATCCGCTAGAGCAAGTTACGTTATGAGGTTAAGAATTTTATAAAAGTTCTTTATGCCAAAAATTATTTAGATATCTTCATCTTTATGAGATTTGTTTGGTTTTAAGTTGTTTTAGGAAGCGGGCTTAGTTGGACCTTTGAGTAATTTTGGACCCATCTGAACAATATTTTTTCGCCCAATTTTATGTTAATACCAACATTAATAGGGAAGCTATGTGTCATTCAAAGCTATTTTCGGGAGTACTGTTTGCGTGGGAGGAATGTACCGATTTTAAAAAAATTTGGTAAGAGAATTTATGTTGCAAGAAAATATTTTTAAATTAAACTTAAGTTAAATACCAACATAAGAAAATAGTTTATGGGCACAGAAACTATTCCGGAAAGATGTATGTATGGTGGCCATGTGAAATTATGGACCGATTCCCTACATTTTCAATAGGCTTCGTCCATATGAAAATTTAAACTTATGTTTCAAATTTCATCAGATTTACTTTGAAACTGCGAACTGTACTTTGCACAAAATATACATGGACTGCCAGCCAGTCAGTCGGATGAACGGACGAACTTAAAGTTGGGTCTAGGACCAATATTTTTAAGAGTAACGCATGGTACGGTCTCCACTATTGTGGTGTTAGTATAAATATAACGGAATATTTAAATACTTTGAAAGCTTTTTCTACGACTTTCATTAGAAATTCACAAGGCTATGCCGAATCTTATATACCCTTTATCATGGTGCGACAAGAACCGTAAATTATATTTAAAAATACCGTTCGTAAGATATAAATAAATCTGTTTTGTGCCACGTCCACTTCTCCCAATTCCGCCTTTATTTTGTCGGATGTTGTGTATTGATAACAAAGCCGCGTGTTCCTAATTTGGAAACTTTGGATCTTTCCGTTCTCCAGATATACAAAAACCAAAAAACAACAACAAAGGATTTATTGGTAAAATAAGAGGCAGTCGTGGTTTATGCTCATCTCATCTCAGCCATTTGTTGTCCGATCAGGCTGATTTGCAATAGCAAAATTTAACGCAGCATATCTGGGTTCTTACAAAAACCCATTTCAACAGGCATGCGGACAGACGGATATCGGTTAATTAACTTCTTTACCTTTAAGTACACCCAGAGAAAAACCCTGTTTAAATATGGTCACCTCCAACTATACTATTTTTTAAGAAAATTTAAAAAATGTTATGTTTTATTTAACAATATTATTGCCACCGACAACCATAATTTGGTTAATTTAGTCATCCATCAAGATCCCAACAACCATATTATGGTTGCCTCTGAACATGTTATGGTTAAAAATAACTAAAATTTGTTTAACACTTAAAAAAGCATGATTGGTTTTCAACCATAACATGTTGCTCTTAGAAAAGATGAAAATGCTATTGTTAATTTTAAAACAAATTATTGTAAAATTTAACCATAACATGTTTAGAGGCAACCATAATATGGTTGTGGCTTCTTGATGGAGAACAAACATGGTCAAATTCTTTAAAAATAGTTCTGTTTGAGATGACCATATTAACACATGTTTTTTCTCTGCTTGTACCCAGCATATACATACATATATACTTTATAGGGTCTAAGATCAATATTGTAGAAATTGCAAACGGAATGACAAACTTATACTATAAACCATTGATTTCCAAACTGTGGGTCGCGACCCACCGGGGGGTCGCGTAATAACCTCAAGGGGGTTGTGAAGTTTTTTAATTCGGTTTTACATATTTAACAACAAAGTTATCAGCACAGCTTTAAGGACCACCTGGAATGAATTCGCCTTGATTTACTATACCCTGTGCTTTATTTTGACAACTTAATTAAAGCAAAAACAAACAAAATAATTTTGGGTTTTCTTTTCGTTTATTTTCTTTAATTAAGTTAATGTAATGGAAACATCTATTTTTATTTCATAAAACTGAATTCTTGGGTGAGATTAAAAGACAGAATAATTTTTTAAAGTTTTAAAGAAATGAAAAGAAAAACAGTAATAATAAATATACCGATGCAAGTACCAGTAATAATAAATATACCGATGCAAGTACCAGTAAATAATAATAAAGATACCGATGCTAGTACCAGTTAAGATAGTGGGAATAAAAAATACGCAATTGAACAAGGAAGTAACATTCCCAAGTGAAGAAAATACGATTCATCATTAGAATTCTCTTGTTCTAATAAACGAATTGGAAAAACCTATGCGTGTGGTATGTATCGGGTGATTTTTTAGCTATTATCTTTTTGGCAACACTGGTTTAAACAGCTGACGCACGTTTCGTGTTTTTTTTCACTGTCAAACATCTTTAGTTTGGTCTTTAATTTAACCATGAATCGTCTTACAAACAAACAAGGCTTGCAAATTATTGAATTTTATTATCAAAATGCGATCCACTTTTTTATCGAAAAATTGTGTTCAGCGACGAAGCTCATTTTTGGCTCAATGGGTACGTTAATAAGCAGAATTGTCGATTTTGGAGTGAAGATCAGCCAGAAGCATTGCAAGAGCTACCAATGCACCCAGAAAAAGTCACAGTTTGGTGCGGCTTATGGGCTGGTGGCATCATTGGACCGGACCGTACTTCTTCAAAGATGATGCAAATCGTGAGCGCTACCGTGAGATGATATCCAACTTTTTTTTTGCCCAAAATGCAAGAGCTTGACTTGCATGCCATGTGGTTTCAACAAGACGGTGCCACATGCCACACAGCACGCTTAACAATGGACTTATTGGGAGGCAAGTTCGGTGAACATTTTATTTCACGTTCGGGGCCGGTCAATTGGCCGTCTAGATCGTGCGATTTAACGCCTTTAGACTTTTTTTTGTGGGGCTGTGTTAAAGCACATGTCTATACCCACATGCCCGCTTCAATTGATGCATTGGAAGACAACATTGAAGCATTTATTCATGAGATACCGGCCGAAATGTTGGAAAGAGTATGCCAAAATTGGACTAAGCGGATGGACCATTTGAGGCGCAGTCACGGTCAACATTTGCATGAAATAATCTTCCAACATTAAATTATATGGACCGTACTATCGATTCAAATAAAGATTTCATGCATTTTTCTGAATTTTATGTGTTTTTTTAACTTTCCAAAGCTCTTAAAAAATCACCCATTGCAAAAGTTTTGTTTGTTGAGAGTGTAAAATTAAGGAAATAAAGGCGTCATCTCGAAACTATGTACATATTTTGAATACGTTGATAAATCCATAGATTTTTTTTTTTCTAAAGAAGACTAGAAGAGATTAATAACATAAAACAAACATTTAAAAACATTTTCTGCTCCATCAAGAGCACTTTTTGTATCATACCCAGTTTCCTATAGAATTGCAAAAGGTAAAAACGCCATTTTTTACACCAGCAGCAATGAATTCATTACTTTTTACAACGTGAAAATGAGCTTATTATTTATTATTATTTTATCTAATAAAATTTGTTATTTTTTTCCGATGTGGGTCGCAGTGTCAGAAAGTTTGGAAACCGCTGCGAATTTGAGTCAATGGTTTGTTATTTCTGGTTTTTGGCTAAAGTGCCCACTCGTGACATTTTGAAAATCAACAAAACCAATTGTTAAATAAACTTTTTTGTTTTTGTTTTGTTTTCTTTTTTGAACCGACTGTTTCGTTTGTTTTAGCACTCCTTCATTTGCTCACTCTTTCTGTAGTTGATGTACTTAGTTGTTTTTTATTTTCTTTTTTGGATGAGCATTTTAAATGATTGTATACCAAACGGAGACAATACAAAACCAATGGAAACATAAAAACAGGCACAGAAAATAACCGAACAGAGATCTATTTTAAAATTAATGATGGATTAAGTTAATCGTTTGAAGATGGTTGGCTATAAGCCCTAGACCTTCTTATCTCTAAAACAATCAGCAGTTTCAGCGTCTCTCGCTCTTTCTCTCTTCCCACTATTAGCACCCTAGAAAATATAAATTTGAATACAATTTTAATTCGATTTTAAAACAAAAGATTTTAACATACAGACATAACTTCAACAACAGAACAACAATAGTTTAAATTACACGGACACAAAGAGAAATAAAAACAACGACAGCAAATTAATGCGAAAAGTATATTAACATTAAATTAATGCCCTTGAGATTTTACTGCCACCAATGTTGCCTTAACTACTTAACTGCTACTACTTCTTGTTCAACATACTTAAACACACACAAACGCTCACAAAGTGTTTATTTTAAAAAATGGTTAATGTGCGTCAGTGTATATATGAGATAATTGTACTGGTTATTTTAAAAGTGTTCCAAGTCCGGAAAATGGAAGAAGTGTAAGTTTTCATTTAAAACACGCCTTCCTTATATTTCGGAAAATATTCACAAAAAATACTTTTAAGTCAAATAAATTCTAAAATTTAGATAAATACGCAAACAATCATCGTAATCGAAATTTATTACTTAAAACATTTTCATAATAACTGGCAAACTTAAACATTAATGTTGCTGATGATGATGATATAAATAGAAGAGTCGTGGTTGAAAAAATAAAAATATTAAAAGAATCTTAAGGGCACATGAATTGGATTTTTTTTCAGAAACACTCCAACACAATCACTACATACAGCGGTTTTGTTCTCAAGCTGCCAAAAGGAAAGCAATCAATTTAATTATTTTAATAAATATTATTGCAGGTAATGTAAACTATTTCATTTAGACTAACATCCTTGGTAATTAAAAAGTCCTTAATTGACCACACAAATGAACTAATTTTAGTTCGTTTGTATTTCACATGTTTTGAGGTGTCCTTCAGCACTGCCGTTCTAACATGAAGATGAACTTAATCATCACGTATTGAGTGGAAGGAGACCGGACTCGAATATTTGGCACGTGAGTCTGAACAAATATTTAAAGATGTTTTAAAGGTTGACAGGAATTACAATAGGTCACGTACAATAATAAGGAAATGCTGCGCAAACATTAATTTTGTTTGTTATAACTGTATTTCAACAACAGAAATATTTCATCGATATCTCGTCCAAATAAATAAATTCATATATTTAATATTATTGCCTTATTGAAAATTAACCAAACTGGAAAAAATAGTTCGTGTAAAGATGTTTTCGAATTCTCTGAAAGAAGAAATTAAGAAAAATGTTTCTAAAATAAACTTTTTTTTTTGGGTAAAAAATTTTTAATCGAAATTCTTACTAAAGTCACCAAAAATTCGAAAAACATGTCAGTAAGTTGAGTCTTAGGGGAGTTAACAGTGTTTGCGAGTTTGGATCTAAGATGAAGTTGCTTCCTCCCTTCATAAGAAAGAGAAATTGGTTGAATTCTCTGTAGGATGGGCGTTCACACTGGGTAGCACAAAACGACCGCTAAAGGACCCAAGTGAGCTGCTTAACCGTTTTAGCGAATACAAATTTTAAGCGTGTGTAAAATTTAAGCAATAATGGACTTAATTTATAGAAACAACAACACTTCAAAGCTACAATTTTAAAAATAATATGAACACAATTGAGATAAAGATCCATCCATAAGAAATAAAACACACAAGTGGAACATTTTTGGTTTTTTTAAGTGATGTTGGTAATAATGGAAATTATTTTCTCTTTTCGTATATCTGTGCAGAGCAAAGATAAATCCCAAATAATAAAAAGCAGAGCAACACAAAACAAGCAGCTATAACAGGAATAAAAACATGTGCTAAGGTTGATTTGTGGCAAATTAAAAAACATGTCAACGTTAGTACATCTATATTCATACACCCATCTACGTACATGACACACTTGAGGTGGATTCACCCAAACACGATTTCATTCGGAAACAATATATTTTTTCTTTCACAGGGAAAGAAGTTATACAGCGTTTAAAAAAAAACTATGCGTAATTCAGAGCAAATGGGTGAATCCAGCACAATTTTACACATACAAAAACACCTTTTTTGTACGTACTCGTAAGAGTGTGTCTGGTGCTTTTGTACATTAACAGAAATTTTCCAATTTAAGATGAACATGACTTGTAAAAGTTTGTATTTTTCTTTTTGTTGTTTTCTGTTGTTGTTTCTCTTCTTGCGTTTGGTAGTTCTTGCTGTTTTTTTAAGACTGACTTTGCTGAATTATAATGGTTTTATTTCCTTATTTTGTTTAAAAGGATTTCGTTTTTTTTTTGTACGTTATTCTGTCTTTTTTAAATTCCTCCCACAAAAAGCATATAAAAAAATTATGAAGTGAACACCTGTTTAGAACTAAAATAATGACTGTTTAATGGAGAACGTGTTAAAGTAATGATACTTTGTATTATAGATTATTTCTTATTTGTCATCTCCTTTTTTTTTTGCTGTAACATCTCCTACGTTTAAAAGATAAACACTGGTATGTGTGTGACGCATACTCACACAAACACAATAGAACCTTGGATGGTTTTGTTTTTTCATTCGACAAACTCCGACCAATGTTTGTCTGTTTGCTTACCAATGAATTTTTTTAAAACACCGAATAAATTGAAAAAAAAGAATCCATGATGAACTTCGGTAAATTTAAAATTAAAAATATTATCTTAGAAAGTCTTTATTTGATTAATATTTGTTTTTTTTTTTTTTTTTTTTTTTTTTTTGAAGAAATTTTTGAAACCGCCTGAAAAATTTACCATTGAAATGATTTGCTCTTACAGGGTGGCGCAGAATGAGTTATATGGTTTAAATGGTGTATAACTTTTTTATATATGCGATTATTATAATTTTTTTTTTTAAATACAGTATGTTATTGGGGAATTGTTTGCAATTAGCTTTGAAAAATGATATCCTGTAAGTGATGTCAATTTTGTGCTTCGCACATACGTGCTCCACCGTGATAGTCCAAGCTGTGTCATACGCCTCCTTGTTGATAGACTATGTTGCACGCTCTCCCGTACACGTTCAATATTTTGACCAGTGTGAACGGTAGGTGTTCATCCGGCACCAGGAAGGATTCTTACAGACCCATGTTAACGAAAATATCCAATCAAATGGTTTATTGCTGACGCTGTGGGTGCAATGCGCAAATTAAAATGACGACGATATGCACGCTGTGTCAACACAATAGACTGTTGGTTTGAAAAATATTTCGTAATTAATTCCCCAAGTCTCCTTCACAAAATGCTGAAAAAAACAATGAGAGAATAGTAATTAAAAAAGTTATAAAGAAGTCAAACCACATAGCTCATTCTGCGCCTCCTTGTACGTTTTTAGAGATACGCTTATCTATAGAATAAGACTCAGTTAAAAAATTAATTTTATGAAGTGCTAGAAAATTTAAAATGTACAATAAGAAACGCAGGAATCTAAAGAACACTTTTACTTTACGCCACTTACTTTTCAAGAACATTTTTGTTATTTGAATTAGACGAAAATTAGAAATAAGTTTTTAACCAAAAAAGTAAAATTCTTTAAACTTCTTACAAACTAAACAATGACAAGTAAATTTGAATTTGGTTTTAGATTTTTTAGAATCAAATTATTAAAAAGGAACAAAAAAAATCTATACTTATACAAGAGAATTATAAACAACGTGAAATGAAAAGAATGAGCAAAAATCAATTGAAATGGAAATACAATTTATTATATTTAATCGAATAAATTCCAATTATTTTAGATTTGTATTCATCACAAAAGGAAGCGAATAAAAACGAGCTCTCCGGACTTGACTGCATCTCATTCATGTTTAAATACAGCTTAAAAGTAGAAACAGAAAAAAAAGAAAATAAGAAGAAATATAATAATAAATAAATATTTATTTGTAAATAGAAAAGAACATACAGTTGTATGTTCATTGTGCATATCGCACACTAAATCATAAACAGGCACAATTCAAAATTTAAGAATGCTTAGGGGAGGCAGAAAACTGGTTGCAATTTTGCAATCAAGTTGAGTTCAACAAATGTTAAAGAAGACAGTGGCCCAAACGAAATTTAAGTGGTTGCTATAGATTTGATTTTTGGTATTTGAAAAAAAACCATTTTGATAAATTTTGAGTTGTGCCTGTTGATGATTCAATGTGCGATATGTATAGAAATATTATTTTAATGTGATTTGTGATTTTTGATATTTCGTTTTTTTTTTAATTTCTTTTTGTAAATAAAATAATTTGTATGCTTTATGTTTATTCTCTGATTTATTTGTTTCGTTATTGTTAGAACGTCAATTGAATTTGACAACTTTCTTTCAATTCTTTTAGAAAATTTACATTTACATATTCTTCTTTTAAATATTTTATTGTATTTTTTATTAATACTGATGATAATGATGATGATGGTGCTCATTACTTGTTGTTTACTTTACGTTTTTCCTCTTCAATGATTTCTAGTCTGTTTTTGATTTTTATGATATAGAAATACGCAAATTTATTGTATATACATACATGCATACATACATACATACCTACATACAAACAAAAGATAAGGAAGGGAACAACAGTATGATTCTAAAAAGACTCGCAAGCAAATCTAATACGATTGTAAAGTTATCAAAAAAAGAACTTATAAGCAATAAGGAAAGCGATTAACAATTATTTGAAATATAATCAAAAACTTTATAATGAGACGAAAAATACCCACTCATATAAAAACTTCCATAACATTTTCCCACAACGAGAGTATCATTCATGATCGAAAAATATAATTATGATAGAAAATGTTAGCTGGGTTAAAGAGCCGTTTGTATATACATTAGACCGACACAAAAACAAAGTTGTTGATGCACCTAAGATTCGCAAAATATTTTGGATCTAGCGAAAATCTCCGGTGAGCTACAAAAATGGCTTTTTTCTTGAATAAAAAGTTTGGTAAATTTGTTTCTGTCCAGGGAATTACCAAATATGATCGATGGTTAAGAATTCTTTGATTCTGAATTAAAATATTTTAAAAATTTAATCACAGACTCGAGATAGGGAGATGTTCATGTCAGTTTTTGATGCTTTTCAATTCGATTTTTATGAAAATTTAAAAATCTTAACCATTGGACAAAAAAAAAACCAACCGAACATTTTATTCATAAAAATACCATTTGTTTACCCTTTTTAACGCGGTTTAGATCACGAGAGATTATCGCCAGAGCGAAAATATTTTGGGAATCATCACAAGAGATGTCAAAGTAAATTTTCAGGGGGTACAACTTTAACTTTTTTTTGCCCATATAAGCTGCGTCGGTCTAATATATATATATAATTATACACACAAGTGTACGTACATACGAACTTTGCATTTGAAGTAGCAAAGTACCCTGTAGGAAGTCAAACACATTTTTAACTTCAAACTGGGTTTTTTATAACCACATCTAGTTGATTAAGTGACTTTTTTCCATGTCGACGACTCATTATTTTAACATAGGCTGCTGTCATAGGCTGCAGTCAATTGGTTATCTCTGCATGACTTTTAAATTGACTACTAATTACTTATTTTTCCACCAATTTGTAATTAATTAATAGTATCGTCGGTTTATAATAAATTATTTAAATTTTAAAGAATTTTTGTCAAAACATACATACATATAGATGTTTTTATATAAAAATAATTATTTAAGAAGATTTTGCATCAAATTGCTTTAAATGATTATGTATAATAATGCTGAAATAAATACGCTACATAATTTCTTCTACATAAACAGATTTGTATTGCTTTAATTTTTAATTATTTTCAATTGTTATTATTATTTTAAAATGTTCATTTGACTTCATGGCATGCTTGTTTTACTTATTTTGCTTTTATTTGTGTTTTACGTGTGCCTTTATTAAAAATATTTGGTTGATATCTGCATGAGATTTAAGCCAATTTGTAGTCATTTGAAAAATAGTAAATATATAGTTAGTGTTTTTTTGTAACTGACTATTTTATTTACTACAGGGTAAATATAATAAACAATTCTTTAAAAAAAACTTGTAATTCCAAATATGTAACATAATATACATTCATACTTACTTGTTGTTTAAATTTGTATAAATAGAAGTTGTTAATATAGTTCATGTGAATAGAACTATTTTTCTAAATATATTCGGCCATCTAAAAATTTAAATTACACACAAAGAAAAACTTGGTTGTGGTAAACATATTCTAAGAGCAACATATTGTGATAAGATTCATGTTTGTAGTCACCATATTACGATTATTATGGAATCATATTATGAATAAAAATATGAGTAATATTACATCATAATATTTTTCCCTTAATGTTATTCATATCGTGTTAATCATAATAAGTTAAGAAGTAATCATATTATTGTCATGTTAATCATAACAAATTTAGAAGTAATCAAATTCAGATACACAACAATTAAAAAATAAATAAAATTTTTTTGCATCGATTTTTTTCTTTGTGGCACTTTACAATTTTTTTTAATGTAAATACAATTTCTTTATTTTTTAAAATTATTTTTTTTAATGGATATTTTTTTAAATTGTGGAACCACTCACTAACAAATAATTCGATAGACATATTTAAAACAAATGATACAACTGATTGGAAATTATTTTACAAATGGAGATAACAAAATATTATTAGAGTAAAGATATTTTGATTGCATCTTAAACATATTATGATAAATGCATAGAAAGTTATCATGTTATGGCTATTAAATATCATGATATGGTTGTGAGTAATAAAATGTGTTTTCAAAGTTATAATAATGTTGTTGTTAGAAAAATAATTATTTTTCAGTCAACAATACTCAAATTTATAATTGCGATAAACATTGATATGTTTACAGTAACTATAATATTGCAGATATTAAATAAAAATAACAATTATTTGTATACGACAACAATATATTGTCACAATAAACAAAGTGTAGTTGCCGTACCATATTGCCCAACCATATTTTTTCTCTGCGTGTACTTATGCTAATGTTCCAACTAGCTTAGAAATACTAGTCAGTCTTGCTTGGCCAGCAGATAGAAGTATCTACAGCTACAGATTTAAGAGTTGCCCCCATGGATAGTCATGAACCTACCAAAATAAAATTATGTTTTAGATTATTATTGGAGGTACATGTGAGAAATACTAATCGTAGATATCCACGTCATCCACGATTAAAAAAACCTTGAAACTTTTTCTAAAATATGGTAGAAAGGGGAAAAAAACTCAAATTTTACTATGCAGAAGTGCCTTTAGCTTATGAAAATTTTCGAAAAGTATTTGTATTTAATCAATCGTAGCTGGTTCAACATAAACTATATAGTAAGTTATTTGTCGCAAAAAAATATTATTATAATTTAAATTGGTACGAAAAAAATTTTATGAGCTTTTAAAAGTCGTCACGCACGATATGTTAAGTACTACAAATGCATCATCTTGTATAGTGGTACTAAGATTAAATTTTGGATTAAATGGATTAAAGATAAAATATGTTCCATACTTATTATATTGCAATCTAAATCATCTAAGCAAATTTTATTGGAATCGGTCCATATTTGAATTAGCTCTCCCGTATATAACTTTTGATGCCATAACTTCCTTATAAATGTTGGTGTTGATATGAAAATTGTTGACAACAACTTTTGCGCTAGGTACCATGTCAAGACAAAATACTGTGGTGGTAGGTCCAAAATTAACCATAGGTCCCATATAAACCCTCAACCTAAAATCACTTTAAGCCAAACAAATCGCATATAGATGAACATATCTAAATAATACTCGGCACAAATAACTTTAATATTATTCTAAAGCTCATAACATAATTTTCTTCTGGCGGTTCCATGATTGTCCCCGCCTACGGTCGGGCTTAACCGACAATACTATTGTAATTGTTTGTTTTAAGTTTTTGTATACATAAATTACAAAACATAAATTTTTATATTATTCGAATCTGTCTTCTAAGTCAAATTACAATCCTCAAAAGCTTTTATACTTTAATAGGCTTATTCCTTAAATTTTTTCCAGGAATATTTTCTATCAGAATTTTTTCTAGATTCTATTTGTTAAATAACAAAACATTTATTTCATATCTTATAAATACAATACGAGAGAAAATCTGGGACGTACGTTTTGTCACGAAAGATATTAAATTTTGTAACAAACAAATTTTTTTAATAAAGAATTCTAAAGGAAAAATATTTGTTTTGATGTCAGAAATTAAAAAAAAAATACAATACTCAGACTTTCACATATTTTTACATTCACCTCAAGATAACTTCCGTTTTATGTCACGTACGATATGCACATATTTTGGACAACAAGGTTCCGAATGTGTTAAATAAAACCTAAATGACACATAATGATAATATTATTTTCCAGTTACTACTATTTTTTATAAAATCTCTACCCATCTGAAGGCGTACAAATGTCACGTTCGATGACATTGAAATGCCCATATGAGATTTTCCTGAAGTGATTTTAGAAACGAATGGTCAATTCTTACTTTCTTTAATTTCCAAATATATGATTATGTTTTTGGTGCTATTTGTATAAATTGCAATAATTACAAGATAATCTATTTTCGGAAGTGATAATTGTATGTGACCTTTGGTCAAATTTGAACCGGTTCTCAATAGAATTTCGTAAACTAATTTAGGTTGCAATCAAATATCTAAATACCAATATAAAAAAATGGTTTATGGGCACAAAGACTTTTTTCTTCAAAAAAAAGGACGTATGCGGGGTATGGGAAATTATAAATCTAATCTCACCATTATCAACAGGACTCATCCTATTGAGAACTGAAACACATGTAGCCAAAGCTGCGACTCGTAATTTGCCCACAAGGTTTACATACTCAGACAACCAGTCTGCCAATGGTGGTGAAGGTTATAAAAAACATTGAACAAATGTTTAAATTATACCACGTACATCTCTGTATATGATTTTATTTAAGTTTTAAAAATTATTTTCCACAAACGACATTATGTATGAAAGTGTATCTTTTAAATAGAGTGAATATAAAATGAAATTTTTTGCTAATAAACAAGTAAAGAAATAAATTATTTCTAAAAATGTATGTTCAATGTACATACACATGTACTCGTAAATTATTAAATAAGTAATCTAAAAGTAATTCCCGTAGAAAGGTGTACTTTCTTTCAAAGGATCCAACACACCCGCACACACGAACATGTATTTCAGCTTCTCGAAAATGATGCACTGTTCAGTACTTAAACTGCTTTAAAAAATAAAAAAAAACTGCATTTATCTGCACGATAAGAATATTTCATTATTATTGTATGAGCACACACAAACAGACGTACAATGTATTAAGCGAGTGTATGAGTTTCATTGACATCGACAATAAGTTGTTTAGTATAAAACGTAATCTCCTACAACATTCACATAAACTCGTTATGTTTTACACTTTTAGTAGCTGGTGGTGTAAAATAGAGAAGCTTAGACTTCTTATAAAAAATCACTCTTTCCTTCCTTTATTCCTTAAAGCTTTCCTTTATTATGGCGTTTCACCTAAAAAAAATAACATGTACATATTTCCTTTCCCTAGGCTTCATGTTCATGTATTATGACAGTAAGGAACACTATCGGCATTATGGACCAACAAAAAAATACTCTTTCCATCACTCCCTCTCTCTTTCTTTATCTTTCTGCAACACTCACATACAAATCCAAACATTAAACCTTAGATTTAAAGAAAGAAAAAAAACAAAGATTGTTGTTGCTTCACTTTGTGCATTTGGGGAAAATACACAGACACAAGCTTGAGCTTAAACTTGGATACTTAAAAACACCTCGACTGATTCTCTTCTTGGCATTTTATTATATATACATATATACATTTACGTCTGTCTGTATATACAAAGTAAATAGGAAAAATATTGAAATAATTTGCGCAAATATTTAATTCTCTTTTTATACCGTTCACCGAAGGTAAAAAGGTATGTATAGAAGTTTGTCATTGCTTTTGTAATTTTGACAAGATTGATCTTAAACCTTATAAGGTATAAAAATATTCTGGATCCTTATGAGCTGCGAAGTTGATTTAACGATGTGCGTCTGTCCGCGTGTATGTTGAAATGGGACAAGCTTGTTATATATTTATGACACATATACTCCGTTCAAGTTTGCTATTGAATTTTAGCTAGATCGGTCCATAAATAACTGAGATGTGAGCAAAAAGCTCGTCTGCTTCTAATTTTACTCAAAAATCCCCGGTTGTTGTGTTTTTATTTCTTTTGTCTGTTTATTTGGGGAACGCCTTGGTTAGTTATCAATATACACAACATCCGAAAAAAGTGGGTGTGGCACAAAAAAGGTTTACTTAAATATATATCTAAAGAACAGTACCTAAATAATTTTCTGTTCCTGTCGCACCGAATGTTTCACTCTAATTTGTTTTATTTAACAACAGACAATAATCAGATTCTTATTTCCACAGTTGAGAATTAAATATTTTGGTCTTCAAAAGAGAAAATTTTCCATTGAAAATAGTAATCAAATGAAATAATTTATTTTATCTTTTTCAGATATTATCTAAAATACAGCAAATAATATAAGATAATAAATAAAGTTTTGTATAAAATTTAAATTTAGAATAAAATATACCCAGAAAAAAATTTTAGTATAAACAGACTACTTATGACGTTTTCCTTGATATTAATTAATCAAAATTTAATTACTCAATTATTTGATATATCATCAACTTGAATTATTTAATTCTTGCTGAATCGATTAATTCCTATTTTGATTATCAAAGCCATGATTAATTGATAAATTAGAAATTTGATTGATTAATATTTTGAATGTTTTATAAGCTTCTTCATTGTTTACATACATACAAGAAGCCTGCACAAATTATATTGAAAATCAAATCACAACTGGCTTTTCAAGTGGTAACACACAACATTCGAACACAAAAAGACTCAAATCATTTAATAAAAATGAAATTTGATGAACTTAAGCCGGATTTGAATATCAAAAATTTCAATCAAACCATAAGCAGTTCAATAAACCACTACTGACTTAGAAATAACTGAATGTTTAAACGCTGGTTTAGTTAACCTTACCTTGAATTTAAATGTAGTTTAAACTCAACAGCTGTAAATCAGTGCCCCATGTATTATATGCATGGGCACCACTACGATAAATGTTGTTAAATTCATATGGTTTGAATTGGTAGTTTAAAAGCCAAATTTTAAGCGTTTAAGATGGCTTTAAAGTTTACTGATTTATAGATTTGCTGCTTAAAATACATGTTAAGCCAAAAATAGAGTTAACATTGCAGTGATATATTAGCCCTAATAGTAACAATTTAAATTAAAATACAATTAAAATTCACACGAAGTGCATGAGAAAACACAATTTACATACGCAACACGAGTTGTTTTGAGAAAATGACTTGTATGACTTTGAAAATTACCAAGTTATCAATTAGTTCTGTTTATTTCAATTCATTTGTGTTGTTTATGGCTATCGTATATCGAAATGTGTACAAAAACAAAACGAAATGCTGAAAGAATAGAGAGACATAAAACTACTCAGTTGAGATCTTTGGTTTTAGGCTTAGGGTGATTATATTATACAAACAAAAAATATAAAAAACGAAACAAAAATAAGTAAGAGTGCTATATTCGGCTATGCCTAATCTTATATACCCTTCACCATGATGATATAAGAAGCCACGCAAACTTTTCATTTCGCCATGCCGAAGAATATAAAAAAACAAAGAAATATGTGTAAATAAGCCCGTTTCCTCTTTTGCCAAAGTTGATGTTTGAAATTCGTTTTATAATCTTAAACTCGTTTTTTAGAACATAAAAAAATTTAAAAAAATTCGTTTTGGGATTCGAACTGGCATATCATCAGTCTCAGGCGAGAACTTAACAACTCGGCTACGAATGCTTTTACTGAAGAAGCGTTAAATTAAAATATATTGAGTCTATGAGTTTGTTTCTCTATTTGAGCGGCATATCATTTACATGCATTAATGTGTATGTGTATGCGTAAAATTAAACACATTACAATTAAAATCCACCACTTGTAGTGAAGGGTATAAAAAAACCACAAAAAAACCACATTACCAACACTGTATTACCATAGCCACTGTATGACCGTAGAAACCAAAATTGAATTGTTTTGTATGTTATGTTAATGTCGTTTTGGTAATACAGTGTTGGTATGGTGATGTCATGTCTAATTGGACCTTTAAAGGAAAAAATTTGAGGCAGTCGTGGTTTTTTACTCATATCTCAGCCATTTGTGGACCGATATTGCTGAATTTCAATAGCAAACAATTCCGGACCACATGTGACATAAATGTAGAATAACCTGGCCCCCATCATATATGGGGTCTTCGGAAAATCCATTTCAACGGACAGACGGACATCGTTAAATCCACTTCGCTCCTCATAAGGACTTTATAGGATCTAACATCAATATTATAGAAATTACAAACGGAATGACAAACTTATATATACCCTATTCACCACCTGTGGTGAAGGGTTTAATAACCCATCAAAAAAATAAAAATAATTTCAACTCATTCAAGTCATTGTGTTCAAACACACGCGTGTATTGAAAGAACTCAGCGACGCCGTACTGCACAACACTTGTGTTTTTAAACGCATAGCAGCGAATTAGTGGGGGAAAATTCAATAAATTAAAATTACTAAACAAACAATAATACATAGTGTATATTATTATCATAGTGTGCAATAAAGCATGATCTTACATCTGATTCACATGACTTTTAATGCTCTTGATGTTTTCGATTAATCTTAAATTAAAAAATAGTTAAAATTCAACTTAAAAGAACTATTGTGGTGAATTAAATAACAGTTTAAAACATCAAGTGCTTAAGAAGCGCTACAAATCAGATGTGGGGTACTGCCATATTGTACACTATTAAACAAAGAAATAATTTTTCAAATTATTCAATTATTCAAAACTTAAGCTATTAAAATTCGTGATTAGTTTATTAGTCATGATTTTGATTAATTAAGTTGCTGATAAATCTAACTCATATTCCTATTTACAATGGTTTCATTTAATGTTTTGCTCAACTTAGAAAATTTTTAATAAAATTATTCAATCTTGATTAATAAAAATTTAAATTGTTAAATTAATTAAAAATAATGAGAAATGATTAGTCCATATAGTTTGATTTGATAAAGACCCCGTTTAGACTATGAAACATTTGCTGCAAAACATTTGAGTTTGATTGTGAAAGGGGAGAAGCGAATGGAAAAAGAGTATTTTGTTTTATGTACAGGCAGTTTTTGGGAGTTTGTAATTCAGAGGTAAAAAATAAATAAAAGCATTAAAAATACTTAAAATGCGAAACAAAAGTTTCATTATATGGACGAGAACTAAGTTGTTTTAAAAAAGGAGGGAATTTTCCATACTTTTCGCACTTTAAAAAATCCAGACAAAATTGCATTTTTCTGGTTTAATAACATGAAAAAATGTTGATGTTTTTAAAATAAATCTCTTTATACAATTGAACTTTCCTTTGAGGAATCTTAGTTGTGCTTTTTTTAAATAATAGGGGATTTTAGTTTGGATTACACTGTTCAACGTACGGCGGTTATTCATCTAAGCAGTGCTTCATCAATATTCTCACAAAGGCTGGTTGGCGTTTAGTGTTCAACTGGTTTGTCTTCTAGATTTTTAGAATATCTGATATTTTAAAAAAATACATATTTGATGAAGTGCTCGGAAGAACACCAAGCTGCGTTAGTTGGTTTTTTACGCCTTTCACTTTAGTTTATATGAACAACATTTTTTCAAGAGAAATGTTACTTTGGTGCGACATTTTTGTTCAATGAACACGAACGGCTGCGTCCAAAATTGTTATTACAGAGCAATTTTTCTTAAATTATTATTTTCATATTTTGAAATTCCTGAACAGAAAATTTTTTGATATAATTCATTCTATATACATACATACATATGTACACAGAAAAACATGAAATTCAAATTAATATTTGAAAAATTTGTTCATTGTAAAGAAAAATTTACTCCATGTAAATTCTTATTAATTAACACGAAAAAGCAGTGTATCTTAAATAAATTCATAATAGAAAGAGCTTCATTGAAGAAACGTTTACTCTAGAGAAGGTATTTGTATGTCATTTACAGGCAAGCAGGTAATAAAGAAAAAAATTTGCCTTCTCTTATGTGTTAAGAACTGGCCAGATTTAATAATAAGTTTTATTATATATTTCAAAAGATTTTGTTATTCGTGCTTAATTTCCAGTTTTTATTATTGATAAAAACACTTGAAATTTATTGTTGATGGGATAAGCTATTCCTATGCGCATTTCACTGGTTGCTTAGGCCAGATCATCAGGAAACTTCATCCATAAAGATTTTAGAAAAACTAAAGATATTAAACCAAATAAAACTGTTAAGCGTATAAGACTTATAGCAACAGTTCTACTTGTAATAATATCAAAGTTTAAACAAAACACATCAACAATAAACAGTGGGTTTATCTCATCTTACATTCCCCACATAAATAAATTTCAAGTGTTTTTATCAATAATAAAAACTGGGAATAAAGCACGAATAACAAAATCTTTTGAAATTAAAATTTTGTATTCCCAAAAATTGAAATTACGTTTTATTATATATTTATAATAATTTTTAAAGAATGTTTATAATTTTCAAGTAAAACGGTTTAGTTGTAATTATTTACTATAAATGAAATTCAAATACATGCATATTTTTGTTTGTATTGGTGTAGTACAATCTTAAATGAATATATCTTAAAATTACGACATAAGCTATTTAAAAGTATTTATGGAAAAATGCATGTCTCACATGAAAACTGTTTAGCAAATAAAAAAAAATCATTCGGCGTGTCAGATTTTCTTTCTGTGTCATTCAAGAGAGTTAAGTAAACTACATACATAATACATACAGCGTTTAAAAAACTGCAGTCAAAGTAGAAAAAATGTTGCTTTTACTTCTGACTCATTAAATGTAAACAGTCGCCGTCAAACCAACTCAAGAAGCGAAAAGTTGTAGACAAATTTTCGTTTTTTGTTCGAAAGTTTTTGGTTTCGACTGCAGTTCTTTAAGCCCTAATATACAAATAAACATACATATTTAAACATATTTTTGCCCAAACTTTGAACTTTTGTTATAACTGAAATAATAATTAATTAAATATTTTGAATAAAATAAATATTGTTCATTTTATGCAGTATGTTTTAGCTCTTAAGAACGGTGCAATTAAATTTCTTGAATTTGGATTCTTGGCATTTAATTGTAAGAATTCCCACTTCATGTGTACGTTAACTCTTCACGCCTTTTTGTGTCCTGCAACCAACATTAAAAATTCTAAACACTTTTGCTATCAGAAAGAGCAGGCATTAATTATTTAAAATGTCTTTTTTGTTGATGTTGTTGTTATTGTTGTTGCTCGTTTATTTTATTCTCTCTCTTTTTCTTTGATGACACTGATTTTAATGTATGACTCCCTGAGGAGCTGACCCAAAATATTCAGAACACTTGCTTTGCCTTGTCTCAACACTGAACATTTAACACCTTCACCATGGAAAATGGTTAAATCTAAGTTTGAACAAATGTAACGGTGTTCGTCTGTCAGTTCGTTTGTTCGTTCTTCTTACATTCGGAGCTCTGTTTGTTTGAGTGTCAGTGTAGTTGAGGACGCAACATACAACAAACATAGAAAATGTTATTTCTATTCTATTTTTCTTCTATTGCTTACGAAATGACCAGAGTGAGTCGTAAAAAAGGGTTTTGTTGTTGTTTTTGTTTGAGGCTGGGAATAGAAAACAACAACAGCAGAAGCAGCGCAGAATAAATAAAACAGAAAAAATTGAAATTAGAAAAAGGTACAAATCAACAGTTCAATTCAAAAGCACCATAATAAAAACAAAATAAAAAAGAAATTGAAAAGAAAAGAAAAGCACATTAAAGGACGTTGTATCAGTATCAGTGTGGGTGTGGGTGTGGGTGCATGTGTGTGAGTTGTAAATTTGACTGGGTGCAAAGAAAGGATTTGTTTTATTTTGTATAATCATTATTCTTTGTGTATTTTTCTTATACATACTCGTATTTTGTGTTTGGTCGCTTTGTTTTTCTCCCTTTTGTGCTGATGATGAAAAAACACACCTTTTTGTACGATTTTCTTTTAATTGTAATTACACACATGCAAACCTTTAAATATACAAATTCAAAAAGTTCAGCAAAAGTGCTTTGTTGTAATAGTTTATGTATCCCTGCAAGCAATTGAAAGGTTTGCGTTTAAAAGAAACTGTGTTGATACTCCTGATCTATCGCTTCGAAGAAAAGCAATAATTTGTGTAAAAATAAATTTTAATTGCCTTAAATTTTTCAAAATAATAATTTTTACCCTGCAATAAGTTTGCAAATAATTTTTGTATTGTAGTGTTGATTGGGTTATGTTTTAGTTTGTGTGTTTTTGTGCTTATGCGTCTATGGTGCATGCATTTGTGTTTAGTAACTTTGGTAATAATGGTACAATATCGTTTGTTCTTTTGGCGGTTTGTTTCATGTTGATGTGTCTTTATCTGTGCGTTTCTTTGCATGTTTATTTGTGTGTGTGCGTACGATTATGAATGAGTAGAAGTACAAGAGGATGTGTTGATTGTATGTTGACATAAATTTTCATTTAAGTCTTTGTGTGTGTGTTTTTTAAGGTAACTCTTTCCCAGCGGGAAAACTTAGAATACCTTCTTACTTCAGGCCTTTTAAAAGGCCTGCTTAAAAAATTTTTTAATTCAATTACTATTCTTATCGAACTACTAAAGAATGCCTCATATAAGGCCTCATATAAGGCCTAGGCTCTTTCGTATAAAAGATAAGATATATCTTCCACACTCGCTTCTATGAGAAGGGAGTAGAGAAGGAGTAACATTTTTTGTATTGTTTTGCAAAATCAATTTTTTTTGTCCCGTTACCTTTCTTATGTACCTACTAAAGAAGCGAGAGCGGAAGGCCTACTCCGCAATGACAACGTGTGTAAAATAGATATGAGTATGGAATGGAGCAAGAAGGCCTTGTATATCCAAAAGAAGGGGTACAGAGATATTCTAGAAGGCCTCCGTACACCTTCTTTTTCCCACTGGGTTTATGTCATGATTTCCTGCTGCCTTTTGTGCACATTAATGTTGTTGTATTTGTGTGTTTTAACAAAATTTTTTTATTCATTATTGTTGGAACCGTTAAAAGTCTTAAGTTTTTGTTGTTTATAAAATAAATCCTTTACCATGTTTCAAGTTGTTTTGAGTTTGTTTAAACAGTTATTCTTTTGTAACTGCCGCTTTTATTGATATAAATAGTTCAAAATGACACTGAAGTTGTGTTTAAATACAATAGGACTTTATATGTTTAATGGAGGTGCTACAAGGTATACTTTTTGTTAAAAAACCGCTTATTTTAAAAATGTTATTTCATATGCTTTTAATATTATATTACAAATTGTTTGGTTTCTACTGAAAATTTTTATATTTTGAGTTAATACCCTCTTTATGATCAAGTGCGAAGTGATTTTGTTTTTAATTTTACGCATGTAAAACGAGCATAAATTTGTATACATTTTAGTTATTTATGTATTTTTAATTTAGTATACAGGGTTATCCGTTCAGTGGTTTCACAGCCGACGGTCTTTCAAGACTGTCAGCTGTCATCTGAAGTTTTATGTATTTAGTAAAAGGTTTTCCATTTACGAATATGGATCGCTTAAGAAACGATGAATGTGTTAAAAAACCAAATTCATGCGATTTAACGCCATTGGCTTTTTTGTTGGGCTACGTCGAAGACCGTGTCTACACGGATTAAGGCCTAACGTTGGAGCATTTGAAAACCAACACTCGCCAAGTTATTGCCGAGATTCCGCCCGAAAGGTGCGAAAAAATTTTCAAACTCTACCTTCAAAAGATCGACTGCTGCAACCGATCAAAAAGCGTTCATTTAAATGATATTGAATTCCGTACGTAATGGCCGGGTCCGAGCATTTTAATGAAATAAAACTTTCATCGAAATCATAGCTTTATGTGTTTTTTTATTTAACTTAACTTTTTAAACCGAAAACTGGATAACCCGTTATTACAAACATCGTAATGGTTGATAAAAGTTGTGACAAATTTTTACCATAAAACTTTAAATTGGAGACAATTTGTCTCCAAAATGTATAAACACATTTGTAAATTTATTTTTACTTGCAAGATGTGTGTGAAATTTCACAATGTCTTATATTGAATTCGTACAAACACACACTCTCACATCTTTGCGTGTGCACTTAACGTACCTGTCATTTGGGGTCTTTATTCTGTCGGTGATACTATAAAGCTTCTTACTTGTCCATATTCAACCGCAAAGCTCTCATACACACACGCACACACACAAACCCTTACATTAACTCACAACAGGTAATACATTGTTGTTTACATTGCGTCACACTGTGGCGATTAATGACGTTTATTATATTCTCGTTATACCTTGACTTCTGAAATGTTATTTATCAATGAGGAAAAAATAAATAAAATGAGCAAAACAAACAAAAGTTAAAAAAATTCCTTCATTTTTAAGTGAACAGACGCACGCACCCATAAACACAGAAATACTTAAGTAAAGTTGGTACCAGCATCATCATTATGATCATCAAAAACCTCATCATTATGCCCATTATTTTATCCATCATTCGCTTAACCAGTGAAGAAGCAAAGGAAAAACGAAGAGCTGAAGCAGCTAAAGTAAATGACGTTGACCAAGTGATAACAAACTGACAGGGATAAAGTGAGTTTGTTGTTGTCATGTTGTCTTTGCTAGAAAGGTAAAAGCAGCAGCAACAACAGAAACAACTTTTAAGCATCAAAAGACAAGACAAACGTAAAATTTTAAATAAAATTTTCCTTCATTTTCTCCATTCTCCCCTTTCGTAGCCATTTATTTTAACACAACTACTCTTAATTCATATCCAAAGATTCACCGTTAGTGTGTGTGTGTGTGTGTGGGTGTGTGTGTGTTTGTGCTTATTATAATCCGGGTGAGTGTGAAAATCTACATTGAGTGCACGAGAGAATGTTGATGTTTTTCAGGTATTTAATGTTGAAAAGTCAACACAAAAACCCAGCGTAAAGCGAATATTGTTGCAAAGATGAAGATTAATTTGACTTGAAACTCGCACAAAACAATATCAAATAGACAAATAATAAAAGGAAACTAAAAAAATAATGCAATAAAATACAAAAAGAAAACAATAACAATCATAATAATGATGATAACAATAAACTTCATCAATTTTCTTGTAATGCTAACATCTGGAAAACAAATACTTTTTACTCGTAGTATTATTTATTTTATTTTACCTGTATTATTGTTATATTTAATGACAATTGTTTGCTGTTTTGTTGATTAATTGAAAATGTACTCTGTACAACAATAAATAAATGAGTAGATAAAAAAAAAGTAAAACAAGATTTTTAATGACAAATTGTTTTTAAGCTAATGGGGTTCGTTTCATGTCTCTTATAAGTAAGAAAAATGTTCATTTGGAAAAATTTCAAAACTTAAAAGTATTGAAAGAACAAACAATTTTTACACGTTTTTAATAAAATGTTCCATGACCATGCTACTCAATGTATTGATTATGGTTTCTTATTTAAACTTTATTTTCATCCGGCTGCCAAGAAAGGGCGCGTATCTTGTGTGTATATATTTTTATTACGGCGTACCTTCCACACGTTTGGATAGATTACGACTTTTGAGGTGTCGTTAAATTCGACTTACAACCTCAAGTGTTCGTAGGTAGGCGAAAAAAACACAAAAATAAAATCGCGTGTAGGATATCTAAATAAAGGAAATTAAATTGGAATTACAAAAATTTATAAATCGCACTTCAGCAACAAGAGGGTATTAACTCAACCAGTTGTAGTCGAAACTGTAAGAAAAGATAAGCTCACTGTTTATTGTTGTTGTTGTTTTTGTTTTTGTTTAAGCTTTGATATTGTTACAAGTAAAACTGGGGTTTATAAATCTAATTCGCTAAACAGTTTTATTTGTATAATATCTCTAGTTTTTCTAAAATCTCTAAGTTTAAAATTCTTATGAAGATATTGCACATTTTTCTTATGAAAACATTGTAAACTCAATCCTTGAGAGAAGAAAAACATTTTGGTCTTGCATTATATTGTGTATAAACTAAAAACTTTTAAGTCGTTTTATTCAAAACTGATATAAAAAGTTTTAGATAACTGGCCGGCACTTCTAATAAAAAGTGCATATTTTCATCTTAATGTCGACAACTAAAGCTGTCAAAAATTGAGCGGATTGGGATAAGTGGCTGTGGCACCTTCCACACAAAGACAATATAGATTTAAGAACACTTAGAAAAAGCTAATAGTAAAAGTTTCCAATTTTTGTATAAATTGTTAAAAAAAAGTTCTGCGGTGGTTTTCATTTCTCCATTTTGCCTGACTGCAAAACAGACAATTTTAAGACCGAAAAAAGATTGATAATAGAAAACAAAACTTAAATAAACTTTAAACAAAGTTAACTCTACTTCGGTTTTACAGACTATTATGAGCTTAAAGCATAAAGTTAAGCCGCATCTAATGTTGGCTTTAACCCTTTCGCTACAAGTTTTTACTGGGCTACTAAAAAAATCCATTTTTTTGGATTGGCACTAACAACAACAATCAATACCCACTTTTGAAAAAAATTTACCCTAAATGTGTTTTTTTGACTGTATCCATATGGATATATATTTCGGTTATGGCAGAGAAATTTTGTTAAATAAATAAAACACGGAATGCTATAAGATTATGCAAAATTACGTTCTATTCGAGCGGAAATCACACTGTAAAATTTCGTGAAGATCGGACCATAATTTACTTTTAGACCCATATAAGCCATACTTCCGGAAACCAGTTTATTACGCCTAAAACCGTAATATAAATTGCTATTAGAATTAAATTTAATACTTCACAGTTCTTTAAGACTTGAAATCACACTAATAAATTTCGTGATGATAAAACAAAAAACTATTGATGCAAAAAGTTAAAATAAAACTTTTTCTTTATATTGGATGTATTTTTTTTTAAACGTGGTCATATATTATAATATAATTATATATGTTATTTAAAAGATAAAAAAAACCAAAATTAAATATAAAAAAACGTTTTTTTTTAAATGCTATATTTTTCTCAATTTTGTAAAAATCCAAGAGTTTTTCATTAAAAATGATTCATAAGATCTTAAAAAACAATAACATGCCGATATCTAAGCCAATTCTTTGACCTGAAGATTGTCAGATGCCTCCAAAGCTGAGTGTATCCATATGGATACAATATAGCGAAAGGGTTAAGCTCCTAATGTAAAACTTGCGTTCACAAAAATTTGATTTTATTACCCGCTTTCGCATTCGCTGAACAATCATTCACAGCACCACACTATTATAAATTGTTGGTCTTGTCTTGTATTTTTTTTTTTTTTTTTTTTTGTAATATAAATTTTTAGTTAAGCATCAGCAAGTTCTTGTCACTACTTAAAGCTTCAAAATTTATAAAATACCATTTAAACTCTTTAATTCCCAAACAATTACAAAAACTTTTTATTTTGCTTATCTACAAAGATAGACGAATGACATTTTACTTAATTTTTTAAATACAAAAGTTGTGGTTGGAAAAAAAACGAGGAAATCTAAAAAGTTTAAATTAAAATGGTGACATGATGTAACATGTTGTATTCTGTATCTTGTTTTTATTATATTTTTTTATTTTAAAAGCTTATCATTTGTCTTTTATATCTTAAGGCTCTCTTTTACCTACGAATTCCACCATATTGCACAGGTGCTCATACTCTTGCACATATGATTTTGTGTTTAAGGTCGTAATACATTTTAACGTGTAAACTGAAAGGAATGCCACCGCAATCACACAATTGTTCCAACATTCTTATCTGGCATTGTAACATTTGCATTAGACTCGCTATCTTTATTACGTGTACAATACATACTGCTGTCAAACAAAGAACGACAGAAAAAAATAATTTTCAAATCTAAATCCTATCACAGGCTTGTTTTCTTTATTTTTTTATTGATCATCAACATAAAAAAAAGGTATCGAAAACAAAAGGTGTTATTTTATGACGATACAATACAACACAATACGACGAATATTATTATTTTTTTTTTTCTTGTTTTCATGTTTATGACAATTCCTCAAATACGACATTAAATGGTTGAGTTAATATTTAGATAGACAAGATAAGGCTACTATAACTACCGCAGAACATAAGCACGGCGCTAGCAAATTAAAAAAAAGGAAAAAGGGAAAGTAATAAAACCCAAATGATTACAAATTACACCAGCTTTTTAGGAGTTGGTTTTGCACCATAAAATTTAATAAATATTGTCGATGACAATAAACAACAGAAGCCAGATGTAACAAACGTAACAAACTGAGTTCCAAACATCAGATCCGGTGCTAAAAATAACAAATTATTAGAAACCAAAATAAAAGGAAAACAAGTTAGTTTTTATATTCTTCTTTGGTGATACTTGTACAATTTTCACCACCGCAACCTTTCCAAAGGCGGATTGTAAAATTTCGCACCTATTAAATATTTGACTTCCTACACGTAACCACTAGTTTTATTAAAAAATTGTTTGCTTTTGCAAAAGCCTTTACTAGATCAAACGTCATTTAACAGTTTCTAAATGGCATTATATAATTATATTCCTTTAAATAAAGTTAAGAAAGTCAATTAAAACTGTTAAATATAAAACTAAAGTTTACTGGTCACGCTTTTTTCGAATTTTTCGTCAAATATTTGTTAAGTCTGAACGTACCTTAAGTCGTGTTTGAATCTCAAAAATTAGATTTTGATTACACCTCTTAGGTTGTTTTGCCTTTAATTTAAAATACTTTTGGTATTATTTAAAAACTCTGCAAGTCTTAAACGGTTTCTTCTAATTTTTTTTTTTTAATTCGAAAAACAAATTCTACTAAATTGAATTCAGAAATAAGTCATATAAGGGGGGAATATATGAGCCCTACTTTTCTGATTGTGAATTTTGTATGTGGAAAAGGTGAAATTATTGGTCGGTTTGGCTCTTTTTTGGAATATTAAAAATACCATCAGCCACGCGCTTGGAAGGTGCACTAACGGAATCACTATAATTGCCATACACTGGAACTTGCAAAGGAACAAAAAAAAAGGGACGCACACCTCACACATGGGTAGACAGAAGAAAGTGGGGTGAAGTGAAGTGAAGGCGTTAGAACAAAATAGGGATATGTTCAAAACTGGTATGAACTCATACAAACGGCAAACTGCCTAATTTAATCTATTTTTTATACCGCATAAACTTTGTATGAAATGTACTAAATTTCGTCTGGAAATTTCTTCTAGCCTCGTAAAGGTCTATTGAACATTTTCATTTGTTTGGGATTTATGAATATATTTGTAGTAGATGTTGCAGTGAGAATACAGTTTGTCTTCAAGATCCGTTTCAAGTTAATTTTTTATGATGTAGTTTGAAGTTTTTACATAAGCACATACATATTGTATATAAATAAGTGTGTTTGCATGTGACTTCGAGAGTTGCAATAACAACGACAAAAACTCATTCAAACTACGAAATATTTAATGTTGTAGTCGGTGTTGGTTGTATTCACATCCTGTTTCCGGTTTCAAAAAGAAGACAGACAGACCTTTTTCTTGTATTTTTTTTTTTTTTTTTTTTTTATTTATTTCTCATTCTCTGCCACAAATAAAACTTGTTCTCCGTTTTTTTTTTCTTTATTTTCTTTTTATTTTGCATATAACATTTTACAATTTTACAGTTTTAAATTCTGGTTGCAGTTTACAAACAATAGTTTTTTTAAATAAAGCTTTTAAATGTAGTAGCGAATATGTGGAATTTGCGCCCCAAAATACAGACTGACATGCATATGCAAATAAGCCAGGAAACCCTTTTTGATTCCAGTACTTTTTACTGCTTACTGGCATTTGGCCAAAATAAGCGGAAAATGCAAAACACTCTAGTAGAAACAAGACAAAGACCAATAAAAGAAACACATACACTTTTGGACTCATTTAAAATGAACACAAAAAACAGTAGCTATTGCAAAATTTAATGGTAAAAATATAGTAAAAAAAATATTAGAAAACAAGTGGAACATTCTCTATACACCGACATACAGAATAGAGGAAAACTCATTTGCTTAGAATGAAAGTAAACTATAGCAGAACATACTTGTAATGTATGCCACAACATACACATACATGCATAAAAAAATACTCATGCTCATACAGACAGCAACAACCTGCAACTGTAACGGTCGGATGAAACAAAAATTAGAGAATAACGAGAATCAAACATTCTATTGAAAATTCCACACAAAAATAACAAATCAAAACTCAAAAATAATGCGCAAAAGAAAAAGTGAAATAAATCCCTTCCAAATGAAAACGAATTTGCAATTGTTAACCTTTTTATTGTTTAATTGGAAGTTTTAGCGAATGATTAATACGGCGAGGAGATCACAAAAGTGGTGTAAATGAATTACATGGTCATTACGAAAACCAAATATACAAAAATAGCATTTGGGTTAGAAACTATTCATTTTTCATTTCATTTCGATTTATCTTCTGCAAAAAGCAAAAGCCATTAACATTTCCATTTTCTTTCATGTATTGAGAAAAACGAATGTTTTAATATTTAAGTTGAACTTACATACACAACGCGATAAATATGTTCTTGCATGCGTCTGTGTTTGTTTTTTTTTTTCTTCTTCTTTTTTTGGCATTAGTATTAGAATTAATTTTATTTGTCATTTTTATTTTCATTTTTTGCCATATGTACCATATTACGCACACACACACATTAACAAACTATCGCACATCATTGTATGCCTGCAACACTTGACAAAACACACGTTCTTTAATATGGACCCAAAAGAAAAATCGCCCGAACGTGACTTCATTTGGTACCGTGTGTGACTGACAGGCTTTACAGATGTGCCGTTGTGTGTGTTTCGTTAGACAAAAATACACACAAGCCACACACTGCAAAAGTGTTTTATTTTTTTGCTTTTAAGGGAACGAGTGAGTGTTATGGCTCTTGGATTCAGCTGATCTGTACGAATGTTTTTGTGTGTGTGTGTTGTGTGTGTGTGTTTCCAAATTGCTTTTGTTGTGGTAGTTCTTGTTATACTTGTCGTTGTTGTTTTTGTTGTTGCTGTTGTTTAATATGCTGCTGATTTCATAAGTTATATCATGGAATAAAGTCTAATGTATTGTGCTACGACTACAAACAATTTTATTTCGTTTCCAACTTAACCACTGTTTGTGCCCGTTTGTCCGTGTGTTCATATGTACATACATAACTCTATTGTATGTTCAATTCGAAATCAATGTTGCACACAAACACTTACACGGTCACATTTATAAGATTCGAAAATGTTCAAAGGTTAAAACATTAACAATGTGCAAATGCCTGACTGTTTTTTGGAAAAAATTGTTAACGCAAAAATTCAATGGCAAATAGTTTGAATCACTAAAATAAGAGCAAATCGTGACAATCCAGTTAAATTGCTTCAATAAGGAAAATCGAAATGTCAAAACAAACGTAGACACATGTAACTTGCAAGATTTTCCGACATTTATTTCGATTAGAATGAGAACGAACTACCAGAGTCAAAAAAAAGTCTACAAAAAATATTTTATATACTGCCTGTTTAAGAATTTCGAAAATAAACGTTCATATAGAATTTTATATGGAAAATATTTTTAAAACTGAGTGATTTTTAAAGAAAAGTAGTCGCATTCGAAATTGTTATATTTTTTTTCCAATTATAATATTAACTTCTTGACCAGGGCGGATCCAACCTAGCCGTTTTGGGGGACATCATAGCCACTTATTTAAACAAAAAAAATTTTCTATGAACAGCTTATTTAAAAATGTAAAAAATATATATCAAGTGAAAATTAAACATAATACGACAACATAATTCATATATGCAAGGCTTAGGGCTAAGCCGAACCATTCAAAACTGGCGCGAAATTCTACGCATAATTTGACACTTTTGTGCACTGTAACGGACTTAATCAAAAAGTTTTCGTTCCTAAGGTAACCGTAATATAAACAAATCAATGGCTCTAGTTCACTTACTCAAACTCAAAGTATATACAATTTTCTTTTTTGACTTGTTTCGCTTCAGCTCTGAGCCCTCCATATTTAGGAGACAAGTAGTTTCATAAATGTGTGTATAATTCCTTGGAAATAAGTTTCTAATTACCATAAGAAGCAGGAACTATGCTAAGAAGATTATTTCTCCAAATTCTGAAATTCAATCCTGGTCACAAAGTTAGACTTATTTTCAAGAACCGTAAAAATTTATTGTTTTTGAATTTTTAAAGGAAAAAAGCAGTGACAAGAAAACATCGGAGAGCCAAATCATAAACAGTATTTTGATCACTTAACATTTTTAAATAAATTACAATAAATTTTAGCTTTAATCAGTAAGAAATTAGTGTAGAGATAATTTTGAGTAAAATTTTTTACAAAACGTATTAGAATTAATATCTTGGAAAACTTAAATACTCATACGCCGTGTTTTCTTTACATGACTTCCAGAAGAACAAAAATTAAAAGAAAAAAATTATTGTTAAAAAACTAAATTTAAACCAATTAATATTTTAAATTTTCTAAGCTCTACTATAAGAAAGAATTGACATTTCCAGAAAGTAAATAAATTTGTTTTTGAACTACATATTTTATTTTCTACTTCATATGGAATAAATTTTATAGTTCGCCAATTTTTTATGTAAATATCTGAAAATATTTGTAAGCACACGTAAGTAAATATTATATATGAAGTATAAATACAATGGTTTTATATGTGTGTGTGTGTGGACTCCCTTTTTGTGCGTTGTTATTTATTTCGTCTTACAATTTAAACTTTTAAATTTACAATAGTTTACTATTTGTTGAAAGTGGCATCGTAGAAAATTCGTTTTTGACCTCATATGAATGTGTTTATTTACATGTATGTATGTTTACATACAAATATGGGTGTAGTGTAACTACGGTGGCCATACTTTTGAAAACGAAATACAACAATTTGATGTCATGAAAACAGAGGCCCACAAAGAAAAGCCAAACGAAGAAAACGGTCCAAATATGTCTTTTATACTATTAGAAAAATTTTATATTATTTTATACCTAATTCAATAATACTCTCCAAAAAAAAATGTCGATTTTGGAATTGACTTTAGCTATTTTACTTAATTAGTAATTTGCGACTTGGGGACATAATAAAGTCAATAAGGCAGCCACGAGTATATTCTTCAAAATTAGCCAATTTTATAACCAAAACTTCTTAAATATTTAACGTTTTAAGTTTGAACTTAGAAAATAATCGAGATTAGATTTGTAGAAAATCGAAAATATTTACAAAATGTCGAATAAAAAGTGAAAATCTCATTATTTTGGAATGCTCCTTTAACTAAATTAGGCATAAAAATCTTTTACAAATTTAACAAGTAAATTTTCGAAAGGGGACAAAAGTTGTACAAATTTCCAGTAATAAGAAAAGTCAAATAAATTCGGAATGTTTGTTAAAGATATTTTATTGAATACAGAACATTTAATCAAATACAGAATAATTAAAGATTTTTACAAAAAAAAAAAAAAAATTCACACAGAACACGGCTCTTAAACACAGTAGTGTTCTAAATAATACATAACGGATGGTCACCTTAAGTATAACTGAGTACTGAAGGGCTCGTTTTTAGCAGTTTGCTTTCCTTCCACTTCTATTAACTAATAAATTCTGCTTAAGTTTCAGAGATTACTTTTTCTATTCCTCCTAACAATACACTGAAATAAATAAACATATTTTAATTATTTAATTTTATCTTGCTATTATACAGTATTACACTTAATTTTTTTTCAACTCGAAAACCATGATGCAAATTTTTCGTCGTCTGCCAGGAATCGAATCTGGGGAGTTGGGTTTGTAGGTAAGCACTTTCACTACTACACCACCAAAATGGAACATACAATGTTTAAATATAATATATAATTGTTGTGTTTTTTAAATCTATTGTTGTAGCTAAATTTTTTTTAACATTTGAGGGATTCAAACAGTATGCTATCAAGTCATAATAATATTTAACAAAAAAACGTTGTTGTGTTTCAAATAAAAAACATTCTTAAATGATCAGACCTTTTATCCTGTGTTTGTTGTTTTTTGGGAAATTACGAGGGGTCGCTCACAGCTAGGGATGCCAATTGGGACTGGTTTTCGCAAATCCCGGGATTCGGGATTACAAAAAATCAAATCCCGGGATTTTACGGGATATCGGGATTTTTCGGGACTCGGGATTTTCGAAAATTAAGAGATAAATGCTTTTTATAGATATTTATTTAAAAAAAAAAGAAGTTTACAAGCGAAGGTTTTATAATTAATTTATTATTTTAAAGTTAATTATTACTTAAATTCGTAAAAATTTAAAGTTGTGACTTTTCTTATTTAATGACTAATTTAATTCAAAATATGATATAAAAAAAAACAACGTACGATTTTAAACAGTGTGTTACTTGATTCAATAAAAAAATAATTACCATAAAAGCTATATTTGATTCAATTACCTCAGTTCATTCAAAATAAAAAAAAAATAATTAATATTCTAATTGAACAAAGCAACATAGTAGTAGATTTATTTGTAAGATTCTATTAAAATTTTTATTAAATGAATTAAAATAAATAATTGAAATTTGAATTCGAAATTAACTAACAAAATCGATTTATTGAGTTAACCATGTAAATCTTATTTTAACAAAAACGCATTTTTATACCCACCACCACTTGCAGTAGGAATTATGTAGTGTATAAAATACATTACTTAATATTGTGAAATCGCTCCATTAATAACCGTAGGTTCGATGTCAACTCCCTTTAATAATCTTAACCCTGTAAAGAGTAAAGTTTAAATTTCGAATTTGGTGCACCAGTGCATTTCAAAAAGATTTTTTTCTTTAATAAATTTTCTTGTTAAAGTATTTTCAGCACTTCTCAAATTTAAAATTTCTTTATAATTATTGGACACGCTTAAAAAGAATAACAAAGTTCAACTATTTTCTTACGTTTTCAATGACAGTATTAACAGAATTAATCAAATAATATTAAAGATCAATATTGTGTTCCCTGTCCTCTCATGGGGGAATGTCGTAATGCATTTCTTTTTATAAAAAAAGGTAAAACAAAAAAATTAAGTTAACAATTTCGAGATTGATGAAATCCCGAAAATCCCGGGATTAAAAAATTTAAATCCCGGGATTCGCAAAATCCCGAAAATCCCAGGATTTCGGGATTGGCATCCCTACTCACAGCAGTCATATTTTTTGTTGTTGTTATTTTTAGACATATATATGACTTCTTGAATCCCCCAATTATATTGTTAAGTCCAACTATAATTTTAGTTTCAAGCGGGGTCATCATTTGATGGTTAAATACAAAAAAAAAATTAATAACAGCGGCAATATGGTTTTGGGAAAAACAAAAGTTTGCTTGTGCCCATTGCTGGGATCATAATCAAACCATAATTGAATTACGCTTTTTATTCTGCTTGTTTTAATCAGAATTCTCAGTGTATTTCCTAGTTGTATTGTATTAAATTTCTTCCTGCCAAAATACTACCAAATTCGCAAGTACCCTTCTAGTACAAAGTTGGTACAATTTTACTCACCCATTTATTTATTCCTTCACTCGTTTACAAACTTACTGGCGGTTGTAGCAGGAAGTGCGAATACGCAACATAAATGCTGTTGTGATTTATTCCCTCAAATAAACTATTCGAAACAAAAGCTTTATAAGTAGGAAGAAGCTCTACAATAAAAATAAAAGCCGAAAGCAAAAACAAAAACAAACGAACTAAATAAGAAGAACATTTTGAAATATTTCTTTGTTTCCTGTTATCAGTGGTATTTAAATGTACTTGGTATTTCTTTCATTTTTCTTTTTTTACTTCTTATGCTCTACATATAACATATTAAATAAATTGTTTTCTATATACTTAGCTGTATTTATATTTGCATGTGTGTATGTGTGTGAATAAATATTTTGGAATACAGGCAGCTGTTGTCTTTGTAGTTATTGTTGCTCATAATGAGATACGAGAAGAAATTTGCATGTAATTCTGAGATTTTGTTTGTTTTTATTTATTTTATTTTAACTTTACAGGCAGATCCGATTTAGCTGCTCTAGTGTCATATAAGAAACGTTAAATTATAAATAAACACAACCCATTGCACATACATATATTCATACACACACACATTACATCCTGCAATGACGTACAAGTGTAATCTTTAAAACGTTTTCTGTTAAATATCAACGATTTTTTTTTATAAATGGTAATGAAATATTTTTATTTAAGCGAAAAAACATTTCCTCTTTAACTTTTAAATGTTTCAAATCCTTTAAATAACACACCCATTGGCTACAGACACTTTTCAAATTTCTGCTTTTGCCTAAAAATGTCTGTCTGTATGTCTGTCTGTATGTTACGAACATAAGATACTACATCTATTTTATTGAAACGTTTACAACCTGCTTATGCTTTATACTTTTTATACTTAAACTAAAAAAAATAGAACCACCTTCATTTTTTTTGTTTTGAATTGCAAGAAGTTTTTTTTTCTTTTAAGCTGTGATGCCTAATGGCCAGTAAATGATCAACACTAATGCCCGTAAGCCCTTTTTCTAATGCATACACGCACATACACATTTCTATACATCCATATTAATAGATAGACGGAGATACTAACACTTATTCATTCATTTATTCGTTTATACACAAATACTCATTTATTGCTAATACGTTTCAACAATGTAACCAAACATTTTACCAAAATACACTTACAGACATACCACTCCAAAAAAAAAAATATTGCTTTATATAGTGTAATAATAATTTTTTAAGGAATCAATTCATCTGTGGATCTGTAATTATTTCGATTTTATGTTTTTAATTAAGCGAACACTTAAAATTAACAGACCGATTTAATTAAAACCTAAAATGAGATTGAAAGAAGTGCTTAAAACTTTATTTCCCCAATTTTTTTTTTTTTAAGTTCATAGAATATAAAATATAATTTGCTATCACATAATCAAGACATTTTGATTTTCATTCAACTGGTAAATTCAACTCAATTGTACGACCAGTTGAAATTTGTACACGCTTTACCACTAGTTGTGAATGGGGTTATAATAAGTTTGTCATTCCGTGTGAATATTTTTAAATATTGTAATTGTAAGTCGATTTAGGCATGTCCGTCTGTTCTCAATTGCTTCTAGTTCTTCTAAGCAGCTTCGGAATAAAATCCAGCAAAATCGGAAAGGAGCTATGAATCCAAAAAATGGTTAATTCTCTTAAAACAACTGACTGAATGCACCGATTGTAGTTTAAGTTCGCCTAAGCTCATTTTATATGACCAGAAATCAAATTTCGTATAAAAAGCCTACACTTTTTTACGTCTCAAATCTTAACGAATACTACGCTACTATAATTAACTTTGGTCTGTCATAATTCCACAAGACTGAAAATCACAATACCGAATTTTAGGATCGGTCCATAATTAACCACAGGCCTCATATAAAGCCCACTTGTAGTAACATTTAACTCTCATAGTTTCTTAAGACTAGAAATCACACTGTAAAATACGGGAACTACTAATATCGTAACCAGTGTGACCAGATCTTAAACATTTTTTAAGACGTTTCCCAAGAAAGGAATGATAAATTTTCATACGAAATTTCTTTTTGACTGCAACTACTTTTAGTCAATATTTATAAGATTTATAAAAAAAATTAGGTTTAATCAGTTAAACTTTTCATACCATATTTTTTAAAATAAAGCTAAAAAGCTAAAAACCTTTTTTTTTAAATGGTATATGAAAATTTCTAATGTGCTGTTTTTACAACACAAGTTTCAATCACATGTAGTAAAATTTATATGATAACAACTCGGTATTTTGAGTGTTTCTCGTATCAATTATACTACATGTTTAATCACTTGTGTTGTAAAAACAGCACATAATACTTAATACACCCACGAAAATGACAAAATGGTTACACTGATCGTAATACAAAATTTTTAGCAAATATGCTCTTCATTTAAGAGTCAACTCTTTAAACACTCTGTGTATGTGTAATTGTGTAATCTTAAAGGTAGAAGATACATTTGTTATAAGAAAACTTTACTAATGCTATTGGGCGTTTTGTGACAGCATCACGTAACAACTAAATTTTCTACAGCTAATAACATTGAAACATGAATTAGTTAAAAACAAAAAAAAAAATAAAAATGAAAAAACAGAAGGGCAAAGCGAAAATAGAAGTCGTGTCTTCATTTTCATGGACATGATAAACCTTAAATATGAAAAACCTCTATATACAAACATATTGTAAATAAAGTATCTAAGTAACTGCCTTACATACATACATACATATACAAACCCAACCTTGTAGGAAATGCTTATAATGCAACTGCTCTTTTTCACTAACTACAACAGGCATGTTAAAACATGTGAAAAACTCTAACATTATTAGTCTTTAATTAACACAAACATCATACTAGGGTTAATGTTAAGCATTGCATATCTGATGTAGACTGGATGTCACCAGCGCTAAGGACTTTGTCACTAGGTTGTTGCAAGTTTTAAGCTACATTTCGACGTTTAGGTCTTAAATTAAAATTTAGCTATTAGAATAAAATAATTATCAATAAATTTGTTGTGAAATTCCTTTCCTCATAAAAATAATTTAATTAAATTCAATGAACTTTAGCCTGATTAAAATATCAAAATTTGAATTAAGAACCATAAACAGTTCAATCAACTAACCACAATACTAATTATTTTTAACTTTTAAATTTAAAATATTTTACGAATCATTTTAAAGAAAAACATCTAGTTGTTGCTTGCTTTTAAATTTCGTCAAAGAGTCTCTTCAACCTTTGACCTCAGTCAGCTGTTTTATGAAATATTTCTGTGCGAAATGTCGCATTTGATGAAATATTTGTGTAATAGTGCCAGTCTAAACTATTGCATATTTTTATTAGATGTTCGCACTAACAAAATTAGTAAAGAAGGCATATAAAATTCAAGCCTTCTCTAAAAACTGTTGCATCCTCTTCAATAAATTTCAAAAAAAAATATATTTTATTTTCTCCACGGAAAAGCAAAGTGTAGAGGCTTTGTTGACAGTGTCGCCAAAAAGTAACAAAATCTTTGCAGACAATTGATGTCAGGTTTCCTGCAGGGAAGTATGTTTGTATTACGTACGTACGTACATTATATGTGACTGTGTGCATGAGTATGTGTTATGTTTCCTGTTAGCAGAAATGCCTTTTTGTCCAAGACACAACACGAAATTTTTAAAAACAAATGCGTTTCCATCAAATAAATCGATTTTTTCTTATATTTTTTATAACCATGGAAATATTTACTCATAAATTCTTCCTAATTATATTAATAAATTAACGGCATTTGTATCATGAACATTATGTGATGTTATCTTGAATATTTATTTTACTTAACAAAAAAATAAACTTCGGGCTACAGGCTTCGTTAGGTTCTAACCAGAATAATCCGTGTTCTAAAATTTCCAAGAACTGCTAGTTTATTGTTTACGTGTACTTTTGTAACCCTATTAGAACACCATTTTTATAACCTTAACTTTAATTATGTAAGAAAAGATAAACTCCCTGTTTATTGTTAGTGTTTTGTTTAAGCTTTGATATAGTTACAAGTAGGACTTTGAGTATTTATAATTCTTATTCGCTTTAAGGTTTTATTTGTAAAATATTTTTAGCTTTTCTAAGATCTTTGGAAAAGGTTTCCTGACGATCTGGCCTTAGCAACCAGTGCTAAGCGCATAGAAGCTAGCTTTTCCTCAACAATAAATTTCCGTGTTTTTATCAAATATGAAAAAATTGGGAATTTAGCACGTCAAAATAATAAATTTTGTATTCCCAAAAAATAACTTTTATTTATTTATACCCACACCACAACAGTGGACTTAAACCTGTAACACCTTAAAATATTTTTTCAACATTTAAGTACACTGATCAACATATAATCACTTTTTGAATCGATATAACGATGTCCGTCCGTCCAGCTGGCTAGCAGGCTGGCTTGCTGTCCATGTAAAGTTCGCAATTTTGGAGAAAATTTGGTGAAATTTGGTGAAATTTGGAAAATGGATTCTAACTATCACAAGGGCAAAGACTACTGAAAATTGTTAGAATGTGGAGAGGGTATAATGGGTTTGTGCTGATGTGTGTAACACAAAAAAATATTTCTAGACCCTCCTTTTATTATACCGATAGACTTAGAATCACTTTCTGGTTCTGATCACTAGCTGATCACTAACGGTAGCTGCTATGTCATGACAAAATATGGTGCTGGTACGTCCAAACTTAGCCATAGGTCCCACATAAGCCCCCATACTTAAATCACTTAAAGGCAAACAAATCTCATAACGATGGAGATATCTAAATAATAACACAGGCCTGCAAAATTTGGAAAAAGTCGTAACCCTGAGACTAACGTTAATTTCTTTCAGGGTCTCGCGATGTATTTGCTAAAAGATTACAAAAACCCTGACTGGGTTAAAAATTTGCTCATAACAAAATTTTGCTCTAACAGGTCTATGATAGCCCATGAGTCCCAACAACAAACTGCGCTGTAGAGAATCATATTGTCAGGCTTGAGCGATTTAGTTCTTTAAAACTTATTTAAGCACCAAAGACTATCTTTAATTTGTAGCTAGTCAGTTCATAGGTATGACGGTCTTAAAGGAATTTTATCTAGTTCACAAGATAATAAAAACAAACTATTTTGAAAACATTGTAAGCCCGTCTAATCTTGAATTTTATTTCATCGCTTTAAGGCAAAGGCTTTTAATTAAACGTGTTTTTAATTTGCTTTCCAATTTTCAAATATGTTAGAAAATAATGTTCCTATTAGAATCCTTTTTATAAACAAGCTTTTAAATACTTTTTACTTTTCAATTTCCCTAATCTCAAACTCGCGGCGATTCCACTTGTTTTTAGGCTGATGCCGGTTCTTTTTTTCATTATACTGTTAACGATCGCAGTTAATTTATTTTTGTTGTAAATAAAAAGCTCTGGTTTAAGTCATTAAATACTTGATACAGTCATTTAAATATTGTTAATGGCTAAAATAATATACGAACCAAGCCATCATGGGATGGCATGGCGTTTATTATTTATTTGTTCGCTACGAAAGTACGAATACGATGAAGAGATGTTGAGCGGAAAAAACACAACTACAACAACAAATTCTTTATAGACGAAGTGTAAATCTGAACACAATTAAATTACAAAATTGGCCAACAGTTTGTGTCCTTTTATTTTATAATACTTTTTTCTTTTTGATATTTATTTCCCTACAAACTCGTACACACACTAATTTTAAATAGTCCCTAGTCATATAATTAAACTGTGTGTGTGTGTGTCTAAACAAGTAGTAATCGTATTATTTGATGTTATTTGCTTTTATACTGATAAACATTTTCACTGATATGGACCAGTGGAAACATGGCATTAGGAAAATCTTTATAATTTTTGGTAATAAACATTTTTATGTTGATGAAATGTAATTTTGAGACAAGTACTTAAATTAACATACAAACCAAATTTATTTGTAATGTCTAGAATAATAATAATAATAATAATGATGACTTTTAGCCGGATTTTTTCTTTTTGTTATAACTAAAATACTAATAAAGTTCAATGTCGTTATGGCCTATAAAAATGTTATTAACTGTATTCGATTTAGCCGATGAAAAGGCGAAATTAAGGATACAAAATTCTTTAAGTTTTACAATAAAATATAAATTAGTTTTGCATATTTTTTTTAAGTATTTCTTAAGTTTTCTTTCATTTTTTTGTTATACTTTTAATAAAGAGTTTTAGTATAATAGAGGCAAAATATTCTTTGAAATATTTTGTATGTTTGCACAAAGCTAATAGGGTTTGTTTTGCAAAAGTTAAAGAGTTTTCAAAGTTTTCAATGAATTCAAGTTATAAAAATTGAAGATAACGAATGTGAACTCTGTGTAACTTTGAACGGCACAAGCACAGGCATGCACAGGCATACAAAACCAAATTCATACAGTATTAAATAAACACAACTCTCAAATTTAAATGCCTTAAAAATACTTCCCAGTCTCCCCACAATAAAACAGTAATGGATCAAAAATATCTTGACAGCGAATTTTCACTTTCGCTTGATAAAAAATTTATTAAGAACAACAAAAGACATTATTCAAAAATTACTAATCGAAAACTATTTAAAAAAAATTGTGTTTTTTGAATTTACATTTATTTTTGGTTTCCGTCATTAGTTTCAAGTGGAGTTCCTGTAGACTAACGAACAAATTTTCTATTTATGTTCATTTTTCTTTAAGCGAAAGCGCACAAACTAATATTCTCTTTCTCAAATGTAGGAACATGCAACACAATCATGTGTGTGTGTGTGTTTGTGTGCTTATTTACAGTTCATAAAAAAGAAAATGAAAAAAATTAAACTCTTACATTCCGCACATACACACACGAACATAATATTTCTGCAAATTATGTCCTTGCTTTAAAAGTAATACGCTTTTATTGTAAATGTGTGTGTGTGTGTGCTTTATCTCATTTGTTCATTTATTCTTTGATAGTGGTTGCATTGTTGTTGTTGTTTTATTATTATTCTTGCTGCTTTTATTAAAAACTTTTTTATGTTTTGCACACATACACATAACACACATACACACATTGAGTCGCATGTAAGTGTGTAAGTTAAATAAATATAGTTCATACATTAAGCGGAAAGCGATGTAGAGAAGAGGGTTATAAAAATGAAAAAGAGAGTAAGAAAGAACACAAATAAATGGCGGCCTAAGACTGATGACACTTAACAGATAAAATCCGGCAAAAGAGTACTTGAAAAGAAGGCGTTTGAAGCGAGATTTACTTGGGAATTCCCTTCTTACAAGCAGGATTTTGAATGTGTATGCGCGCAACAAAAGTAGTAGTCACAGTAGCAGTGGCAGTAGTGGAAGTAATACAATGTGCTTACATCTATGAACATTTGTACATGAATATTCCAACGTACATGCAAACATATGTACCTACATACGCACACACAGATGTTTTAAAGTTTAACTCTGCATGTTTCCGAGGTTAAACGATTAAAGACGACAGCAAAATAACTTTGGTTTAATTTTTTAAAGAATATTACAACATCAAGAAATTAAATTTTTTTGGTTGATGTTCCCAACACAAAATTATAATAACAACGGCAACAGCAACAACAAATATAACAAAGCAACGGTTCACAAAAGCTTCACAAGTAAGAGCATTGATAAACCGAAGCAGCAATTCCCCTCACGGCACCCAGAAAATCTTTTAACCGAAAATTATAGCACTTTAATTTAAAAATGTCATATTTTCAGAACACAAAGAAAAATTACAAGAACAAAATATCCTTTATCACTCATTGCCTCAAATGGCCAGCAAAAATTCCAGCATACACAAACTTACACACACAACCACACATGTTGATTAAAATCGACAGTATGTTGGAATTTACACTAATGGGCAAAATTTTTAATATAAACAATAAATATGGGATAGCGCACGACGTTTCGAAACGCTAGACGACCCTCTTATTTTATAAGGTTTGAACAAAAAATACATCAGCCAAAAAAGTGTAGAACGAGGGGAAGTGAATCGTCTAACCAGAGTAGGGGCAAAAATTAAAAAAACCAAAAAAAAAAATCCATTACTGCCGCAAAGTTACTCCTAAGGGATAGAATTTCATACCGACCCCCCCCCCCCCCACCCCTCCTTGCATTATTTTTTCTTGCCAAATTTTTTCACGAACCTTCTTACACCCTCTTCCAATTCCTTACACCGACACCCAATTTCTTAAGAGAGCTTTCATACAAGGTTTTACCTTTTTTGAAATTTTAACTCCTTGAAGTATCTTTTGGCTTGTTTTTCGATCAATTGAGCTAAACAATATAACTTGATCTCATTTTGGACTTGTATTTTGGCTGCGACTACAAAGTCTTCAATGCCAGGCTTATCTGGCTTTTCTTTAGTATTTTAGAAATGTTCTTTCTTTCAAATTGGCGAACAGTGGCACTACTGGTTCAGACGTTTTTCAGAGCTTACATTCAAATAGTCATAATCATATTGAGCTACAGCACTGTGTGCGCTTTGGCGTCTTCGACAATAGTTTTCCATATATCCCGCTTTTGGCAATGTTTGTCCAGTCGCGTACCACCATTTTTTCGTATCTTTTTACGCCATCAATCCATCTAACTCGTGGTGTTCCTCATATTCTAGGAAGCAGAGGTTTATACTCGAGCACTGTTTCCTGTGGCCGTTGTTCACTCATTCTTATAATGTGGCCCTCCCAGCGAAGGCGAATAGATCTCACAAAAGCTACACTATGTTTTCCTTCACAGAGTTGGAGTAGCTCGTCATTGTTTCCAATTGCATATTCTCCATTTTTATTAATTTTAGGACCAAATATTTTGAGAAGAGTCCTTCTTTCAAATATCCTTAGTCTTGCCCCGTCGGTAGTCGGTAGTGGTTAAGGTCCAGATATCTTCCATTCAAATACTTTATTTAATTGAAGCTCATAAATATGATGTCTGCATGGCAGATAGAAAAGATCACGTTACAGTATTTGCTCCAGCACTATCGATTCCCCTTGGAATTGTGTTCGGTGACGTTGCATCAAAAGAAATAGCTTGAACAGGGCAGCTATTTTTCACTTTTAGCACTCCTAAGAGTTGCTTGTTGACATCAAAAGTGACTACAACAGGAAGTCAATCAACTCTCCTCCCCCCGTACAGAGGGATTTTGTTTGCAAGAAATCAATATTTTCATTATTACTTTTCAAAAATCGAATGACGCAGTTCAATAGAGAACTGTTTTACTAAAAGATATCCATTATTGGTTACTGTAAAAACTCATATTTTATGCTTTAAAAAAAGCTTCAGCAAAGTTATTAAAAAATTTTACCACAAAAACTGATGAAAATTTTCATGCAACTCAGAAGCTAATGCGTGTAAGACATTTTCCCTGCTAAAATTTTAATGCCAATTTTATTTAAATACAGCACCTTCTTTTTAAATAAAAAAAAATATTTAAATTGCATCTGCAGCTTAGTAGATATAAGCAAATTTGAAAGGCCTAATAAAATTTAGAGTTTGCAGTATTCTTTGAAAAAAAAGTCATCTCCGTCTACCTCCGTCGTCTTTCTGGAGAACCAATCGAAGGATGAGGGTGTACTCAATACAATAGCAAAAAAAAAAATGCACGGAAACAAACTAATAATTTTTCTGAAAAAAGTCTCGAATATTGCAGTGCAGGTTTGTGATTAAATCTGTTGCATACATTTAGGCTTATACTTTTTTATTGATATTGCAATTATCAATTATTACAACAATTTTATAACAATTGATTGACTGCAATTGTGAAAAACTGCAAAACGAAACAAAAACAAAACAAAATCATTCGATTTGAGTACTAACACTATTTGAATTGATAATGAAATTTAAGAAATATGAAGTATAGTAACATTTTCAAACAAAATTATTAAAATAGATAATTTTTTGTGTCATATAGCGAATTGTGTAAGGAACTCATTAGCGAGGTTAAACTGTTTATTTATTGAAAGTTTTTATAAAAAAAATACATCGAAATAGTTCCAAAAGCAATTTAGCTTTTAAGAAAATTCTATTAAAATACAAGGAGAGATACAGGGCGTCAAAGTTGACCACTTCGGGTTATGTTAACTTTTGTAGCTTGTAACTTGTGCAATTCATACAACTTTGTAATAAGCTTGTAGAAAGATAAAGAAATTCCAGTTTATTTCACTTAGTTATATCTTATATTTTAAAAATATTTTATCTAGAATTTGTGTTTTTCGTTTTTACCTAGACTTTATTTTGTTTTTGCAAATGTATTCGAACGTCAGAAATTACACGCAAAGAGGTTGTTTGCCTAGTCGTGAGAATAATCGAAGTAGGAATTTTGAAATAAGTTTCAAAAACGGCATAATTTTAACAAAATCCAGGCATATCTATTTTTAATATTTATTACTTAAATATTTAAAAAAAAATTTTTTTAGTGTTTACATAATTAATAAGAACACTTGGCTTCGAAAATGACTCTTAAGCAAATTTTGTATCGATATCAATACGTAAAAAAATTTTCACAACTTGTTTCGAATTTTTTTTACACACTATAATAAACAAATCTATTTCAATTAATTTACCTTTTAAACTCTATCCGCCTGCTCAAAAACGTAAACAGGTGAGCAGATTTTGTAAAAAAAGTAAAATTTTTAATTATTTGAAAAGTTATACCAAAATTTTTTTTTTTTAAAACTCATAGTTTGTTTTATAGGTTATTAAAAACAGAATAATCTCTTAAAATTTTATAAATTGTTAAATATAACAATTACGATATCTTGAACTGATTTTTTTATGAACTTTAAAATCAAAAAAAAAAAAAAAAATATTAAAAAAAACACGAAAACCTATTTATTAAGCTTTCTTAATAAAAAAAAAACCCTTAATTTTTTTGCTGCTAGAATCCACCCCCATGAATTTTCCCTTCCCGACATTTTTCTCGAACATACTTTCCCTCTAACTTGATTTTTTAAGGGGCATCCCATACAAACTTTATGAAATTTAAAAAATAATTATGTCCCCTGCTCCTAAAATGCTCCTAGGCGGGTCCAATGTATGACGAGCCCATTTAATTTTTCGTCCCCAATATTTGTTTCAAACATACCTACCCGGTGTCTCCCTTCCTCGATAAGCGTACACTTCCCATCTTTCTACTCCCCCACTTTTCCTTTAACCAGTGTTGCCAATTTAGCCATTTAGTTTAGCCATTAGGCATTTTTCAACTTGTTTAGCCATAAAATGTTATTTACCGTTTTTCATTTAAAAGAATAATTTTTATTTTATTATAAAAATGTATAAAAGTAAAACAAACATTTTTTACAAACGCCCTTAATTTAAATCACGACTTTTACAAATGTTGAAAATTGCTATAAACGATGATGATGAAACATCGTTCAAAATAAAGGAACAGCGTTCCAATATTAAATTTATAAAATGAATCAACACAAATAACGCTGTTTTTTCTGGTTGCAAGTATTTCAATAAAGAAATGCAGGCGCCAAATTTTTTTAGAAATTTCAGAATTGACAATAAAGTTGCTCTCACTTCCATGGTCTAATGCTGAAGTAGAGAGGGTATTTAGCCATGTAAACATCGTTAAAAGTAATTTGAGAAATATGTTACATTTAGCAACCCTTAATTCGATTTTATCAATTAGGTAAATATTTTCACCAGAACAACAAAATTGTATACCAACACCACAATAGTGGAGAGATGCTTGTAACTCCTTAAAATATTGGTCCTAAGCCCACCTTTTCGTATACCCATTGAATCAGAATCACTTTCTGAGTCGAGTTAACGATGTTTGTCCGGCTGTCTTGCTGGCTGGCTGTCCATGTAAACCCTGTGCGTAAAGTACAGGTCGCAATTTTGGAGATTATTTGATAAAATTTGGTACAGAGGTGGTGTAGGGTATCATAGAGTCGAGGTTGACTTTCTTACTTGTTTTTTATTGTAGATCTGGACTAAAAAGGTTGGGTAAAAGTTGTCGTGATTATGATTTACCTTCAAATTATTTAAAACTTATATGCACGAGTGATTCCTATGAGATGGACAATAACGACATCGAATTTATCGATGATTTAATTTTTTAAATATCTATCAAAATATTAATTTACGTTTATTCTTATTTAACAAATTGATCTTAACTTACAATTTCATCGTAAACAATTTTAAATGAATTATTTCTGTTTCGTTATTGAATTTTGAAGTGTTTTTAACTAAAAAAAGTTTTTAGCCATTTTTTCCGTAAATTTGGCCATTTTTGGTCACCAAGTTTTGGCAACACTGCCTTTAACTAAGAAACTCCTTACATCAATATTCCATAACTAACGTCCAATCACATTCTTCTTTTACTTTATTTTTTTTTTTAACTTAATCAAAACAAAATCAATCGTAAGTTAAAGTTTTTAACATTTGAGATACAATTTCATGTTTTACAAAATATTTTGATGTTATGTAAATTTGTATTGTCACAGAGTATTTTCCCATTTTCATTTTTTATTCAGGGCCACATTATTTTCCTTTACTAAAATTTTAAAAATATAGAAGAAAGGAAACCATTTTAAGTTGTAAGTGAATAAATTATTAAGCCTTTCATATGTGACGTATTATTTTACGAATTTTAAAAAAGTACGAATACAAAACAATCTTTTTCCCACTTTTATCTGAGTTTAACATCCTAAAAGTTTTTAGGAGCCGATAACAACTCTCATCTGACCATCAGTTGGTCTTTCAATTCTTAGTTTCGGGTTATTTCCGCTAATCACAAATATATATGTTGATTGATACACATACATACGCACATGCATGCATACAAGCATCTACGCACTTATTTATATATTTATTTATAAAATATCTTTAATATTTTGTTGTAAAACTTATGTATGTGTGTGTGTGTGTTCACATGTATGTCCATCTGTTTGTTTGTTTATACACAAATGTACGCACGGATATGTGCCACATATTATGTGGCATACATATAGGCAATTCAGTTTCCCCCTTTTCTTGTTAAGCAACACAAATATTTTCGGTTTATTTATATTTTTGTGTTTAGTACGTGTGTGTGTCACACTCTCACACATTAACATTTCTTTTTTTTTAGCAACAACTCAAGTATGACCTCCTTTACAGCATTATCTTCAATAGATTGCTGTATATTTTATTTACTTACATATTTTATTTATGCGAATGTATGTTTGTATGCATGCATGAATGTTTGTGTGTATTTTTTACTTTTTTTTAAATTTTCTTTCAGTTTGGGTGTCGATTTTTTATTTTTATGGGGAAAAAGGGTCGTTGCGCTTGGCAGCATTTGATTTGATGTTAATTTTTGTAAATGTTTTCCAATACGAATAAAGTCTATGTCTAACTGCACAAACATACACACACACTCGTACACATATGTGATATCAAAGACAATAAGAAGAAATGATTTTCAATATCACTTAAATACATTAAAGGACAAAAAGAATTTTATTTATTATTTTTTTTTTCTTTCTGTCTTCTATTATTATTTATAGACATTTTATTAGCTGACATTTTTTTCTTGAGCCTGAAAATCATACAATGCACACACATACAACAATAAAAACCTATGCACATTGCATCGGTTCCTCGAAAGGGGTCAAAATTTATAATTTTCCAGTGTAGTAATAGTTTTCATCCAAAATGTGAACACTACAATTTTTGACTTTTAGAGGAAGGTTAATAAATAGCGGAGTCGTTTGGAGATAGTTCCGGAATATTTATTTAATATTTAATATTTAAAATTAAAAGGCTGCATACTGTTTTGTATTGCCGATTGATCATACCCCGGGGGTTTGTAGGGATCATCTTAAGGGCATTTCAGCTATTGATGTTATATCCGCATAAATCTTTACGATCTCTTACGATCGCCGCTGGCCAGAGATCCTATCTGGGAGCCAGTAGCACAGCAATGGACTGACTATTGGTTGAGGCCTCCATTAATATGCGACTTGGGGGAAAGGCTTTATGTCTTGCAGGAAGATTGTATTTGCGAAAATTTCGCTTTTCCGTTAAAAAGATTCTTTCAAGGATCACGTGGTGGTTGTGCTTTACTGCCAAAAGTCGCGGGAAGAGATGTCCTGAAAATCACGCTTAACGGCTGACCTTTTAGCACTCGTGAGAGAATTAGGCCTGAAGGAAGATTATCTCTAGGTGTTGCTGCTACTCAACAGCTGCTGCTGGCATTTTTTTAAAAGCAGCGGAGGCTTGATAGCTCCTGCGCATAACCTTGTTGGATTATGCACTCAAATTGCTACTGGGCTGTGTTTTGTGATGGCGGTTTATGTCACCCACACTGATAGAATTGTGACATCAATGTAACTACAAACGGCATCAATGATGCAAAAAGTAACATCAATCCAATGACTAACGTTTTCGTAAAATTTTGTCATTTTTTACGTGTCATCTATTTTATGACTATAGTGACATCAATTCGATGCCCCATTTTGTATATTATTAACATTATTTACATGATTACAATGTATTATAAGAAGCAAAAATTCCTATATTCTATTTTTTTAAATTATTTAGTTAAGTACATGAATTTTTAAAGTAGAATGATTACGAAAACCACATGAGGCATGGTGATAGTGTCTTATTATTGAGAGTTCTGCTGTAAACAAAGGTCGTAATTCAACAAACGTGAAACAAACATATGCAACGGGTAAGTAAATAATAATATTCTCTCACTTTGACTTAAGTCAATTCCAATGACTTTGACTTATTGACAAACTGTCATTAAATTGATGCTATTGTGTCCTTTCTCTGATGAAACTGCGTCATCGCACTGAGGACATGTTCGTCATTTCTGTGATGACATAATTTCATTTTGGCCCTGATGCAGTGTTGCCAGAAGTAGGGGAAAATCCCTACATGTAGGTATTTTTGATACCAGACTTCGTCTCACGCATACACGTCTTACGCATGAACATTTTATAAAAAAACGGCACAACCAATATGCTCCTTCTGCAGCTCATCACCCTTAACTGTTTTTCACATCTTAGTGGACTGTCCAGTCCTCTTTGACTTGCGTGTATCAATTTTTAACTCCTCAAACATAGTAGATTTTTTGAAAATACCATCTTATGATAATATTAACAAAATCTTTGAATTCTTAAAAAAAACTTCCCTACAAAACCAAATTTAATAATATAACCGATATTATCATCCTAAATACAAACATACACATGTAAATAATAACCCTGTTAAGAATTACCAAGCCGATAGCCTTTGTTGCTAGTGCTTTTAGCTTTTAAGATTTATTGTAATTTTAATTATAATAAATATGTAAATAAATAAATAAATAAATAAAATAGAGGCGTAGGGAAAATCGGACAGATTTTTTAAAATCACCAAAATGTAGGGATTTTTCGTCATATCGTCATTACTTATAAAATTAATTCAGAAAAACGTTTTGTAAGTGATATTTTATCTTGTCCACAGCGGTCTAAAATTTTTTCTTTTCATTAAAGTCGCTTTAGAATATATTTTCAGAGTTGTTTGTGGTTTTAAAAGTTGGCGACACTAGTATTTACTTATGTTTTTTTTAAGATATTATTTAATTGAATTTTTACAATACTGTATTAACTAGTTTTTTTTTTAATAAGTTTTTTACTTCTTGGATAAAATCGACAGGTGTTATTCCTATCTACCCGCTGTAAAAATATCGAGCTATTTTGTGTAACTTTTGGAAAAGATACTGTTTAATATGCCTTTCATATTAAATAAAAAATTGTTTTGCTTCTACTGAAAATTTTGAAATTTTGAGTTAATGCAGTATTTTGTTGAACAAGTGCGATATGGTTTAATTTTTTGTTTTTTAAGTTTTGTACTTATTTTTTTGTCAAAGCTTTAATATACATATTCAAACAAAATTAATTTTTTATAACTAATGTGTTTTCTTCTCTTTTAATGACAATGATGCGTAGGGATTTTTGTAGGGGAAATTTTTTAACGTGTAGGGAAAAATCGGATTTTTTTTAGCATGTGTAGGTATTTTTTCGAAAAATCCACTGGCAACACTGCGCTGATGACACTTTGGCCAAGTGATGTTAAGGTTGACATCACAATGATGACAAGTGTCATGGGGTCAAAAACGAAGACACTTGTCATAGTACTGATGTCAAAATACATCAGCGTTATGACGCCATTTCTATTAGTGCAGTAGTGAAGATCCATGAAAGAGCAGGCCCTAGGGAACGTATGAATGAAAATCTTTTCTGCCGCTGCCATTTTTTTATATCAATTGGGAAAATTTAACTCAGGGGAATTCCGAAGCAAAATAATCAATTGCTTAAACTTTGTTTAGCTATTTATTTTCTTCTGTTTTGGCCAAAAGATTTGTTTGTAGTTTCGCAATTTAAAGCAATTGTATGACAACTGTGTGTGCAAAGAGATTTCAGCTTAACTTTCCAAAAACTGAACTAATAAATTTTTTATTTTGTGCGGGCATTTCTAAAGTTTTCACTATGTCATGACTGTTTACGATATGAATTTGTTTGATTCTGTCAATTATGTAGAAAATAAAAGTTTAAGATTTATGTAGCGTGTCTAGAAGTCTTTCCTTTTGGATAACATTTTTTTGATTGAATTGTTTTAATAAATTTTTTATAACTATTGTATGTTTCCTTGTTAATTTTGTTGCTGATCATCTCATGATTTCCTTTAACAAAATACACGAAATTCCTTTGAATGTAACTATTAATATTTTCATGTAATTGTTTATTTCTTTTCCGGAAAGAACAATTTCATATGACGGCTCTTTTAAATCAATTTAAAGTGTAGAAAAATAAAAATAAAACGAAAAAGTCAAATCAGCAACAATAATAAAAAGAATAAAACATATTTATCAATGACTTTTGTAACTGAAATGTAAGTGGGAAAACATCTTTAAATTATTTACGTTCATATATCAACAAATCAAACAGTGGCCAAACTAAACAAACAGATTAAAATGAACATACAAACAGTACATCTTTTTTCTTTCTCTCTTCCTTTCTTCATTCATTTATTCACCTTCTACAAACTGACCTTCAAATAAAATAGAATATCTTCTAACAATCAGTCTATTTATCTTCCAACAATTTGTGTGTTGTGTTTCGGTTTCTGTTCTACTTGTGTTGTGGTTGCAAACTCAAGAGAAGAAAATGAAAAATGCTGAATGAATAATAACTCACAATAATTTTTAATAAGTATCATTACTTTTTTACTTCACTTTATGCACCCAAGGTCGTGTGCATAATATGACTTTTAGTGCTCACAAGGTAGAAAAGACATTAGCTTAAATTTTTAATTGAAAAGTAAAATAAATATTTGAATTGTTACCTAAAAGAGAAGTTGTTGGTTGCTCTTCTGGGTTGAGATCGCATTAATTATAAATAAAATTTAAGTGGGTTCTATTTTATTATAAATTTTATTTATTTATTTATTTTCTTTTTTCAAGCACTCTAAACATTTTCTTATTAGGCCAAAAAGTCATAAATATTATTAAAAACTTTTACTAGCAAACTTGTATCTAAACTCTTTGAATAAAGTTTAAGTTTTTCATTTGTAAAGAGCAACAAAAAAATGTTAAGGATTAAGTAAAATAGTTAAAGTACTCCCAGGATGTTGTAGATTTTTATTAATATCTAGATGTTTGCAAATGCCCACATTCAATTTGCCAAAAAAAAAAACTTTTTAAAAAATGTTTCTCTAGTTTTATTCGCTGTTATACTTTTCTGTGAGTTTTCAAGTTATTTCAGGTAAATCGTGAGTTAAGAGGGATTGAAAAATCTTTTTAGTCAATTTCAAAAAATAACTCAAAAGAAATTGCATTTTATTCAACTCATGTACAAATACGTAATAACACACATACAAACATAGAAATGCATCCTAAGTAGCAAATATGTATGTGTTGCTGAGTACATGAGCATGTTACATTAAATTCTTCCTTCAAGTAAGCCGTTAAAGTTTATTTGAATTCGTTAAAGGAATAGGTATATACAGTTAAGTAAGAAAGTTAACTTACACAAATCTGTTATTAAATAAGCACGTTATTGAAACATCCCAATCAAAAATGGAGCTTCCAACGAAGCAGGTTTGTAAGGGAGAAACATAATAACATTGTCCTTATGGAAGACATTAATTTTTTATGGCGAGTTCCCACTTTGAAGCAATACATTTTTGACACATAAAGCGCATTATGCAGCGCATATAAAAATTGTTGGGTGTACCGATCAGCTTTACACACTGAATGTTTTATTCTCCCTTACAAACCTGCTTCGTAGTAAGGGAATGCCGTGGCACTTGAAATATTATTTTTTTTATAAAAGTTGTTAAGAGTTCTTTCACTTACTTTACTGCATTAGTACCATAAGTGCTTCTCAAAATGATAAAATTTGTTATGGGGATGCGAAATTTAAAAGGTACTAACACATATTTTTAGTTCTTAAAATAAGCCTTTTTGTTAAAAAAAAAAATGTTCTTTACGTGGTGAAAAACCAATAAAAAATATGATTTCATTGCGAATCTGGCTTTAAAGTTATAATATTATTTTGACAACTACCAAAAAATTTGTAATTTTTATAACTGTAAAATTATTTGTTTGAATCGAAATCGTTCAAATGTGGAATTGCTATACTCCAAAAACTATTAAGGCCATTAAAGGTATGATATTAATTAGTGTTCGAAAATAATCCGAACATTATTAAGCGTACGGTACAAAACACCCAGAAACTATATCTTAGTTTTTTAGTGTTTGTGTACTAGTACACAACCCTCAATACCGTTATAAACTATTTTCACGAAAGTAACAAGCCCAAAGTAAGGTTCTGTTATAGAACAGAACAATTGTAGTGGATCTGTAGCCAAATGTTATATTTCAATGTTCTTTTGTGTTTTTTTTTTTGACATTTTAGCAACGCTTCTCACTAGTATTGTTGTTGTTGCTTCGCAATTTGCACGACCAAGCACGAATGTTGCCGGTGAGTATACATACATACATATTTTGTTTTTGAAATTTTTTTTTTTGTTAAAAACGCAGATGTATTTAGTTTTTGTAAAAAATTTTTGGTGTGTTTACCAGTCAAAAGGGCACTGAGCACAATGGAAACTAAGGAACATTAATGTGTTGAACCGAACACAACGTAGTTTGTGGTTTTTAACGATATACCAAACGCAGTGAAATGTTCTCATCTTTATTTTTAGTTGAATTAGTACTGTAACACTATTAGCGTTTGTGTTTTCCATATTTTTACTGTTCCGAACACTAAAGAACAGTATTTAATATTTATTTTCGAACAATTTTACTAATAAATTCGACTAAAAAGTTTTTGTGTGTATGTATATTGAAAATTCGGTTGTCCCGATTGACTTCCCTACAAGAAATGAATGAGCGAATAGTGACATTTTTCACGTTGGTGTTAAGAATATGATAGAAAGAAATGACCGAAATCAAGTTTTCTGTCATTTCTTTCTATCATTTTCTTAACACCAACGTGAAAAAGTGACTTTTCGCTCAATCATTTCCTGTAGGGTTGTTTGTAGTGTGCAGGCCAGTACAAATTGCACTTCATTTACATTATCATTAAATTGATTAAAAATATTTAAGTGCAAAATTTTTGCATTACCACTACCCCTATCATTTTTAATGCAAAATTTTTTGCTGTACATTTTTTTTATCAAAAAAGGGCATTATTATTGAAATACCACTTTAGTGTACGTCTTTTAGTGCACTTCTTTTGCATTATTATTATTTTTAAAACACATCATGCATTATCGCTAGAAACAATGAACATAAATAATGCTTTATAATTGCTTCGGTTCCCAGCTCAGTCAAGAATAAAAAGTTATCAATAAATTTTAATTAATTTTATGTTGTAAAATTCCTTTCTTCATAAAAATAATTTAATTTAAATTAAATCTGATAAGCTTTAGCCTAAAAATTGGATTAAAACCCAGAAACAGTTCAACAAAATAACCACCATACTAATTATAATAAAAAAAACTTATTGGCAGCCTTAATATTCTCCGTCAATAAACTTTTGCTTTTGACTGTAACCGATAAAAATAAAGGTCGTTATGTGGTTGTTGTAAACATTTTTCATTTGGTACTAAAGAAAATGTTTTATTTTCATGGTTGTATTAAATTTAAATTAATTTCGAATCTAATGCAGCTGCTGGCTGAAGATACAATAAAACAAAAGATTTGTTTAGATAAGAAAACCATCATTGACCCTACAAAGAAAGCTAAGACTTGAGATGTTTGGTGGAAAACAAAAATAATGATGAGATGGAAACAATTTGTGTATTTTTTTGTTATGGTAGCACGATTAATGTAATTGGAAATTTATTCTATGGCAATATTTTATTTCATTTATGTACGTCCGTAAAGTGTAATTGAAAATATATTCACATTAATTCTCATTAGCGCTATTCAGAATCTTAGGCAAATGGGCCTGCATCATTGCATTTGCGAAATTGTGAAATACAGGGTGGATCAGAATGAGCTTTATGGTTTAAATTGCTTACAGCTTTTTTATTTATGTGATTATTTAAGCTTTAGCCAGTGAACGTGGAGGACCGATATCGCTTTACGCGAAATAACACGTACACAGGATATTTCCCTCACTAAAGCGATTGAGGAACCTGCTGTATGGGCTGTGGTTCTATCTTGTTGAAGTTCCATTGTTGGATGGGTTTTAGACAGCTGGTCTAATAAATGTTTTAAACACTGCCCGATATGCACCACAGTTGAAGAGACTAAAAGACCAATGTTATTTCCAAAATATGTACCAATTATCCTCTCAAAAGAGAATACGCACAAAAAAGTACACTTAATGTAATTTTCGCTAATAAACTGCTCTTGCAACATTTTTCTACACCCGCAAATTTTTCTTTGTACCCGATGTTCTTAAATGAGAAATTTTTCTTGTATTGAGGTAACTTGATTTTTTGAGGAAGTTTTACTGTTTACAGAAAAAATTCTTGCCAATTATTTTCTAATGAAACCATTAATCAAAAATAAAATCTGTGGTAGTTAAAAATGTCATCAAGTGAATGAAACGTTTACTTATATCAACAACATTAATGCAGAAAATGTGTTAAAATCAAAAAATATTTAACTGATACTATTAATTTAATTAATATAAATTTTTATTTTTTTCTGTGTAATGACAAATGTTAATAAGTGATTTAAATTCAAAAAATTTGCTACTTATGTCGTGATGTGTTGTGCGTGATGTAATCGTAGGGTAAATTTATAGTAAGTTGTGATGTACGGTTTTCAGCGCTTTATTTTGTTCTCTTGGCAGAGACTGCAATTCTACATTGAAATGAAGTAGTGCCGATATTACACTCTTGTTAGATATTCTTATTTTTTTGCATTTTTGATATTTGTGATGACTGTCATACTATTGAAATCTGAATCTGCTTCATCAGTTATGCTTGTTATGCTTCCAAGACAGATAAACTCTATGACTGTTCCATGGACTATTATGGGGGTGTTATTATCGGTAGATAGTCTCAATTCCCTCGTCTTTCGTAAATAAATTTTCAATCCGACTTTAATAGTATGTTCACATTTGGCTTCTTAAACGCGTTTAAGCAGTTCGAACGTGATTAAGCTCTAATCACTTCAAAATCGAGATGATTACCCATACAATGAAGTGATTTGTTAATCACTTCAAATTGACATAATTACAACTACATAAATCACTTCATAAATCACATAGAATCCACTGAACATACCTCAAATGTAGAATCGCCAACATGATCGTGTAAAACCGGCCAAGATTTCTGCTCAATGTTTTTATTTTTTCCTTAAATAATTCATACATTTTTACAATTTCATCATTAAAATGATTAAAATAATCTTCTGATAACTTTATAAAAGTGTTTTATCCATTTTTAATACTTTAAAGAAATATAAATTGGTTTGTTGTTTTTTTGTGTGTTTTTTTTTCTTAATCATCTGTCATCTTAACCATCTTAAATATAATGTGAACGGCTTTGATTAGCTAAATCAACATTTTGCTTAAACGCGTTTAAAAACCTAAGTGTGAACTTAGCATGAGACTATTTTCGTAATGTTTCCTTATCTTGTCCTGCAACTCACTGTGCGCGACATCCAGCCCAAATCATCAGCGTAGTTAGAGTCGTGGAAGTGCCATTGTATACCATCTGGTATCTGATTAGAGTTGAACCGCAGAGGCGAGAGTACACAGCCTTGCTTAACTCAGCAATTTATGCAGAAAGCTTCAATGTCAATTCCCTTGAAACGAGTTTTGCATTGAGCATCACGATAAAGTATTCGAATGGTTAGTGGTGGTAATTTCATCTGAAATGCCGATATTTTCAAGACAGTACCATTTAGCGTCGCGATTGATAGTGTCAAAAGCCCTTCCGAAGTCAGCCAAAATCAGATAAAGTTGACAGTTCCACTTTTATCCTCAGTTAGTTTATAAGGCCCATCGATGCCTAATAAAGCATAAATTAAGTTTTTTTATTTAATTTCTGTTTAAATCTCAAGTTACATTTAAATATTACACCCAAATTGTATAAGTTAAGTCTTAGTTGCTGTATTAATAACCAATTGGTTTATCCTTGTTATTCAAAAATCATATCCGCATCTTTTGATTTATGGGGGTCAAAAAAGGAAATATCATCCATCCATATTTAAATAGATTTGTTCCATTAAGTCTAAGTGGGTCTAATACGCTGCCTTGTGAAACACCATATTCAATATCACTGTTAAAACTTCAATATATCCGACCAATTGAATACGTTCTTAATTCTGCAAAATTATAATGAGAAGGTGAGAAATACATTATTATTATTCTTTTGTTTTAATAAAATAAATTCCGTTTTCAATGGCATAATAATCCTCCTCCGAACATAATTGCATTAATAACACACTTAATTTAAGGAAAGTACAATTGTTAAAATTTTTTCCACTTTTATCTTTTTAGTTCTGTTAAATTTATAAAAATAAAAAAAGCAGAAAAAACAACTCTAAATCAAATTTAAATAAGGTATTATTATCCTCTTTTAGAATTTAATTACTTGAAAATTTGAAATACTCCAGATTTTTCGTCTCTTGCCTCATCCTGCAAAAACTTACAAGTGTTTGGTTTGACTTAAATACATGTGTATTTGTTTGTGTCTATTTAGGATTCAATGGAGAAGTGAGCGAACGAATGAAAGGATGGGTTGTTGGTTGGAAGAAAGATGAAATAAAAGTATCACTCAAAATAAACAAATGATCCTGAAAAACATTACTTACACTACAAATAAATTTGCATTTATTATACTTAAGTAGCACAACACCATTCATACCATTGCAAAAACACACACAATCATCCGCAACAACAACAACTAAAACAAAATTAAGAATTATAAAAAATAAAATAAAGCAACTGTAATACGACGAATAATAAAATGGACATTTTTTATATTTTTTTTTTTTTTGATGCTTTCGAATAATCTAAAGCAAAAGGAGAAGAAGACGATTTCACAGCAACGAGATGTAAACGTATTTTTCCACATAATGAATGATGATTGGCTGTTAGATACAAACACAATATACAATCGCACAAACAAAAAGACAGATAGTGAAAATATGAATAAAATGTTACGCTTCCAAGACACACACAACGATACAACGTTATGGGGACTTCCTGCTTTTATTTATCAAACACTAAAAAGAAAATATTATAAATCTGCAAGGATTATATTAGACACTTTGGAAAGTATTAAATTTATTTTTAAACTGTCCTTATGTTGTAAATATTTTGATTTTTTAACGTATTTTTTTTTCATTATCATATTTCTTTATACAAAGTGTATACCGTCCTTATAATACACAATAATGGAATTAAAGTCAAAAACGAGATCATCCTGTAAAGAAAGTGTGATTGTAACGGTACCAGTTGTTGTAGTGTTTTAAGTTTCTGTGGTTGTTGCTGTTGTTCTCTTTAGTGTTGAATATTATTTTTATGTAGTCGCAATATAAACACCCCCAGCTCTCAATAACATCCGGTTGCATGGCTACCATTACATTACATTACGATATATTACATGGTGATGAGGATGATGATGATGAGGATGATAATACCGAGCTCTTGTGCCAGGGCACAGAAGTGGAAATGGCGAAAGGAAGTGAAGAAAACAATTTTAAACAACTACAAAATATCCAATACTTCCGTTAAACAAAGTGCATATTTCTTGCAAAATATTGATACTTCTCCTCTCATCTTTTCTTGGTCTATTAGAGAAATTCATAATGTTTTCTTTTTTATTCTTTTCTTTTCTTTTATTATTCTACATTGCAATCATAAAGCACTTTTAGCAGAACATCTACATGCTTTAAACTGTTTCAATATCAAGAATTTTTTTTTAACTTAAAAAAAATATACGAACTAAATCTGAGAATACTCAAATTGTTTTTATTTTAATTGAGTTTTACATACATATTTACGTTCATATTTACACTCCCAGAGAAAAAACATGTTTAAATATAGTCACCTCCAACAAAACTATTTTTAACGAAAATTTTAAACATATTATGTTTGATTTTACCATATTATTGTCACCGACAACAATGTAATGGGTAAATTAGTTCTCCATCAAGAAGCCACGACCATTTTATGGTTGCCTTTGAACATGTTATCGGTTATAATAACTAAAATATGCTTAACACTTATAATAGCATGATTAGTTTTCAACAATAGCATGTTGCTCTTGGAAAAAAATGAAATATTATTTTTAATTTAAAAACAAATTGATGTCATATTTAACCATAACATGTTTAGAAAAAACCATAATATGGTTGTTGCTTCTTAATAGAGGACTAAATTAATCATACTATGGTTGTCGGTGGCAACAATTTGGTTTCAGTAAACACAAGACGTTTAAAATTTTCTTTAAAAATTGTTTTGTTGGAGGTGACCATATTTTAACACGCTTTTTCTCTGCGTGCATACAAAGAGAACCTTTTACCATATTTATTTTTATCACAACTATATTATGGTTGCCTTCAACCATTTTCATAAGTTAATATTTATTTATTGTACGATTAATAATCGTACTATTTTGGCGCACATATCTATAACTATTTGTTAAAGAGACATTCAACAACTCAAAAAAAAAAACCATATTCAAGTCAAATTGTTTTTAGTTATCCTAAGCAGTTTAAGATTGAAATCCAGCAAAATCGGTGTAGTAGGATGAGAATTATAAATCCAAATGTGGAACCGCCACCCAAAAAAATTTTAATTTTCGTTACAAAAACTTACATAAATGGTAGTATAATGCACGGATTGACATAAGATTTGAAAGAAATTCGCTCTATACATCTGGAAATCATATTGGTTAATTTCGTGAAGATCGGCCCATAATCAACCTTAGGCGCTATACAAATCCTAAATCCGCAACAAATGATGCTACTGTAATAAAATTGTCCTTTGGTCTCACACTAAGTAGCCTCTTGAAAACCACTTCAAAGCTATCAAACGCTTTAACAAATTTCAATACTGTATCAAAATTTTTTCTAGCTTAGGTTTTTCAATACCAGAAAACACTTTACAGAGTTTTGTGATGATAGGTCCATAATTACCATGGGTCCAATATAAATTCACCTCTCGAAAATAGTTTTAGTTCGGCTTAAACTGTTCAAATTAATTTACGTATGACTAGAAATATAAGCATAAAGATTTCTCCATCAATGTGTTAAAATGGATCGCGATCCAAATATCACAATATACATTAGGATGGCAGCGAAATGTATGGAGCAATTTTTTTGTATTAATATTGATGTCTCCCGGACGGATTGTGCCACATGGTCTAAAATTGATGTCGAAAAAATTTCAGCCAAATCGGATAACTTTAACCCGTGCCCCTTTGAGGTCAAAATTCAAATGATAAAAAAAAATTTTCCATACCAGCAAAAAAAATTTTTTTCCATTTTTTATTTTTTAATATTAGTTAGCTTTATTAGCTTATTAACAAAAAAAATTTCATTTCGATCGGACAAGATTTTCAGTTTCAAAGGTGACTCTGAAAAAAACTTTTCAGGCTTGTTAGGGGCTTACTCTAAAAAATTTTTCAAATTTTTTTTTTTTTAGTTTTGACAAGCAGTCATTAAAGATATTTTGTCGCTCTTAATAATAAATTTTTTTAAACATTTTTTGTGACGTCGTAATTTTGTTTTTTAATAGGGCCAAAAACTAAATTTTTGCAGCTTTTGGCCCCAATTTAGACTAAAACTTCGATGTCACCAAAAAAAAAAAAGAAAAAGAAAAACCTGGTATTAAGAGCAACAAAAAATCTTTAATGTGTGCTTATCAAAACTAATTTTTTTGTTTTTTTTTGTCGTTAATAAGCTAATAAAGCAAACTAATATTAAAAAAAAAAAACGAATTTTTTTTTTTTGCTTGTATGGAAATTTTTTTTTTATCATTTGAACTTTGACCTCAAAGGGGCACGGGTTAAAGTTATCCGATTTGGCTGAAATTTTTTTCACATCAGTTTTAAACCATGTGGCACAATATTCCGCCCGGGAGATGTTGAAAATCCAAAGTTGAAATTTAGCTGCCACCCTAATATACATACATACATTGTACGTTTAGCACTCCCCTTAGGTTGGAGTTCTTACGTATGATTAATATGCATGGCTTTCAATACGTATACGCTACACGTTTAACATATAGATATAAACAATGCACTTACTTAAATCGATTCAATTCAAAAGTAGTCGCATTTTGCTTGTAGTTCTTAACAATTCACTTAAGAATGGTAATTATTATTTGACCAGTGTATTACAATTAAAATTTACTTAGCGAGCAATTTTAAAATAGACTTTCAATATGTTTTAGTAAAACAAAACAGTGAATCATAAGAGAATCAGACCTGCAACTCTCGCACAGATATACTAGCTCACTACTAACTACCACGGCACCCAGGAAAAATGGTAGCAGTACACATTTAATGGGTTGATTATTTTCGTTTTCGCAAATGTCATGCAAAATTATTGGTCTGAACAAATTTGCTGAAAAAAAAAAAAATTAAAAAAAAAATTGTAAAAGTCCTGCCAAAGAACGCCAAAGTTGGTTTATTTTTATCGATAAAATATCAAAGTTAATAATATTTGAAAATAATAGAGTTAATTTATTAAGAAATAAAAAACATAAAACATTTGTTACAGACTGCAACACTAAAAGAAAACCGAAACCACAATGGTGTTTAAAATGAACTGGTATAAACGTAAACGTAAAACAACAACGACAACATGATCTTCGGAAAACAAACAAAAAATTTACTGCCATAAAAGCGAAAAACTACTTCATGCGACAACATGTTGACAGGTGTTAATGACAGTAAATCTACAATCCACATTCATGCAACGACATCGAAATCGAAACGAAAAACATTTACGTACTCACATGCACACTAACACGAATTTGTATATGTGTGTGTTTGCATTTAAAACTTCAAATGTATGGTCGTAAGTATGTGTGAATGTATATAAAATTAACAAAAAGTATTAAAGAACACTAAATTATGAAGAAACATGTTGAATGTGTGGGTTTTTTTAATGTATTTGCCCAAAAAATTGCAAAAATAATATTTTTCAAAAGGACATCCTTACATTGAGACGAAAGTTCAAATCTAAGGTGTGTGTGTGTGTGTGTGTGTGTGCTTTTGCCAAATTGTATATTCCTATCTCCATTTTTGTTTATATTTCGTGTAGAATATCAAATGAAGTTAAAAACTGTCACCTGAGATACAAACTTGTGATGATAGAGTTTTTTCCATTTTATTTTGATTTTTTTCTTCAAAAGGAGCTTAACAAAAATTGTTATACTTTTTTCTAAAACGTTAAAGAGATGACGACAAGTAAATGGGATAAAATTCAACTTACACAAACACACCTACACATACAAACAAAAAATTGGGCTGTGGCCCGAGAGTAATATTTATTCAGTTGATTCTATTTTTTGTTTTTCTTCCTCTTAACTTTTTTTAACGAAGAAAAAAGTGACACAAACAAAAAAAAAACAAAGCAGAAGTTGGCCATGGGAGCAGCAAAAACTTTAAAATTCAAGTTTCCTGTTAAAATAATAGAAGTTATGTATGTTTATTTGTATGTGAGCCTGTTGTATGTATGTACATACATATACATATGCAATTGTAAATTAGAATAATTGCTAAAATATAATTTTGAAATAAAATTTATTTTAAAAATATGTATTGTATGTTGTACATGTGTAGGCATGTAAAACAATTTGTTTCACTTGGGCTTAAAATTTAAACTCCAATTCTTATATTACATTTTCTCTCGCGCTCCATTTCTCTTCTTTATTATTCGTCTTTTTAATCTCTGCTGCTCTCATTGGTCTGTAAGAATACAAAGCGCTTGTCCTGTATTGCGCCGGATGCTGTATGCGACAAAACTACAACATTCGAATGCTACAAGAGATTGAGAAAATTTTAAATGAAACTCTACAAAATAATTTCCTTTTCAATGTGTTGGTTTCTGATATTTAATAGAACAAACCGTTGCAAATGCTGAAATCAAATCAGTATATGTCCTGTGATTTTTGAGCACAGGACAGCGGAGAGTATAGTTTCACGACAAAAGCGCATAATAAACAAAAAAAAGCGAAAATATCGCAGAAAAAAACTTGAACAAATTCATTAAAAAACAAATTTTTTGTATCTAAGTTTTCCTTGTTTTTCTTTTTTTGTTATTTTTGTTTTGTTTTTTTTTTAAATCAGTGCTAATACAAAAGAAGAGTTGTGATGAAAAATTAATTCCTTTTTGTCATTTACACACAATTTACACACAAAAAAAAATAAATAAAAAAGGTTTGGCAAATATTAAAATTTGTTTTTGACAGCTAACCATTTGACATTTAATAAGTGGAGAGTTGCTTTAGCTTTAAAGAGATTTTAGAACTCAAAATAAGTACTAAATTTCCGCAGACGTCATTGCCATTACAGAAGGAGATGTACATCCCTTTCCAACAGAAAGCAACACACACAAATAATAATAGAAATAAAAATCAGAGAAAGAATAAGATGCAAAAACTAAAAGATAAACAAACAATAAGCATAGAATAGAATAGAGAAAAACAATAAAAATACATGAAAACAATTACAGGCATACATACACAAACACACTTTGTATACATACATACATACATTTTAATTTGTATCCTTACTTATGTAAGTGTAGGCGTGTGGTATGTAAAAACTACATTTATTTGTTTGTAAATAAAGCCCGGCTAAAGCAAGGTCAAAATCATTAAGATAAATAAAACTTATAAACTTTTGACATTTACATACTTGAACACGATACACTAGCAAATCAATTATTAAATCAAACAATACAAACCGCATTCACAACAGCAACAACGACAACAACGCACACGAACACCCACGTGTTACAACCTAAATCTAGTGACGTCACAAGGGAAATTGCAATATCCTTCGCAGAGTGGTAATGACGTAGGCATTTTTAAATGACATTTAAAAATTTTAATTCAATTAAACAAACACTTCCTCCCAGCCCGCAACATAATTAAAAATTCTCCAACAGATGTCCTGTTGTGCAACACACACCAACAACAACGACAATTTTAAATAATAACAAAGATAACGATAACGATAAAAAGTAAAAGATACAAACTGAATGAGATAGTGAATGCATACGTATGAACATACATACATACATGCATGTGTGAATGTGTAAGTGCGCCGTGTCTATATTGAGTAAAATAGCAAAATGTCCGCTTTACACTACAAGTCGACACTTTTGTGTCATTTAAAATGGTTGTGTCTACTGGTCGTCTTTATTCTCCTGTGCGAAAGTGTCCAAGCAAATCCCGATGCAAAGAGATTATACGATGATTTGCTCAGCAACTATAATCGTTTAATAAGACCCGTCAGCAACAACACGGACACAGTTCTGGTTAAATTAGGTTTAAGATTATCACAGCTTATTGATCTGGTAAGTCAATTGATTCACTAACTATAAATGATTTGCAAATGTCATCTTTGATAACTTTTAATCGTAAAAATGTAAATTCCCTTATTTCCACGATGAACAAATTTTCGTCATATAAAAATTTTTTTTAGTTTTTTTAAAGAACTTAACAATTATATTCAACATTTTTTATTTTTCGAATTTATTCTATGAGTTACATTTCAGTTATGTATTTTATAAAGCTTTTTTGTAATAGTTCTATTCCTTAAATTTTAAGGAATGACTTTTATACACCAATTTTTAAAAAATTTATTTAAACTAAAGCAAATTTAAGAAAGTTATTAAAGAAATAAAACCAGTCACCCGGATGGGTGTTGGCAATACCGTGTTCAGATATGCACCTTAATCGAGCTCAATAATCCATATAAAATTTCAATTTAGTTAGTTTTCAATTAATACAAAACTGTTAAAGTATTGGGTAAAATTAATATGCAACACTGTCACAAGTGTGTAAAGAGAACAAAACACAATTCACTAAACAAAGTGTTTTGATATTTGGCAACTGGAATGTCAACAAAAAAAAGGTACATCCATTAGGTCTGCGCAAAAGCCAGATGTTTATTTTGTTTATTTTTTAAAGATGTCAAAAGTTGTTTACATTTTGCTTGAGTTATTTACTAATTGAGTTAGCTAAATTGTGTGTGTGTGTGAGCAAAAAGATAACGTTTACTCAATTAAATATTTATATCTGAACACCATATACAGCGAAGGTTAAAGCAATTCACTTACTAAAGAAATTTAAGATCGCCATTTGTAAAATTGTACATATTCAGCTATATTCTATACGCAGTAAAAACTTCGCTTACTTTTTCAAAATAAATAGCTTCCTTCAGCTTTCTTCTACAACTTCTTCTATAGCTACTTCTTTCTAGGTATAAAAACTTCTTTCTGGATGTATGTAGGTAAAAAAATAATGACTTACATTTGAATGCGTCCATTTTGGGACCTCCCTTGTAAAATCCATCGGCACTTTCAGTAGAATTGGTAAATAGTGCTTTTGGTTTTTTTTGATTACTAAACACATTATTTTGAAGGCAAAGTTTTTACAGCTTGTTGATAGCTGTGCATTTTGACAAAAGATCTTTAGTCGAGAGAAGATAGCAAAAAAAGTTTTAAAAAAACTGGCTGAAAAAATCATTTTTATCAAATAATAAAATAAATCGAAATTAAAGAAAAATTTCGTTTATAATACAAAATTTTAAAATCGTAAACAAAAATGTTTTTTGAAGGAAAGTTCGTATAATTAACAGAATTTTTCATCTTTTTAAATTTGACTTTAGATGTGTTTTGTCAAAAGGCCACAGATATATTTCCGAACGAAGACTTCGTTTGCTTAACTTACATTTAAAACAAAAACAAATTAAAAATTATGTTTTTGTTTTACATGTTTGCGCCCTACTTAGAAATATGTGGTTGTCAACACAGGCAATTTGTTAAAATATTAAAGGAAATTTTTTTATACACACCAACACTAATATTTTTTGAAAATTATAATTTTTTTTTTCGAAACAGTACCACTAATAAAATTATATAGTTTTAAAGAAGCTAGAAAGTATAGCCGGTCCAGCCCGACCATATAATACCCTACACCACAGTATTTAACAACAATTTTTGAGAGTGCAGCCTATTCGGGGCCCATGGAGAATCATGCTTATGTGTCCATATAAAATCGGTTCGATATTTTCTGAGATGCAGAAATTGCCCCTTCTTCAATAGGCTTGGTCTTTGAGCCAGTAAGAATTTGTGTGCCAAATTTGGCCAAATTTTCTTAGAAATTGCGACCTGTACTTTGCGCACAAGCTTACATGGACAGCCAGCAATAGGGCCTAGAATGACCTGGATTTATTTAATTTTAAGCAAATTACTTTTTTATTAATAATATTTTTTAATGTTTAAATTAATATTTTGTACAGAACAAAATCGTATACTAAGACAAAAATTTAAAGGGAAAACATTTTAATTTGCCGAAAGACATTCCAATTAACATGACACGGTCCAGTTTTTAAAAATGCGATAAAAATAACGTGCAAAATCTATATAAATTGACCTCGTTTGTTATTCATGCCAATTAGAAATACATTTTGTGAAAGGAATTGAGGTATACTTAATAATCTTTATTCACAAGAAACCATTCCTTTGGCCGAATAAAGGCTACAATTTTATTAAGACTAACCTGGGGTTTACACATGAAAGTAGTTTCTTGCAAGTAGAGTATACGTATTATCAACGAAAAATCGAAGAAACGGCCGATTGGCTGAAAATACTAAAATTATGTGTGTGTTAGTGAAAAAGTGTGAGTGTATTACGACTTTCAAGATATTTAATTTCATGTGTAAATGCTAAGTAAGTTGTGATGAAAGTTGCAAAATGTTTCAAACATTTTTGCTTACAACTAAAGTAATAGAGTTATTAAACTCTGCAAATAACAATATAAAATATGTTTATGAGGCTAAATAAATAGTGATCAGCCATATTCTAAAATTCGAATTCGAGTGAACGGAAAATCGATCGAACTTTGAAAACGAACCAGTGTTACAAGTTCATTAAACTATTTCGTTCTAGATACTTTTTACTATGAGTTCAGCTTATCTTCATTAGAACTAGTCTTAAAATCAGGAAAAAGCACGGTAATTTGCAAAAAGATTTGACGGGACATCTCCATCGATTTCAATTTCACTCGATTTCCATAACATGGCTGTATATTTACTTTTTTATATGATTTTAATTTAAACATATATACCAATGCAAATTTGTGTATACGTTGGCAGCAATACTGCAAGAATACAAAAACAACAGAGACAATGGTTTACGGTTCGAAATGTTAACCATTTCTAAACAAAACATTGTGAAACCTAAATAAATTGGTTCAAACTGTCAAAGTCAGCAGGCTTTTCGCTGCCACCAGTAGTGAAATGGTCCTGATATATGCATACATAATTTTGTAATATGACATAAGACTGAATTTTATGCTTTTTATGTTTTTTTATTGTAAAAAAAAAAATTAAGTAAAATTTTATTTTTCTTATAGTTAAGTGCAGTTATTTTTTAAAAAACCCAGGTGAATTTTTTCTATTGTCCAGTTAGTTGACTCTTGGTATCTGGCAACCCTAGCCAGCCAGCCAGCCGGACGGACATCGCTAGATCGACTCAGAAAGTGAGTCTGGGTCGATCGGAATACTTTAAGGTGTGTCTAGGACCCACATTTTAAGGTGTTACACACATCAGCACAAGTGCATAATACCCTCTGCACTAGTGTAGTGTGGGTATAAAAATATATTTTTTAAGCTTCTATTCAATATTTTTTTGTTTACTGCTGTGTTTTAATTACATACTGATTTTTTGTAGTACAGAATTATATTTTATTGGCTTAATTTTCATGTCTTGTCGACTTTTATTTCGAAACTAGAGTTTCATTTATGGAATACATAGTTATTTCGCGATAAATAATTGGTTAACGTTGGTTAACGTTAAACCATTATGGGCCAAGCTATAAGCAACATGTAACTGAAAAAGTTAATTATTTTGAAATAAAAATTTTCGGTAATGTCGTCCTCTTTTGTTTGTGTTTATTTAACTCTTCGTTCTTTATGGTATAACATAAAAAAATTATTTCACTGAATTACTAACATATATGATGTTAAGCATAAAAGGTACTAACACTATCACCCAAGTCTTTCGTTTTCGACAAAAATGGTCTAAGACGTAAGACTTTAGTGATAGTGTAAAGTTCCCTTAAGCAAACAAGCTAAAGCCTTAAAATAAACATTTCAATCACTTTTTAGGATGCATGCAACAGTCACATACGTCAATGTTCAAACCAAATACAGTGCCCATCAGCTGCATTAACTGAAGAATGAACCCTTCAGTCAATAAATTGTGGGCATATAAATGGAAAAGAGAAAAAACATAAAAGAAAAAAAACTGGTCACCACAAAGTAAATGTATGACGGCAAAGTCAATAAGTGAAGCTGCAGTATGCAGATGTCGCAATCCCAAAAGCTACAAGAAAAGAAAAAAATAATTTTTACAATTCGTTGTGCACAATAACTGAAGGTTTTTTTTATTATTTTGTACTTTTATTCTTTGAAGATTTATTGCTTCTCAATTAAAAATGTTAAACAGAAAACAAACGAATCTCTTGGTTTTCTTAACAGTTCAAAAGTTTTTCTTGCATTCATACCAGCAACAGCAAAAACAAGAAGAAATTTTAGCACTCAATTGATTTGGTTGACTTTAAGTTAGAAACCCAATGCGAACTCAACTAAAATATAAAATGCAAATATACTCCACTGGTTAATCAGTAACAAATCTAAACTTAGCCTTGACGACAAAGTCATTCTCTATAAAAACCTTTTGAAACCGATTTGTACATAGGGTATCCAATTATGTGGAAGGGATACACAGGGCACAGTCAAAAATTGTTAGAATTATGGCTAGAGCGCCAAAGTGTATACATATGAAAACATCCATGGGAACTTATAAACTTCACTAGTAAAAGATGAATTTCGCTAAGACAAGCCCGTCTGAACATTCATGCCCTCCTGTAGTGGGGTTGAGTTTTAATTTTTAGTTTTTACTTTTGCTGTGTTGCCTTAACATGTGTGTAAGTTTAGGTCTATTCGTGTATGTGTACAAGTTAAGCTTGACATTGTTTGGCATCTAAGAAACTTTGGCGAAATATCCATATTTTTCTGTTAAATTGTTGGCAGGTACGTATAAACATGCATACGACTTCAAATACAAATGGCAGCACTGTCTTCTCTGGCGGCTGATTTGACAGTTGTCGATTGTTTAAAGTTTTGGCAATTCAGCATGAATTGCAAATTGCGCAAATTCATATTAACAACTTTGGCTAAATTTTAAAATTTTTTTAAGTGATGAAGCAAAATTTATATTAACAAACAGAACTGCCGCATCAAGAACGATGAAAATCCTAAAGTTTTTGTCGAAACACCAATTCATTAAGGAAATCTAACTGTAAAACCAAGTACTCTGTTCAAATTACTAAGAAAAAATTTGAAATGTAACAGTGCTATCTATCTTGCGAGCTTGCAGAATTTGCGTTTGTATTCATTCAAAGTAAGCGAAATTCTCTTGCGTATGTTAACTCTGCCCAAATGTTCTATTATACTATTGTCGTTTTGAACAAAAAATCTTTTTTCTATAGTAATTTTTGTAATAAACAGTTAATTAAAAATTAAAAAAATTAATCAAAAATGAAAAACTGTTACCGGTTGTATCACCTTAATTTGTCCTCTTCCATTTATTATTAAATTGATGTGCAATTTTTTCCATTTGCTTCAAATGCGCGCAAAGTACATAATAGCGGAGTTCAGTGTTTGATGCAAATGGGCTTGCGAAAGTTCAAATGCAAAATATTGTAGCTTTTGTTACACAGAATTGCAATTGTCACATCATTGCTTTTGTGCAATACTTAAACTTTAAAGCTTTTTTTGCTACGTGTATTGCGTTTGCATCTCTGATGCTCGAACAGCTGAAATTGATAAATAATAATTTAGAATCGTCAAACAAATCTTATAATGCGATAATATATTCTTTTACACTGTTTCGTGAAATTTTAAGAAAATTCACAAAAAAGTCAAACACCTTTTTTAAATTTTCACAACCAATAATTCAGAATATGGGCATTTCCAGCGAAAAGGTAAAGGCGCAAATAGCTCTACATTTAATAAAAAAAAGGATAATATTTAAACAACATTGGGCCAAAATACAAGCTTATTTGCTTGCTGGCGTTACGTTACAAAAAAAAGTGGGTTTTTCGCCGGAAATGCCCATATCAGCTGTTACCTGGTTTGCATCTCGCATTTCAAAGTTGCTTAAAATATCGACACTATCAATAACAAAATTGTTGCAAAAACAAACAGCTGCTGCTTCAAACGCACCAAACACTGAATACCGCTAATATTATTTTGTAGTTGTAAAGAAATGTTGGCAGAAATATTTTGTCACTATTTCGCATAATTAACAGAGAAAAACTTTTTCAATATTGTTTCATAAAAAATCCGCACAAGTTTCACCATAATGGAGTGGATATAATGCGTTTGTGCTGATGTGTTTAACGTCTAAACACATTTTAGTATACCTATCGATTCAGAATCACTTTTTGGGTCTATCTAATGATGGTAGTCCGCTGCTAGCTGGCTGTCCATGTAAACTTTGGCCCAACTATATTTTATTATAATTATCCTACAAGATTTCATCAGAATCGGGTCATATTTTACCAAAGGTCCCATACAAAAAGCTTTCAATATCATAACTTCCTTATAAAAGTTTGGCGACGATAACTTTTATAATAGTTTTTACATCACGGAAAAGATTTGTGCTAGTAGGACCAGATTTGACCACAAGTCCCATAAAAACTTAAAATCTTTTATACGAAAAAAATCTCATGCAGATGAAGATGTCTAGATAATATTCGGTTAAAAGGACTCCTAACTATATGAATCTTAACTCCATAACATAAGTTTTTTTGCCGGGCCTTTATGCCCCCAATAGGGTACACTGGTTTGACAGCATTTCTCATGGACTGTTAGGCAGAATACCAGACTTTAGAGTTTATTAGCCTCCCAATAAAAAATTTTATCATTTTCCAAAGCACTAAAGGTACATTTAAAAAAATTAACGCACAATTATGCGCTACGTTATAAGACATTCTAAGATGTAGCAAAGTAAGTGAACTAACTCTCAACAAGTTTTATAAAACAAAAAATAACATTTCAAATGCCGAGGCATTCCCTTACTACGAAGCAGGTTTGTAAGGGAGAATACTAAAAAATAACTGTAAAAAAGCATTAAGTGTGTAAAGCTGATAGCCACGTTCGCCAGTTTTTATATACGTTGAATGAAGCGCTTTTTGCATCAAAAATGTATTGCTTCAAAGTGGGAACTCACCATATAAAATTCATGCCTTCCGTAAGCGAGATGGTAAGCGAAACTCTTACATTTCTCCCTTACAAACCTGCTTCCTTTAAAGCTCAATTTTTTATTGGGCTATAAAATCATTCTTCCACATGTATAACAATCTTACCATTGTTACAGTCAATGGTGAGCGGTATAAAGACATGTTTACTAACTCTTAATTGGAAGGCATTGATAATGAAACCATTTGGTTTCAGCGAATGCCACACAGCGCGTAATACATTAAATGTACTGGTAGAAACATAAAGCGAACAAATAACTTCACGAAATAGATCTTTTAACTGACCATCTCGTCCAGGTAATTTTGTCACGACTAAACTATTTTCTCTGGGGAATTGTATAGCCCCAGGTTTATGCAGATAGACCAGAAATGATCGAAGCGAATTCTCGAAGCTTTATAGCCTAAATAGAACCTGATTTATGGCGAAGGGTGTATAAAAATTCAACATCGTGTTTACTCCATTCACGCGCTAGCCGAGACGACTGTATTTAAGAATTATGTGCATATTTGAGAAATAATGCCATTTAATTACTTTGCTAAGAAGGATAAATATTTAAAACATCGGTTTTTCTATTGCATTTTAATTTAAAGTTACCCAGCTAGCATTTTGTATCATAATCGAATCTTTTAGGAATCAGCTTCACGAGCAAAATAACCGCTTATGAGCTAATTTCACGGTCATAACTAATACTCTCTTTGTGAGAAAATGGTATCTCACCAGTGAAACTCCTCAATAAATCATTTGTGATATAGTTTCCTGATCTCGTTATTGAGTATTTTTTGTCTCATTTTCGTAAATTATATAGTTTTTGATTATATTCCAAATAATTTTTTAATCGTCTTGTTTTTAATTTTTTTTCTCCGATAAAAGCAGCACTGTTTTGGCGTTTATTGAAGTTATCAGTTCTCGGAAAGAAAAGAAGAAATATTTCGCACTTGCTTTTAATTTCATAAATTGTTAATAATTGTTGGGCTTCTTTTAAAGCCAATTTTTTATTTGTTTAGCTGACACGAAAGTTTCTATTTTTTTTTTTTTTTTTTAATTTGGCGTAACGAATGTAAAAAAATTCTTAATCAAATCGTTATTTGAAAATATCAATGAATCATGTATGAATCCTTTCTCAATCGCTCAAATGATTTATCAGTTTTTAATCATCAAAAGTGATCTGAGAAGTCTCATTTAGGTAATTTTTACAAAAAATGATCCCCCAAATGCTAACTGGGTATCTGCCCTTAAAAAAGCCGCGCAATACATTCAATGTATCGAAGTATTTGTATTTATGTATGTATGTAACCGTGAACTGTTATGTTTGTACATGTAAATGTTTAATGAAAAGCTTTATTTTGAAACAAACAGCAGCAATTTGTTTTACAACGACACATTTTAGAATTGATTAAAATAGAAAACGAAAAACACAAAATGACGTTAAGATATTGAAAATTCAATTTGTTTTAAGTGACTCGTAAGATTTGAGGGCTCTTTTTTATAATTCCCTTTTTAACAAGCATTCACTACCGCCTTACACACACCTACACACAAAGAAACTGCCAACCGAACCATTCGAACATTACACACACTTATACGTCATTTTAACGAAATTTTGTGCCATGTAATTTTTTTTATTGCATTTTATTTAATTTCCAAAAACATTACTTACAACTGTCTTTAATGGCATTCTGCTGTTGTAGGAGTGTAAGAAGTTAAAGAGACGGATACAAAGCGAACAAAAAAAATACTAAACTAGAATGAAATATATGCCGATAAAATGAAAAGAAATAATAAAATGTTACTGACTATATTGACATTAAAAAAAAATTGTAAATAGGGAATAATGCTGCAAAACTATGTGCTACACACCCTTAAGGCCGGTGTTCACTATCCTGCACAATTGCCCGACATAAAAAAGATATTCTACGTTTCGAACAAATTCAACTCTGATCGCATTGAATATATCATAATTTAAAAAAAAAACAAGCATTTGCAAGTCGGAAGGACAAACTAGTAAAAAAATCTGTCACACTTCATAAGTACACACGAACTTTTTGACAAATTGTACGACCAAAAAAAATTTGAAGCCAGAGAAAATATATGACTTAATAAGTTCATATACATAATTCCAAATTATTAAAATCACTTATTGCTATCGCAACCATATTATGATTAAATCAGTTCAGACATGTCAACTACAATCATATTATGGTTGATCGCATTAGTGGACATATTTGTCGTGACCATTTATATGTTTCCAATCAAACAAAAACATTTTGCTCTCTTACTATTAACAATCTCCTACAACTCTTGTGGTGGTGTATGCAACTACATCATGGTTGCACAAGCAATAAACATGACAGTTTTTTTTTTATAATATGTTCGCGGTAAAAAATGTGTACGAAAAGTATCCTTTAAAAATTGTATGTTTTCTGTGATCGTAAGAAACACATAAGCACAACTATACATAATTCAATTAAAAATAATGAGGGCAGTCATTCAGCAATAAAACCAGACCTGACTTGAGACTAGAATAATTCTTAGTCCGGATGCCACAAGGTGACAACAGTAAAGTCGTCCAGTTAACTGCATTGATTTCAAAAGTTTCCAATTTCAAAAGCTGGCTCATAAAACTTTAACCCTCCTGCCACCTCTGTTGTAGTAATACTTTAAAGTAGTTGTTTTGCTTCTTTCCATCTAAGATTTCAGGAGCATCGATCCATTCAGTATTTTTATTTTACCTTGTATCAGTTCCATTAATGGGTTATTGTTCCAGTGAAGGCTGCTGTAGCACGCCCCAGGATAATGGGTAGTTGCCTAGAAACATCCCCCTCTGTGTATTCGGTGTAGTAGTGAGAAAACTTGCTAATCTTTGATTTCTACCTTTTACTTCTCTAAAATTCAGCCTGCATCTACAGCCTTAAAAATTTTGAATTAGAGCTTGTTCTATTTTGAACTAAAACCCCACCTGACATCCACATTTTACGAAGAAACTTTCGTAGCTACTTTTTTGTACTATTTATAAAAGTTTCGTATATAATACAAAAAAAAAGGTTTTATCTTTTAATTCTACGACAGTAAGGAATTCTTTCGTAGTCCTATTTTACAAAAAAAAAACTTTCGTAAAATACCGTATACATGCAGTTTTTTTTTTTAACGAAACCTAAAAAAATACTTTGTAGCATATTTATTATTAAAATATCAGAAAATTTGTTGTATTTTACGAAATAATGTTGAAAGGAATTTTATGTTTTTTTTTATTGTAAAATAATTTAATGAAAAATTATAAATTACTTTGAAAGTGCGCTACTTTTCCACATTTTTGTTTTTATATTACAAAATAAATAATAAAATTTTTAATTATAGTTTTTTAAAAAAATTTAAAAGTTCTTTTGAAAATAGATTTATAAATAGAATTAATGACTTCCAAGTTGCGAGTTTTCATAATTAAAAATAATGCAATGGTGCATATATTCACTGAGAACTCATTGGTGTCCAATATACGAATGTTATACTACATATTATATATACTATTGTTTTCCTATTATTATTATCTAGGTGCGATATTTTGTTTCATAGTTCATTAAAAAATTTCGACTAAATGAATAGTAAATTTTATTATTTAATGAATATTTGTTTAAATAACCCTCTGATTTCAAAAATACATTTTTAAAATTTTTATTTTAATTTATTATTTTTGCAAATTTTTTTTAAAACAAAATTTTTCAATCCAAATTTTCGATATTTTTTTCATGTTGTTAAATTTCTTCCTTTATTAAAAATAATTTAATGAAAATTAAATTTGATAAACTAAAGCTTCGTTCACAATCAGAGCAACAATTTCGTTTTTTCTTCTATCTTATTTCTTCCCAAAGTAATTCATAAGTTTTCCTTTCATTTTTCAAACAAAAATGTAACTAAAGTTTTTTTAAAAAGTGGAGTCAACTTCTACTTCAGCAACATTTTGTATGAAATTGTTTCTGACGTTTTTAATAATTTTATTTAGTTTTGAATGAAAATTTTAACAAAATTTATCAACAAAATATTGTTCTGGGCAAAATTTGCAAACAATTTCTTTATTTACAATGTGTGTGGTCGCGAAAAAAATTGTTGCTCTTTTGTGAACACCAGTGAAAATGTTGCTGCCTACTGTGAACGAAGCTTTAAGAGTGATTTAATAAAATATCAAAAAAAAAAAATTCAATAAAAAAACACAAACTAATTGTTTCATAATTCTTTATTTATTTTTCCCAGGTTAATCAAAATAATTTTATACGACTAATAAATATTTAACTAAATATACACTCACAATATTATTACAGTAACGGACTGTAGTTTATTTAAGAAATATTCCGTTCAGTCATTTTTAAATAAATAAACATTTAAAATTCCAAGCAAATTTATTTTTAACTGATTCTAACAGTTATTCAAAAAACTAAGTGCATATTAATACGGATTTTCAGTTGCAGTTAATATTGTCAGTTGATTCGGTAAACTTCTTCTTTATGAAAATTAAATGAAAATGTAATTTAAAGCAACGAAAAGTTCATTTAATTTTTACTGTCAAAAATTCAACCGCGAATTCCGTAAAAACAAATCAATATTCAGTTATCTTATATAAATTAATTGTCAAAAAATTAACTACATATTCCGTAAAAACAAATAAATATCCAGTTATTTTATAAAATTTTACTGTCAAAAATTTAACACCATATTCAGTAAAAACAATTAAATATTCAGTTATTTTATATAATTTTACTACCAAAAATAAATTTTTACTTATCTATAAAAAATGAATTGCTTGTTTTGTGTAAGCAATTCCCATTTTCTATTTGTTAAAATAATTTAGTTAAATACATCAAATTTTAAAAGTAAAATAATTGTGAAGCCATATCGGTCATGCTGCTGGTGTCTTATAATTGAGAGTTCTTCTGTAAACAACGTGGTCAGTACAACAAAAGTAAAACAAACGTGTGTAACTGGGTAAGTAAATAAAAATATTCTCCCTCTCTCGCTTATAAGAAAAACAAGCAGACAGGTGTCTGTCTGGTATTTTTTAGAAATTCGGCGCTTTTGTGGAGTAAACGAAAATTTAATAAAATAACTGAATATTTAATTGTTTTTACTGAATATGGGGTAAATTTTTTGACAGTAAAATTTTAATAAATAACTGATGAATTTCCACTCAACACAACCCATGAAACAGAAGATAAATACAGCAATGAATCTAATTGACAAAGTTATAAAAATAAGCAACGTAAAATTTCAATTTAAGAATATGACAAGAATAAAGGATATTTTAATGAAAAACAATTTTCCAAAGGGGTTGATCAATTCATTACTGACTAAAGTCAAAAATAATATTTCATCAGGGGAAAAAAACAAAAATGACACATCTGGCAACTCCAAATACTATAGTCTACCGTTTATTCCAAGATTAACTGAGAACAACAAACTGAGAGAGATAATAAAGGACCAACAAATAATATTCGCGCATAAATCAAACAAGACAATACAGAATTTATTTACACAAACAAAAACGAAGATTGAGTGTAGGGATCAAAGTGATGTTGTTTATCAAATTGAATGTGACGGCGGTGATAATGAGGAGTGTGGAAAAATCTACATTGGTACAACAAAGAGAAATTTAGGCGTGAGAATAGACGTACATAAAGCTGATATAAAAAGAGGAAAACAATCAACTGCACTTGCACAACACTGCATTGAAAACGGACACAAGCCAAACTTTGAAAAAGTAAGAATTTTAGATAAAGAGAAAAGGGAAAATAAGAGATACACGTTGGAGAGCTTAAGAATACAACAAAAATCGACAAGTGCAATAAACACAAAAGAAGACAAAGACAATACAAATGCAAACTACACCATTGCAATACTTTAGTAATAATAACAACTGTGATCAAAAAAGGACAAATTTTCTGTGATAATTTTTTAAATTTACATACATTTATTTTAATAATTTAAGTTTTGTGTTGTGTTGTCCACCTATACAAAATACAGTGTAAATTCGATAATCCGGACTCCACTAATCCGGAATATTCGGTAATCCGGACAGAATTTTGCAGCTTATTGCGTATTCTATAATGCGGATTGATTGCAACTATGTAGTCCGGATTGAATAACACCAGTTTTAATTTATTTTTTTTATTCAAATCAAAGCATGCTTTGAAAAATACAGTCATTGCGTATTCTATAATCCGGATTGATTGCAACTCTATAATCCGGATTGAATAACACCCGTTTTTATTTATTTTTTTATTCAAATCACAGCATGCTTTGTAAAATGCAGTTAGATTAGTGTGATATGAGTATGTTTGCACATACGTTTTTTTGCTATGAATTATTATAATTTTTAATAAATACCTACATGCGGTAATCCGGATAATTCGCTACTCCGGATTGGGGTCTGCAATCAATTATCCGGATTATCGAATTTTTACTGTACTGTGATATAATTTATAAATGATGTAAACTGACGAAAAAGATTATTGTAAGTTAATTTGTCAAAAATTAAGATTATAATTATTGTTATTATTGACTACTTTTTAATTTTTGTTTTTACAATGTTGCCAGATTTTAATAAAAACTCAATCCCTGAAGAAGTTGGAAAGAATACCAACGAAACGTCGGATTTTATTGAGAATGAAATAAATAATCTTTTATTTACATTAAATTAATGACCTTGAAAGCCTGCATATAGGAAACTATATAAACTATTGAGAGTAATCAAAAAAGGTCGATCAACACTTATAATTATAGAATATTTAATCGTTTTTACTGAATATGGTGTTGAATTTTTGACAGTAAAATTTTACAAAATAACTGAATATTTATTTGATTTTACGGAATATGGTGTTGAATTTTTGACAGTAAAAATTAAATGAACTTTTTGTTAAAAATAAATGAAAAATAGGTAGACCGGTTTTTAATTGAACTTTCATTTATTTTATATTACAATTTCAGTTTATTTTACGTACAGAATATTGTGAGTGTATGATATATAACTGATATATATATAACTAAATATATACAAAGACTTTAATGAAATTTACAAAAATATTTCGTAACATACACAAATTTTTTTTCGTAAAAAGTTGTTGTGTATTTTACTAAAGCATTTCGTACTTTCCTACATTGTACGCAAAAATTTCGTAGTGCGAAACTACAAACGATTTCGTACAATGTACGACAGTTTTTGTGCATATAAGGCATGAATTGTTTTCGTTAAACGATTTCGTACAATTTACGACAGTTTTTGTGCATAACGAAAACAATTCATGCCTTAATTGTTTTCATTAAATAAAAAAAAAAAAATTTTAATAACTAAAATACAATTAAAAGTGAATAGAGATAGAAATCAGCTTAACGTTTATAACCGTCTGTAAATTGTCAATGTTGACTGACATTTGCAATTACAGATGGATCGTTCAACTAACAAAGTCACTGTAAAATGCATATCCTGTTAAAGTGGGTTTAGAAAAACTTTGAAAAATTGATAAGAATTTCATTGATTTAACGGAACAATTGCGTTAGTTGGCAAAAGTCAGGTGCGGTTTGTCTTGACATTGAACCATTCAAAAGGTTTTTATTACGGTTGAATTATTAAAAAAGATATACGAACAAAAAATATTGAAAATTATTAACATTTCATAAGTTATTTTTATATAAATTTCATTTTTAGAATTTAAAAGATCAAATATTAACGACGAATGTGTGGTTAGAACATGAATGGCAAGATCACAAATTCAAATGGGATCCTTCGGAATACGGTGGAGTCACCGAGCTCTATGTGCCCTCGGAACATATTTGGCTACCGGATATTGTTTTGTACAACAAGTAATTATTTCAAAATACAACAACGACAAGTATTTACGCGACAATATGAAATGTTTTTTTACTATTTTAAGTGCCGATGGTGAATACGTCGTTACAACAATGACCAAAGCCATTTTACATTACACCGGAAAAGTGGTGTGGACGCCACCTGCAATTTTCAAATCGTCCTGTGAGATTGATGTGCGCTATTTTCCATTTGATCAGCAAACGTGTTTTATGAAATTTGGTTCTTGGACTTATGATGGTGATCAGGTAAATAAATAGTTACAATGCGTTTCTTTATGACTTGATGATCATTTGAATGGATTTCTAGCAAAATATTTTAAAAATTTCATTTTTTTAAGATTGATTTAAAACATATTAACCAGAAAAATGATAAGGATAATAAAGTTGAAATCGGTATAGATTTGCGTGAATATTATCCCAGTGTAGAATGGGACATTCTGGGTGTTCCAGCTGAACGCCATGAAAAATATTATCCCTGCTGTGCTGAACCATATCCTGGTAGGTATTCCATTTGTAATGCAATACAGAATTTAACTGAACTGAATTTAAAAAAAAAAAAAAAACTAAACGCATTTTAAGCCACTAAAACTTATTTTAGCAAAAAAAGAAATAACCAACATAATTAGTAAATTCTTTAGCAAAAATTATATACTTAACCAAAGATCTTATTCAAGGAACCGTGTTTATAGAAGACAATTCACAGAACAATTTATTTGGGGCAGGGTTAATTAGAAAATAGTGTAAGGTGTTATAGAGTCGAGTTTTGCCAACAATGTAAAATATAAGTACATACATACTTAAAATATGTTTTAAATAAAAGCCACAAACACAAATGAGTCTGTGTGTGTGATAAGAACATTTACAGTAAACTGAAAAATTTTAATTTTATTAAGTTGCAACTGTGGCCCGGGTACAGAAAAGCAATTCCGGCTAGTAAATAAAATCAAATTATTAAAAAAAAAAAATTTTAAAACACAATTGTGATATACATGTAAGTATTTTTTTTTTATTTTCTATTGTTGTCATACGATGATTGATATCCTATAGGATTTAGAATTTATTTTTTTTTTTGAAATAGACTCGTGCTTCGGTTCTTAACATTTATGCCCATAACACACAACATAATTACACAGACACGCGTACTTACGAGTCTACATGTGTAAACGATACAAAAGCACACAGATTCAAAATTCATTCAGGCTGAAAATCTCAAAATATCCATCTATAACTACACATACATATGTTTCTACATATGTATGTAAAGTTTATGTTTGGAATGCAATACGACTCAGAGTGTGTATTATTATGGGCATACCCTGCAAGCATTTACTTTGCATACGTTTTATTAATGGAAAATCGAAGAAACAGCCGATTGACTGAATGTATGGAAATTGTGTGTGTGCTAGTGAAAAAGTGCTAGCGTTTCGAAGTTTTCGAATTTGCATTTGCATGCACTTAAAAGAAAAATCAATCCATTCGTACTCAAATCAATCTTAAGCGATATTAATATGTAGTACGGTGAGTACGGATTTTCAAAATACTTAAATTATCCATATTTAATCACGATTTCGTACTTGAAATAATCCGAAAATGAGATTGATTTAAGTTAAACTAAGATTGAATCAATCTCAAAATGCGCTTGATTCAAGTATAATAAAGTGGATTTTATCCCAAATTAGAAAAAAAAAAAACATTACAATTGATTTACTTACCTGTATTACACATTACAGAATGATAAAACACCAACATCATGCCCCCGATATGGTTTTTACTTAAGAAATCTTAATGTACATATTTAACGAAAAACATAAATTAAATGAGAATCAAGAGTTCAAATTTACTTTTTGACCCTTATAGTGAAAGGCCAATGGACGCGGCATGCGGCTGATGGCGGCAATAGCATTGCCATTGTGAGAATGTTAGCAATGTTTACAAAAATGTTCATATAAAAAAAAAAAAAACACACATCACAAAAAATAAGACTTGGTATTACTTGGAAAAGATGCTGCGCGGCAAAGTTAAATTTGTTCAACTTTTGTTTTAAGCCGCGTGAAGTAGACGTTGCAATACACAAATATAATCATTTAACAAAATAAATTTAAGAAACATTACAAATGAAGTGGAAAAAAACTAGTTTGATAAGTAAATTCTTATAATGTTCAAATAACTCTTTTTTTTTTAGATTGAAAATTTTTTTAACAGCTTATTCAACATTTGCCGCTTTCATTTGCCTATCAAAAAAATTTCAAGCGAAAAACTAAGCAGCTGATCGCCGCCCGCAGTCGCATGCCGCGTACATTGGCCTTCCACTATTAGTGGTGCACATGAGTCTGGCCAGATCTTTTTTAAAGTGTATAGAAAATTAAGACATGCGTAGGCCGGAGGGTTAAACACAACAAAAAGTTTAATCTTTTTTTTACTTGATTTAAGAATTTCATACTTATTTTAAGAAATTCCGTGATTGATTTTCGAAAGTAATCCCATTTAGAATTGTTTTGAGTACGTTTAAGTGTTATTCGTACTTGAATTTTTGAGTACGACTCGTACTTAAAGTAATCATAAAAACCCTATTTTATCCCGAGTGTTTTTCTTTCTGTGTGATGGAAGCCAAGTCGAAAGAATTCGAAAGATAAAAAGAGAAAGTGTAGAAAAAATTATGTAAGATTTTGACAGTGGGTGGATATAGTTTTCAAGCAAAAAATGAATATTAGTAAATTTTAAGTTCGCCCCTTTAAAGGATAACAAAACTATTTATGCAACTGAAAATATAAAAAAGTTTTGAAGTCTTAAAATTTTCTATTAAATAATGTTATTTTTAGAGAGTATAAATCTATAAACAAGCCAAACAACAAATTGTGAAAATCTAAATCAAACTCCTTAGAGGCATTTAAATGACAACTTCTTCTGGAAATGTCTCGCCTGGAAGAGTTCTGTGCGTATCCCAAGTACGACAATTTCACGATGATTCAAACTATATTGGTTTGATGGTTCGTTTGGCGATCATTTCAGTAGAATGGCAACATTCTTTCCGAACTTCCTCGATAGCAAATGCTTGCAGGGCTTTAGTATGTATAGATGTATGCAGTCACATAAGTGTGTATGTGAATTATAGATGGAAATATTTAGTTGTAAACTACTTTTCAAACAGAATTTCAATTTCCAAGTGTAAGTTTCCGTTTGAATGCAACCGTATGTACGTGTATCTGGTGTCAATGGCGTAACCAATCTGTCAACAGAATTCTAAACGACTTTTTAATTTTTATTTCTACTTTTTGTTCAATTCAAAACCGCAAAACTGCTTGCATTCACATGTTTTTCATTATAAATTCAAAACAAAAAAAATACTTTCATCTTTTCTGGTTTAACAAAAGTTTCTTTGAATATCCTCTTGCATTTTTTTATTATTTTTTTTATTTGCAGATATTTTTTTTAATATAACACTGCGTCGTAAGACTCTCTTTTACACGGTCAACTTAATCATACCCACTGTTGGCATTTCATATCTGTCGGTTTTGGTGTTCTATTTGCCAGCCGACTCGGGTGAAAAAATTGCCTTGTGTATCAGCATTCTGCTCTCACAGACCATGTTCTTTTTACTAATATCCGAAATTATACCCTCCACATCGTTGGCTCTCCCGCTCCTGGGTAAATATCTACTATTCACCATGTTACTGGTAGGCCTGAGTGTTGTCATTACGATTATCATACTGAATATACACTACCGCAAGCCGAGTACACATAGAATGGCGCCGTGGGTGAGATCATTCTTTATCAAACGTCTGCCGAAGCTGTTGCTGATGAGAGTGCCAAATGATTTGTTGAGAGATTTAGCAGCCAGCAAAGTCAATTATGGCATGAACTTCAATAAGACCAAATTTGGTAAAGCCCTAATGGATGAGATGAATATCAATTCGGGTAATTCAAGCCCGGACTCAATACGACGAATGCAGGGTAGAGTAGGAAATGGTCTAAGCAGTGCATCGGCTACAAATCGGTAAGTTTTCTTGGGAGCTTTTTAATTTTTGTAATTTATAAAAGCCTGTATTTAAACTAGTGGAAAATTATATTCAAACAATTAATGTTTTTATTTTTCTAACACAGACAATGGCAGAGTTACATACGTTTGATTATTACAGATTTCGAACGTTTCCATGTAATATTTTAGATTCATTTGTTAACTTTCTTGAGAATTTTTATTTTTTGAAAATTTTATAAAGTTTTACATTTTTTAGATTTAAGATCGTTTTTAGATTTCAAAAACTTTAATTAATGTATTTAATTTTTTATTTATTTACAGTTTTAGTGGCATGATGGGCGTATTAGGAGGTGGTCTCAGTACTCTAAGTGGCTACAATGGTTTGCCGTCTGTCCTTTCTGGTCTTGACGATTCGTTGAGTGACGTGGCTCCCCGCAAAAAGTATCCCTTCGAGTTGGAAAAAGCCATACACAATGTCATGTTTATTCAAAATCACATGCAACGTCAAGACGAATTTAATGCTGTAAGTATTTTCATATTTAGTCAAATGCAACAACAAATTTTTATTAAAAATCCTGTTGAAAAGAGAAATCAGGAATTGAAAATGACCATTTGCAATGTTAATTGAACTTTTAATTGAACTTCTACTTCTATGCAAATAGAAATAATACAATGGAAAACTTTGCTTTAAAGTGTTACTGACATTTTCCAAATCTTTTCTTTAGTAAATAGAAAAATTATAAAACATGTAGTTTTGGCTGCAACAACTTTATTTGAAGAGACAAAATCAAAAATTCATCTGTCAGAATAAAATATCCATGTACATATTACTTATCTAACTAAACTATATTAATCATTCGAGGTTTCACTGTTTGAATAACAGTTTAAGTAACAATATTTCCATTTGTTCGAATGCTTGTTTTTTATCTCCATTTTTCCACCTTCCTTTAAAAGATTTAAAGGACCAACAGAGTGACTGCAGTGCACAAAGAAGAAACCACACAAAAAAGAACAAACGAATGACCGAAGTTAATAGTTACTAGTGGTTAGTGTCCATGAAGTTATTTTTAATAAAAACAACAGCAGACACAAGAAAAAGCACACGAAAAATTGTTTTTTCTTATGGCTGAGACAAATCGTTCATGCCCTTTGAGTTTTTTTTATGAACTTTATAGTGCAAAACAGGCAGGGAAAACTCAGTAATATTGTTGTTTTTTCCAGTACTTTTAATATAAAAACTATCTTTTCCCAATTGAATTGTAAATAAAACTTTAATATTTGTATTGTTGTTCCACTTCTAATTAACGCTTAAAATGGACGACATAAGAAATAAGTAATGAGCGGTACACTATAAATCAGGACATAATGTCTTCGAAGCGAACAATTTACAGCGTAAGGGGTTATATATTGGTAGTATGTAGTGTATTTTAGGGAGTGCGTTAATTTAATGGACCGAAATGTTGGATCTAATGGGCTTTTCAAGTTATGTTGTATATAGTAGATGCTGGGGAATCTGCCTCTTGATTCTGGTGAGCCATATAAAATCATTGCTCATAATTAGAATAAGAAGTGGGGATCATAAGCGTCTGTAAACAGCGCTAAAAGTAAAATGAGATAAAGAGAAAAAAGCGAGGTATGGTATAAGAGCCTCTTAAATTTATCCTAAACCAATTTAAAAGAAATATTATATATATGCATAGTAAAGGGCGGTTAAATTTCAAGGGCCGATGTTGATTTTGAATAAAACACAAACTATTTAGGAAATTATTGTAATTTTATTTTATTATGATATATTGGTATTACTCAATTATGTATGGAACAAAATATCGGCCAAATGGGCGCCGCGACCACGGCGGCACACCTCCATCCGATGGTCCAAATTTTCGATGACCCTGAGCCATAATGGAGGTTCTATGCCGTTAATGTGCCGAATTATCTCATCCCTTAGCTCTTGAATTGTTGCTGGCTTATCGACGTACACCTTTTCTTTCAAATAACCCCAAAGAAAAAAGTCCAACGGTGTCAAATCACATGATCTTGGCGGCCAATTGACATCGCCATTACGTGAGATAACACGGCCATTGAATTTGTTGCGAAAAAAAGAGCCATTGTTTCGTTAGCTGTGTGGCAAGTGGCACCGTCCTGCTGAAACCACATATCGTCCACATCCATATCTTCCAATTCGGGCCATAAAAAGTTCGTTATCATCTCACGATAGCGAACACCATTCACAGTAACTGCCTGACCGGCCTCATTTTGGAAAAAATACGGCCCGATGATGCCGCCAGCCCATAAACCGCACCAAACAGTCACTCTTTGTGGGTGCATTGGTTTTTCGACAATCACTCTTGGATTATTATTCGCCCAAATGCGGAAATTCTGCTTACCGACAAATCCACTGAGGTGAAAATGTGCCTCATCACTGAAGATGATTTTCTTCGAAATTTATCATCCATTTTCATAATAAGTCTGGATAACTTTTAACACGTTGTTGGATTGTGTATCTCTCCATGGTTCAAATTGAGTAAGTCTGAAATAGAGAAATGTCAAATAAAATTCGGAAAAAAACTTGGCGTTTAGGTGTGGTTCACATTCAACATCGGCCCTTACAATTTAACCACCCTTTATAAGCATCTGATCAGCATCATTCTTGAGAACATTAAGGGAAACACTCTTTGTGAGTCAAAGTGATATACATATGTATATCTTTAAGTATTAAAACTTTGCATTGTCGACAACTTGGACTGTTAGTCTTAGGAAAAATTATTGATTTGATAATTTTTGTTTCTGCAATTTTTTTAAATTTTACTTTGAAATCACATTAGTGTCCAGTTCATGAAACTCTAGCCTCGCAGTTTTTGTATTTGCATAAGTGCAAATACAGCTACAACCAACTTCAAGTTGCAAAGTGTGAGAAATACAAAAACCAAACAGAATTGCACAGTAGTACATGAAACTGAGTACCCCTCCCTAATCTTCTCACCTCTCCCACTAATAAGCTCAAGAACTGCTGCAACAAAAATTAAGTCTAGAAAAGTCTAACTGAATGGTTAAAATAGACGTGATATAACCATAACTATACAAAACAACTGTTTGAACCAATCTTATTGCCAACGCTGTACTTGCCATACTACTGGCCATAACACCATATTGGTTTTTTGCCTTCATCATAAACAGCTTATTTAAGCTTAAATACCGAAAATATCCTCAATAAATATTTATTTAAAATTCTTACTTTTTTTAAATCAAGTGTTCTTAGTTTTTTTAATTTAAATTTACATGCATAACACTTATCTTGTGTGCTTTTGTTCTCTAAAAAGTAGTTTTTAGGTAGAGATCCTGTAACATTTTAAAATCTGAATTCTCCATTCCAGCTGCAAAATATAAATTTGGTAAAAAAAATTTTTGCTTAGTATCAGTCTAATTCCTGCAGAACTACATTCACACACAGATACCCATACCAATACAAATACATGTGGCAGACCACGGACAATGCTCTTATCAAAAATATGTAGAGAAAAGAAAATCTTAACTAAATTGCACAAGTTTATGCAATTTTAATTAACAGTTTCAAATGAAGGATGATGGCCACGACGATGATGATGATGAGTTCAAATAAATGGATTGATATTGATTGAATTTTAAAAGCATCAAATTAAATAGTTATAGTTGATTTTCTATTTTAGTTTTTGTTTTTCTCCCTCTCTTTCTTTTTTTTTTTGTGATTCTGGTCTGTCAGTGAATTTATCGATTGCAGTCAAATGTTTTATTGTGTGCAAATATGTCTAGTATATTTGTATTCTTCTGGTATTCGGCCTCGTTTTAATCCGCTTTTAATTGCTTTTGTTTCACTTGATTGGCTAACAATTTATTTGCTTTTGACAACAACAGCAACAGCAGCCAAGCACAGTAGAGAAATTCATCAAATAGAAGCAAAATTTTTCATATTAAAATCTGCATTAAAAACAAATTTTGTGAAAAGAAAACTACGACTAAAATTTGTACATCAAAAATAGTCGTATGTGTATCTATAAAATAGATTTGTTAGTATGTGATATGTCAATCACTAATATTATGACTGACAGGTCGACTAGCGGAAGGAAACAGACAGTCTGAAAAGTTTGATTAATTATAACCATTTTCTGTTATATTTTCTCTTATGTACTTATGTAGTTATTTTAAATTGACTCTTTTTTCACTTGATGTGAACTCAAACATAAAAATAAACAAACATTTATTTTGTATACTGACAAATGTATGTAGTCCCTGAGTGTTAGCAGTTACTCAATTTTTATTACGATTATTTGACTGACTCGTCTATCCATCCAATAAAAGTTAAAAGACATATTATGCATAAATATTTTATAATAAGATTAAAGGTAAAGGAAACAAGGTATATCATATTTCTGATATTGAATACAAAAGAGATGAATATATATTGAAAAATTTGCTTAAAACATTTGAAGGTTTAATTTTAAAACAAGGAAAACGTTAGATCAAAATTAAAATCGATTTGGCGAATCAAAGCAAGTATTTTTAATAAAAAATAAAACAAAAGCAAATTTTTAATAAAGATACCTCAGTTTGTTAAACACGTATTGCAACAACAAAATGTTGTTAATAAAAAATTGCCATCGCATTAAATCTTAATAAATAAAGACATCAAAAGCTTTCACTTACATTAAATGTTAAAAAATTAACTCAATTATTGGATGAAATTTGCCTGGCTAAATTGTAAAAAAATAAACAACAATTCTTCAGCTCATTATTGGTTTGCCGCATATGCCAAAAAGTCATAGTGGAGAAAACGACAATGAAAATTTACATAAAGTTTTACGAAAATATACCCTATAGCATGTTTTTTTGCATTTTCACTACAGCTTCTTGCTTGCGTATGCTTTGAAGAAAAATTTTAATTGATTCGCCAAATCGATTTTAAATTAAAATCGATTTGGCGAATCAAAGAAAGTATTTTTAATAAAAAATAAAACAAAAGCAAATTTTTAATAAAGATACCTCAGTTGGTTAAACACGTATTGCAACAACAAAATGTTGTTAATAAAAAATTGCCATCGCATTAAATCTTAATAAATAAAGACATCAAAAGCTTTCACTTACATTAAATGTTAAAAAATTAACTCAATTATTGGATGAAATTTGCCTGGCTAAATTGTAAAAAAATAAACAACAATTCTTCAGCTCATTATTGGTTTGCCGCATATGCCAAAAAGTCATAGTGGAGAAAACGACAATGAAAATTTACATAAAGTTTTACGAAAATATACCCTATAGCATGTTTTTTTGCATTTTCACTACTGCTTCTTGCTTGCGTATGCTTTGAAGAAAAATTTTAATTGTTGTGAACGTTCATGAACGAACTTAGAAGTTAATAGTATTTTATTGAAAGTAAAAATTATGATCTAGTCTAAGCAACCAGTGAAATGCGCATAGAAACAAGCGTTCCCTCAACAATAAATTTCAGTGTATTTTCAAAAATAAAAATTGGGAATTTGGCACGTCATAGAGAAATCTTATTAATAGTAAATTTTATATTCCCGAAAATAGCATTGACAATAAATTTGCAGGTGCCCGTGCAAAAAAAAAACTGAAATGGCTAATTGTTTTTTTACGAAAACAATTAAATGAAACAATTTTTTTTTTCTTTTCACCCACTTACAACTGCAACTCGAGTCGTTAAAAATTGTTGTTTTGTGCTGCATACGCCACTTTTCTAAATTTATTTCTCAAAAGTAGCTTTTTGTGCTGGATACGAATAACTGCTGTATATTAAGTGGTTGACATTTTGTTTTGATTTTACTTAATTTTTTTCTTACGGCAATGAAGCGAAGCAAGAGTCAAATTTATTTTCTTGTTGTAATTTTATTTTGCTTTCGCTTTAACTACTTGCTTTTCTTACGGCAATAGGCAAAGCAAGAATGTAATTGATTTTGTATGTTTTTGTATGAGGAATTCGCAGAATTTGACAAACAGGTCGTAAGAGCAAAACAAGACTTAATAAACTTTTAAAAAGTTTATATAGAGCAAAATTGATGCTTAATATATCAGAAACCATAAAAAATTTCGTGGAACAGGTTTTTTTATACCCCATACCCTACTCAATTTTATTTATAAATGGTCGGTACGTCAAACCAATCATGAGCTTTATAGTAAACTTGAGACAACAACAAAGTTATAAGCCATAAACCCAACAGTCGATAATCACATAACAAAATAAACTCGAAATCCAAAACTCGCTAAATCCACAGATAATATAGAGTATCATATGGTCGCATAAGTCTTCATACTTGTGAAAATCTTCTTTTTTAGTGCGTATACATTTTGTTGGTTTTCTGCTTTAACTTCTCAATCTTTTACAAAACAGCAAAAAAAATTATACAATGATGCGTTAAATTGGTTTTTAAATGAAAAATATATAAAGTATTTACTTACATACACATCTATACAAGAAATTCTAAAGATTAGAACTTTTAAAATTAGGAATTTACATAAGAATATAAACTTTAACTAGCAATTTTTCATTTATCTAATTTACACACTATTTTTCTTTCACTTTTCTCCATTTTAGGAAGACCAGGATTGGGGCTTTGTGGCGATGGTTCTAGATCGCTTGTTTCTATGGATTTTTGCCATCGCTTCGTTGGTGGGCACTTTCATGATTTTGGGTGAGGCGCCTTCTTTGTACGATGATACCAAACCCATTGATGTGGAACTATCTGTAATTGCTCAACAAATTTACAACTTAACTGAAAAGAAATCTTAAATTTTATTACACAAAGCAAAACCAAAATAATTAATTGTAATTATAAATGCAACAACCAATGGCAACCAAATGTTAACAACAAAATATTTATAATTTTAAGTAAAACAATACAAGGATACACTGACACAAACAAGCACCGCAACACTTGCCACACTTCTCAAAACAACTTAAATTGTATTAAATATTAACTAACACCAGAGAAAAACCAAAAGCAAAAAAAAATTAACAAAATGTCAATAAAAAAAAATGTTTAAACAAAAAGTTCCATTTCTGTTTTTTTTCTACTTTTTGTTGTTGTCATGCTCCTAAAACAAAACAAATTGTTGGAAAAATTTTAAGCAATTCTGTAATTTTCTACAACTGAGTACCCACGTACTTGCATGCGGAAAATGACAAAAATTTTTGAACACAACAGGAATTTTACATGAATATTTAACAGCAACAAGAACAACAACAACAACAACAACAACAATAGAAAGTTGGTAAGTTTAGAAAGTATGTTAAAAATTTTGAGAATTATTTCATAACCAAGGTAATCATTTCGAGAAAACAAAGCAGAACGGAGCAACAACAAAAACCAAAAAAAGAAACTAAATAAAGTTCCTTTTAGATGGAAGTATGCAAAATACTAAAAATATTGTTGATGGGAGTAAGACTATGAAACTATTTGAGTATGACACAAAAACTGCACTAATAATACTCCACAAACACACTTACTCATTGACACACATACAAACATACAAACATATGTTTGTATGTAGATACATGGTGAGTATGTTTGGATTTGTGGCATATTTCTTTATTTTTTGTATTATTTTCAATTACAAATACCATTAACAATATGGCACACGCTCAAAAGCATCACCATCATCATTGTCGTCGTCGTCGTCGTTTTCTACGTCAACGTTATCTCATCATCATGTTCTTGTTCTTTCATTTCTTTCTTTTATAACACCAACACATTTGCATTTATTCATGCATTCAGTGAATGTTTGTATGCAGTGTGTATGTTTGTATGTACATACAATCATGTAAGATTGACAGTACTGGACAATAAAATAGCGCTAATCCAAAGTATTCCACAGAATCCTCCTGATTAAACTAAAAAAATTTCCATCCTCTTGATTTTTATACACATTTAAAAACTAAAAACATTCAAGCTGTGTTTTAAACACATAACATTTTTCATTTTCTTTCTCATGCTTCTGCCATTTGAAAACTTGTCACTTCAAATGCATTTCAATCTGACATACACTCGTAACTACAAAAACTGGGAGTTTTCAAAATGACGCTGATGAGAATTGCATATCAAGAAGATAAATATAATACATATTTTGTTTTTCGTATGTTTTGCGTATATAATCGTACAAAGGTGTATTGGCTTGTATATTTGCATTTGTGTAGTACATACTTTATACATACATACATTGTATACATATGTATGCAAATAATTATCTGAAAATATGTAAACATTGTTGCATTATTTCTTGCGGAAAGCAATGTGCAACTAATGCGCAGTTTTTAATTCTTAAATATTTCAAAGAATCTTTAATGAAAATAACAAACCAAAAAAATCTAACAAATTATAAGGAGTTTTAGGCACTGCAGACCTTAAGAATAATTTTTGGTTCCATACTATAGACCGTATTCGGTTTAAGTGTTGTGTAAAATATTCTCTTCTTATTTTGTGAGTGCGATCCAACGAAGCAGGTTTGATGCTTACAATATATTCTACGGAAAGCATAAATTTTATGTGGCGAGATTCCACCTTGAAACAATACATTTTTGACACAGAAAGCGCTTTATTCAGCGCATATTAAAATGGGTGAATGTAACGATAAGCTTTGCATACTGAATTTTTTGTTACCGTTATGCTTCAATATGCTCCCTTACAAACCTGCTTCATAGTAAGGGAATGTCGTGGTCTTCAAATGTTTTATTTTTCAAACTTGTTAAGAATTCGTTCACGTACCTTACTGCATCTCTAGACGTCTTACTGCGTAGCGCATAAATGGGCGCTTGCTTTTTAAAAGTAACTATTAATGCTTCGCAAAACAAGAAAAATGTTTATTGGGATGGTGTGGGTTATTATTTGACTTGACCGTTTACACACATATGCACTCGACATCTTAAGTACCAGTTTATGGTTGAACTTATTTCCCAGAGCACTTTTATATACATGTAATAACCAATAAGTATCTAAATACTAAAAGAAATGTATTATTTTTGTGACTTAAGGGCAAAATAAACCATACAAATGGCTTGGCAAACACTCACTTTGTTTCCGTTTTCTGTTCGCCAATAAACAACACAAACATGTTTCATACAAACATTAATTTTTAAATTTTTGTTGTTTACAATAAATGCAAACGACGAAGTAATGCGGCAATTTTGCTCGCCATTTGTTTAAAACGGAAGAGAAATATAATATAAAGAAAAAGAATTAAGAGTAAAGAGTAGTACGTGCTGTTTTGTGGCAAAAAAATAAAATAAGAAATTAAGACTGAAAATTATTTTAAATCTTGTTCTTCATCGTCTTCACTCGATAAAATGATTACATTAAGCACTAGACACCACAAAAAGTTTGACAAATATCCAACAAGTCTGCCAAATACCAAAAACTTTTGATATTTCTACAAACACGCTTCGAATTTGTCCAAACAGCAAACATTCCAATAAAAAAACAAAATATTTTTATAAACGTAAAATTTTGACATGTTTGCCAAGCAATTTGTATGGTTTATTCTTGGAGGCAAGCCAGTTTCTATGCGCAATTCACTTGTTGCATAGGACAGATTATCAGAAAACATTATCCAAAAAAGTTTAGAAAAGCTTTAGATATTTAGAAAAACTATAGATATTAGATATGCAAACAAAACTGTAGAATGAATGAGAATTGCAAGCATGCAAAAAATCTTATTTGCAACAATATCAAAGCTTAACAACCAACAATAAACAGTGAGTTTATCTTTTCTTGCATTCCCCACAACAATTGGCTGGAACTGTCCCAACATTAATTGTAGTTGTAAGTAGGTTAAGAAAAAACAAAAGAAAAACCAATTGCTTTATTGCTTTCAGCTCAGTTTTTTATACCGTGCACTTGCAAATTTATTATCAAAGTAATTTTTGGGAACACAAAATTTTTAATTTATAAGATTTTGTTTGACGGGCTTAATTTCCAACTTTTATTCCTGATAAAAACACTACAATTTATTGTTGCTGGGGCATACACTAGTTTCTATGCGCATTTCACTGGTTCACTGGATTTTGTAAAATTATTAATTGTTATTAATTTTTAAATATCTTTTAAGATCGTGATACTCTTTTTTGATTTTAGACAAATCTCTTCTCGAATTGAAATCAAAAATAAGTTTGGTCATAAAACGGGTTAAATTTGAAAATATACTTGTGGTTGATTCATTAAATGCTTTAAAAGCTGTAAAGTAAGTGAACGAACTCTTTGTTTTTTTGCTTCTCCCTTACAAGCCTGCTTCGTTTAGAGCTCTATTTTTTATTAGGTAGCTTTATTATGTCCCCACGTGGTAAGTTAGTAATTAGAATGGATCAGTTACAATAAAATTTAAGAGATAGTTGGATCCCATTTTTACGAGTGGTTTTTCTTACTGGGCCACTAATTACAAAATATATATATATTTGTTGGGTTCTATAATTCAAAAATATATCCATCATACATATAAGTGAACGCCATCTTGGTTGTTATTGTTGCTTTTTATATAGGTGCACACAAAACAATGGCTCGTTTACGTAACAATACGCAAGAGTAACGAAGCCTTAAGTTTAGAATGTGTAATTCTTGTTATTCTTAAGGCTCAGTTAGCCGAGAGTAACAGTAACGTTGCAAATCAGCTGCTTCATTTTGTTGTATGTAAAGAAATTAGAACGATTACAGTTAGCAGTAAGAAGTTACGTCTTAATCTGTTAGAAATAGATTGGTCTTACTTTTTTACGGTAAGGTTACTGTTACTGTTACTCCCGGCTAACTGAGCCTTTAGACATTCATGTGTCTATTTACTTTAAGTCGTTTAAAGTTTTTTTAGAAATAATTTACTATAAAGATACGCAGATAATTTAAGAATACCATGCCAAACCAAAAATATTTGCTTATTTGTAACTTAATATTTTATTCAACAATAAATGAATAAATGTATGAATATAATTTCTTTTTCGCTTTACATGTGAAAAAAGACGTACATTTGTTACATTTTACTGTAACAAAATCATACACATGATTACAAGATTATGAAACGAGAAAATAGCACTAAAAGAAAAATATGTCTGCAAGAATTTGAATAGATACAAGAAAAAAAAGCTTAGTTCGAAATTTCATAAAGAAAAAAGAAAAGAATTTAACAAAAAAAATTCTTAGAGTACAGAAAAAACACTATTGTCCCAAATAAAACATACATATGTACATATGTATGTATGTGTGTGCATATTTACATGATATAATTTTATTATTTTTGCTAAAATGTCAAATAAATGCATTTTTTTATTATTCTCTTATTTATCTAAGACATTTCGATATTTTGCTGACATTTGCAAAACACATTCTTTCATTTTATTGAACATTCTTTTTAGTTGTTGTAGTTTTTGCTCTTACACTTCAATAACTTCAAAAATATTTTAAATGTTAATACAATTAACTAATAATATGTTCATTTGAATTTTGAAATGTTTTTGAATCAAGAAAAACTTTAAACAATGTATGACGAAACAAATTTTAAAAAAACGGTACGAACGTAGTAAAGTACGGCGTACAAAGGGAACACAATAACTAACACAAACGTAAAAGAAAATCTACGCTGTACGTCTATTTAGATCTAATTCTAGAATTATAGAAAAAGAAAAAATTTAATATATAAATGAAATTGTCCTAGGCGAATTCATGCATATGACCGCAGAGATAGAAAGAGAGAGTTATGATGTCTGTCAATTAAGAGTTTGACATTTAGATTACATATACAAAAAAAGGAACAGCTAGCATAACACTCTCTCTTTCTCTTATGTGGTCACTAGTATGAATTCGTCTTGAAACTATGATTGTGTTTTCAAATTGTACATTTTTAAGCAAAACAAAGGGAGAAAACAATAAATCGCTCATTTGCTGCAACAACGTCTTAACCCAAATTTTGAGCTAACATCACTAATGAATTGCAAATCAGGTGTTTTATCAAGTTCTCTTTATTTCATATGAAGATGTTGTTAACCCAACTCTTGAGAGAAGAATAAAATTTTCTTTTTTCATTTCGTTGTGTAATTAAAGTAAATTTCCGTGTTTTTATCAAGAATAAAAAAAATTGGGAATTAAGCACGACAAACAAAATCTTATTTATTGTAAATTCAAAACAAAAGTAAACTCAATGTTTATTGTTGTTGTTTCTGTTTAAGCTTTGATATTGTTACAAGTAATACTGGTGCTTATAATTCTTAACTCGCTAACAGTTTTATTTGTATAATATCTTTAGTTTATCTTAAATCTTTGGAAGAATTTCCAGATGATCTGGCCTAAGCAACCAGTGAAATGCGCATACACAGCAAAAATTATAATCCAACTTCAATTAACGTATTTGTTAGAAATTTGTACTATTAATTAAATTCTTTACTGATTTTCCGCCTGCAAACAAATTGATCATATCAATAAACGCATTTGTAAGTTTGAGCTTTTCTGGCTGTTCAGTTTCAATCAATAGGTTAAATTGAAATTTGACCACCAGTAAAAGAGGCCATATAAAACGTAAACACAAATCAAAATATTATTTTCAATTAACATAGTGAATTGAAACAATTAAAAAATTGTTTGAGAATTTAAAATGCTTTGAAGTTTGTATGTATGTTTTCATATTTGCAAATGAACACACAAGCATTATAATTTTTATTTTGAATTAAGGCAAATTAATTGGAACAATTAAAATTAATTATAGAATTAATTGAAAAAATTTTGGTGAAAAATTTGTTTGTGTAGGAATAGCTTATCCCATCAATAATAAATTTCAGTGTTTTTATCAAAAATAAAAATTGGGAATTAAGCACGAATAACAAAATCTTTAAAATTGTAAATTAAAAACTTTAAAGTCGTTTTGTGTGAAACTAATATTTCTGAGTTATGACGATGTTGCAGAAAATGAGCGAAATAACAACTTTAATAAATTTAGAATATTCTAATATTTTTATCTTATTTTTAAAAGAAAAGAAAAATACTTTTACGACGGAATTCGGGGTAAAAGCAGCGTGTTTTGAGAAATTGACGAAGTTACGTCTTACGTTTTTAAGGCTTACTTACATACGAACAAATCGTATTCCCAGCATAAGTGAAATTTTAAATTTTTTTAAACTTTTGAGAGGCATGAAATTTTAATTTCAACTGTTTTGTTTTTGTATAAAAATTATCTAATCTCAAGGAAAATATCTGGAAGAGCAATAAATTAGTGCCTCATATAATTTTCTCATTTGACTTTTCCTCGTTCGAAAAGTTTATACATTAAAAAAAATTGTTTTACAGCGTGAAAATCTAAAATCATTTCACATTGTCGTTTTGCATTTCATTTATTATTATAAACTACTTTGTCTAGGTTTTATTTCTTAAGCTCTTATTCTACATCTTGCAACTTTGTTACCTTCTTTCTTTTCTATTCAATTACATGACAACAATGAATATATAACAACTTGATTAAGACGCTGGCACAGGCAGGAATAGTGGATCACATCCAATTAGCATTTTAAATTAAATAAATATTAAATTAAGATGTACATCATCTTTTTCAAAAGGTAACTTTGCTTAAAAATTCTTTTTTTTGTCTTTTGAAAAAACACGTGTTTGTGTAGCACATCACTTCTAGCTGTTGCAGAAAGAAACAAAAATTTTCTTTCTTAGCCCACCAACACATTCATGGGTACTTTGTACATGAAAACACATACAATACATACGTAGATATGTACACTGTACATATTTAAATTAAAACTACACTCCATCTTCCCAATGCAACAAATGTGTCTATTGAACATTGTATTTAGATTACCTGGCATCTCAAGAGATCAAGCAGCCGATTAAGAAATACTATCGACTGACAGTGACAAATGCACACAGGCGTAGGAGCAAACACGTCGCCATAGTTGAAGGATCAACTGTAATTGAAACTGAAATAAATAGAATCAGTTTAGAAGTTTTTCATTTTGTTAATGGGAAATTTTTTCAAACGGAAGTATTTTTGCTTGTAATACATAATACGGATCTAAAGGTATTTAAAATTTCGTTTATTTCCCTTTCTCACCTCATGTTATCAACTTTACGTTTATTTAACTTCCTGCACGTATTCTACAGTCAACATGTAAATTTGCGTGTATGTTTTTGTGTGTGTGTGTTGAAGAGTTAAAAGTAGCTCTGCAACAACATCAGTCATAATTTATTGTACTCATCTTTGTCTACATCAACAGGAAATACAATAACAACAACAACAAACAGTTGTAAGAAAGTATTAAAAGATACAATTCCTATATGAATATAAATTGTAGTTTACACATGATATTTACCATTGACCCATCTACAGTAACAGACACGTGCATATAACTATATATTTACACATACACAAGACACATAGATTGTGAGAGTCGGGGTAATAGACTGGAAATTCGCCAGCTTGTTCATTTGGGGAGGACACTCAATTTATCCAAAGTAAGACTCCCCCATAAGAGAGCACACAACATTTGATAATGTATAAGTATTAGAGCTATAACCAAATTTTTGGCATAGTACCACGGAGTGGCCAAGAATGGCTTAGTAGTGAAAACACCTGTCTCCAGTCGTTTTCCGAAAAAAAACCTCACGCAGGGAAGCAAATTTCTAAAACCTTCCAAGAAATTTTGAACTGCGATGAATTGTAAGCCGTAGGAAAATTTTTAAATCTAAAGAAGTGGATAAATTCCAAAATAGCATTAAAGTGATACGTATAAGGATGTATACAAATATCAGGTGTATATTTTTTAAAATTTCCGTGATATAAAAATGGTTGTTTTCAAACTTTAATCTGATCCCTGCGTGAACTTTTTTAACAATCCGAAAAAATTATTATATTTTTTATTAATAACTTTTAATGTTCTACACGACCATACTATGCCGTTTTTGATATTCACAAAAAGTGTGAAAAAGTTATAGCCCTAATAAGTATACATATCGCACACTAAATCATAAACAGGCATAACTCAAAGTTTTTCAAAATCGTTTTTTTTTTTCTTCCATAAAACACTCCACAAATCAAATCTATAGTGACCACGAAAATTTCGTTGGCCTCACTGCCTTCATTAATTTTTCTTTTCTGACATTTGAGAAATTCAATTCGGTAAAAAAATTATAACGTTTGTGAGGCCAGTTTTTTGCCGCTCTAAGCATTTTTGAATTCTGAGTTGTGCCTCTTTATTTATTAAGTGTGCGATATGCTCATGTCGCAAGCTATGTCACCCTTCTCGTTTGAAAGCTTCTGAATAAGTTATTGCTTCCAAGGTTGGCAACAGAAACGAATTTCGTTATTGGTATTAAACCTGCAGTCGAAACCACAAAATGACGAACAAAAAATTAAAATTTGTGTGTTCAACGAAAATTTCTGTTCAACTTTTGACAGCGACTGTTTACATTAAATAAATCAGAAGTAAAAGCAACAGTTTTTTTGGCCAATGACAAATGAAAAGAAGTGAAAGAAATGGCAGTTTTTCTACTTTGACTGCAGTTTTTTAAACGCTATATTTAACTATTTGCTGAGTGGTATCGGTATAATTATCGTGGATTTTATTCAACGATTTTCTTAACAGGATCCAATTTATATGCGATCCTTTTTGAGACAAAATGTACTATTGTGGTAGTAAAAACAATTTTATCTCAAGCGACAATCTTCTTACAAAATTTTTATGAAATAAAATAAAAAAAACTTTCTGCTGTAAAGTTTTGTTTTTGTCGCTTGGCTCGATATTGGAAAACTTTTTGGGCAGCAGAATAATAACCTACATGTTGCATTACACGGTAGCCACTTACTTTACCAACTTATAAGTACAAGTGACAAAACTGGTCCGTTTTATCGAAGTGGGACCAAAGTTTTTTTGGCGAAATTTCTATAAACAAGGCAACTCATCTTAAATTTATTCATTAACAGACGAAATTCTTCTCAAATTTATCATTCTTTATTTCACACTTTCAATTGATTCAAAGTTAGGGATCAGTCTGATCGACTTGAACTTCTTTAAAAAAATGCCTTGCATAAGCATCCATGCAGATATGTATATATTTATATGACAATGATGTGGAAGGTACTGGTTTGACTTCTTTCAGTGTGTTTAACGAATAATATGTCAATGTTTCTTTCGTGTTGGCTTAGAAAATTGAAAAATGTTGTGGTTCTATTGCTTAAACTTGACTTGACTGCATGCACTTCATACGTATACACAGAAAGTGAGACACACACTCTCACGTATATGAGAAGATATGTTGGCTTTTATAAAGACATACAAGATGTAACGGGCTGTGTGCTGTAACATAAAAAGTATACTATCCAGGCACACAAGTGTTTACATGGTCAAGATATGCGGTTGTTAGTTGATAAGGTATTCTACTATATACACACATGCTCAAACACTTTTAATTCAACTTACTTATATTGTGCATGTATTTGACTATATACTACATCTTTTAATGCTTGTGTGTGTTGTGGTTTGGTTTTAAGCAAATTTACTTAAAATTCAGTTTTCTTTATACATTCTACCTAAAGAGTGATTATTCACTACACAATTTACCAATGTTGCCAGAAAAAGCCCATACGTAGTCTATTTAAAATCCAATTCTTATGCTGGGTACAGACAGTGCAATCAACATGCAATCTATTTCAATGCAACCTAATAATATCAAAGCGTTTTGATGTTGATGCAATCTGGAATGAATGAAAAATGAACGAAAATTAATTTAATTTGCTAGATTACGTAAATGCGTTTTATAGTGTGTACCCAGCAAAACATACAAGTTTTACACAAAAAATTTTATTAAAAATACAAATTTTGTTTAACAAAATTTAAAATCTTTGAAAAATTTAAAATAAGAATTATCAAACTTACAGTAATCAGGCTTTTGCAGTGAAGTTTTAGTCACATACACAAATTTAAGAGTTTCTATACTCGTAAAAAGACAATAAAATATTAAAACAGAATTAAAGCAAAATTTCCAACTTTTTGAGAGAAGAAGTAAAATCAAATCTATGGGTATTTTCCTTCTTCTGGCAATACTGTTCTCTAAATTAAGGAATATTCGTTGTACTTGTATCGAAGAAAACTATCTACGTACAAGAGTATGTGTATATGTGTATGTGCTCGGATGTTGGTTTGACTATAAAATATTTTAACAGTGTAGGAAATTGTTTGTTTAAATGTGAGCTCTCTTTTTTTGACAACAAACGATAACAGCATTATGTCGAAACAAGAAGTTGCATAAAGAATAATGATGTCGACCGAGCAAACTTTGACGTTAAAATGTTTTTAATATTTAATTTTATATATTGTCATTAGAAAACAAAAAAATATATAGTGTAATATTAATATATAATTTTCTTTGAATATAAAAAAAAATCGTTATTCAAATGTTTTAATATTAACACAAAACTATGTAGCAGGAGTCCTTTCTCCGCAAAGCTAAATATTATACTTTCGTCGTAAATTTACATAATGCAAACTTAAATTGTTCACAAATTGAATTGGCACATTTCAAAGACATGGCTCTTGTTTTAAGGTAAAATGTAGTTCATACAACGAAATAAACGTGAAGCATAAAAAAAATTTTCATCATGGCTTTATAATTTCTCATTAAATGTTTTATAATTAATTTTCTTTCATAACCTTAAACCAAGTTAAACACAATTTAAGCTTCACTTAAAAATCTTGAAGGCATCACTGTGCGTTTGATTAATTCTGTCTTTGTTTTGAAGTAAAAGTTGTCAATACGTATTTGTGTTTTTGGAATACGGAATTGCCAGATTTGTATTGTTATGTAAACCCACACCACAATAGTGGAAAAGTTACTGTGCTTTTGTCCATATATATTGATCCCTGTAAACCTTGTGAGCAAAGTACAGGTCGCAATTTTGGAGATGATTTGATGAAATTATTTTGAAAGTTACGGAAAATAACGATAGCCACCATGTGACGGCAAATTTGTGCTGTAGATGCTGAATTGACCATTATTTCTGTATACACCCCCTCCTTTAAAACACTTATGGCCATTTTCTCAATGTATCGATAAACAGCCTGTTACCTAATGTCGACATAAATTTGTTAAAAAAAAACTGTCCGTTAACATGTAAAAGTTAGGAATCAGCTGATTGAATTCATCTGTGTGGCAAATAAATAATTGGTAGATGCGTGCCGGTTAGCTTTGCGACAAAATAGAAGCAAATGAGACATTGAGAAAACCAAATTCATTTAACGTGCAGTTTTTCGTTCGCCTAATGAGAAAACGGCCATTAAAAAGGAAAAATCTTATATTCAACACAACGAACTCTTATTATTTGATACTTAAGCTCGTAGCATATTTTTTTCTGGCAGGTCCATGACTGCCCATGGGTCTCAATTGGGACTTGTCTATAAATACTATGCTGTAGGGTATTGTATGGTCGGATTTTACCGAATATAGTTTATGCTTGTTTTTAGTTTATTTTAATAGATCTCCAACACAAACACCAAGCAACTGTTATCCTTCTTATTTTTAACTGAAACCTGTTGGCAGTGATATTAAAACCGTTAACTCTTCTGTGGTTTAAAAGTATTTATTCTATAAATTTTTAAGTACCTAATCATTGGCAATACAATTTAATTTAAAATTTAAATGACTAACATATACCCGCTACTTCGTAAACGCCTCCTTTTCCTTCGTGGACATATTTGTATGCCAAAGTTTATTTTTCTAGGTTTAAACTTGTTTAAATTCTAGCATTTAACCCGCTACTTTAGTAGAACCAAAAAGCTAAAAAAAAATATCAAATTTCCCGTATTTCCTTTTTTGGGTACTATAATTTTCCCCCAATAAAGTATCAAAAATTTCAGTATTGTAGTGGCGCCCATAATTTAATACGAATATGTAAATGAATGGAGAAAAATGTTTTGTAAAAAAAGTACCAAAAGTAGTTACGATTTTCACCCCTTAAATGTTTAACTTTGTTTCTATGCTTATTGGTTCAGAAGATAGATGGGGTGGCAAAAAAGTACTAAAATTCAGATTTTACCCGTTACCTCCCTAATAGGCCCGAATTTCAAAAAAGTACCAGACACCTGTCCGCTTATTTTTCTAAAGAACAACGATAAGTATTACATTTATTTTGCATCTCCTTTAGTTTTAGAGATATAAGGTTACCGAATTTTCCCGTTTTTACCTTTTTTACCCCCGAAACATTCGAATTTCGAAAAATCCCGTCCTAGTGGATCGATTTGAGCAGTGACCAATCGCTAGTCCAAGTTTCAAGTTCCTAGGGTCAGCGGTTTGGGCTGGGTGATAATGAATTCAGTCACTCACTCAACTCTTTTATATATATTTATATAAAATTCTTAATGTCAAAAAGTGTTCATTATCATTTTGTAGGTATGTATGTTGTATAAGCAACAAATTTTACAATTATTACAACAATAAAAAACTGCCAGTCAATATTATTTATGATCAACCTTTTAATGAATTATGACTGTAACATAACTTAGACAATGCAAATAGAATATTTAATTTTTATTACACAAACAGCATTTAGGTTAATTATTTATAAATCTGGAGCAACAGCAACAACAGCAAAAAAATTAATGACAAAGAAAAACGAAAGGCATGGCAAATATTTTACACTTGAGACAAGTCGTTGTCTATTGTCAAATGTCGGCTATAGGAGTATAAGGGACAACCTCTTTGCTGGTCCTCTAAAGTCTTTTGTCAACAGGACAGTCGCATTAATTACACTCCAATGAGTTTTTGCAACAAATAAAAGATTCGAACTAAGCAAAATTTCTACAAAACAATAAAACAACGACAGACGGACTGGCAGAAAGGCAAAAAGACAAAAAGGTGCTCCAACCCATTTATGGTGTAGCATACTTAAATACTTTATGCCACAATACAATGTAATTTATGATGGTTTTTGTTCGCTGTACCCGACTACTTTATCTATCCAACCATTTATTTATTCACTTATTGTTTAGCATCCGCACAACCTACAACAAACTGTGCATTTGTAGGAGTGATGTAAGTTCATCTTCATTTTCCTTCTTCTTCTTCTTCTTCTAACCATCACAACTCTCTAATCTATGCCGCCAGTTTGGGTTAAATATTCATCGAATCTTTGACAAAATTTATGAGAGGACAATATGTTTATTTAAGTGTAAAATTATGTTGTCGTTTCATAATTTAGGGCTAAAGTAATTTGCGAAAGCAATTTTGTATGGAAGTGTAAATTTTTTTGGACTGGCTACCAAAATACAACATTTAAGGTAGGAATTCAATGGATACACGCAGAAAAAGTAATCATGGTTGGAGAGTAGTTAAAAAAACCCATATTATGGTCGCCGCAATGGCCACAAATAAATTGATGTTATTTTTAACGTAACTATTGTCACGATTAATGAAATTATATTTTCTTTTAATCACAAAATATTTACCTCCTTTGAACTTCCAATTCGGTTGAATTTAACAATAAAGTGTTTTATATACAACAATAATATCATTATTCAATTTACAAATTGTTCCATTGTGTCATAATAGTTGTATATGTTATAATTATATGAATGTCACAATCATAAAATTATAGCAAATACAACCAATATAACACAATAAAACAATTTCTGAATTGATTAAATAGTTAAAAACATTTTATGTCTAATTTTAGAAAGAATATGCTCTCTGCTGTAATTAAATGCTTTTCGATCACTTGCTTGATCTGCTTAAAATTCTTTCTTTCTTTTTCTTTTAATTGTTGATTTCAAAACATAAAATTTATGAAGTGGAAAAACCCAGAAAACCCGAAAAAATGCTGGTTAATGTGCTGTTTTCACAACACAAGTGACTGAACGTGTAGTAAAATTTATATGAAAAGCACTCAGTTTTTTGAGTGTTTTCCATATAAATTTTACTACACGTTCAGCCACTTGTGTTGTGAAAACAGCACATAAGGTCACCTTGGGCTGGAGAATGAATTAAGTCGCAATTATCTAACAGTAACAGTTATGTAACCGTACGGTTAAAATGTAAGAAAAATCAGTTTTCTGCAGATTTAGACGTTTCGGTAAAGTGACATCTTATTGCTAACTATAATCCTTCTGATTGCTTTACATACAACAAAATGAAGCAGCTGATTTGCAATGTTACTGTTACTGTCAGCTAACTGGTGCTTAACATATAATTTGCTTCACTGTCAATTAGAGGATTAGCTTATTCAATTAGAACATAACGGAGTAAAGAAAAACAAAACAAAGTTACGAATTGACTTAATAAGCAAATTGAAGAATGGCTAAAATAAATAACCTTTTATATTGATTGAAAACATAATTTGGTTACTTCTGACCAAACTATGAATTGTTTTGAATATAATATGGTTAATTTTGATTGTAATTTTATTGTTAATTTCGATCATTTTTAATCAAAATATGGTAACCTACAAACAATAACATTGTTAAAATTGTAACATAGTAGGTTGCTCTTGTAATATGACTACCTCTAGCCATTTCCCAACAAAAAATAGAGTTTCCAACGAAGCAGGTTTGTAAGGGAGAAACCTTAAAGTTTCGCTTACCATTGCTCTTACGGAAGACATGAATTTTATATGGCGAGTTCCCACTTTGAAGCAATACATTTTTGACACATGAAGCGCATTATTCAGCGCATAAAAAAATTGTTGGATGTACCGATCAGCTTTACACACTGAATGTTTTATTCTCCCTTACAAACCTGCCTCGTAGTAAGGGAATGCCGTAGCACTTGAAATGTTATTTTTTTATAAAAGTTGTTGAGAGTTCTTTCACTTACTTTACTGTATTTCTGCATGTCTTATTGCGTAGCGCATAATTGTGCGCTTATTTTTTTAAATGTAATTTTAGTGCTTCGCAAAATGGTACAATTTTTTATTGGGTTTTTTCCTGCGTGTATATTTTGAAATGGTTAACGGAAATTATATTGAATGCAATAAAATTGATTTGAATAAATTGTTTAATGTTTTGCTTTTAAACCCGTTTGATTACAATATGATATTGAAATTAACACATCTAAATACATATGACTTTGAAAATTGCTCTTATAAAAAAGCAGCAAAATCTTATCCTCTAAAAAAAAGTTTGAAAAATCTTTTAACTAATTGAATCATCAGTTTTCGAAAATAAACTTCACTTGCTTCTACAACAACTTGAGCTTCTTCAAACCTTGAAAACTTCGCAAAAGTGTCTCAAGACCACAAAAAGTAGAGAATTTCAATTATTTAGTTTCGTGTTGGTTTGTATGGCCCTCTACATTTCATAAATATGATTGATGTTCTTCTGCCTCTATTCTTTATAACGAGTAAGTAAATATGTTATTTTAAGGCCCCTATAAATATCTGTGTAAAATTAAGAATTACAGCACATTGTATTTAAAGTTTATTTAGCGAACTCTAAATAAATAATTAAAGCTGTTAAAAAAAAAGAGCAACTAACTCAAGTCCACAATCACACACCCTGCAGCTACAAGATCTGTATTAGCAGCACTCAACGCAAGTAAATATGAAAGTGTGAAGGAAGATGTCATGATATTAAAATAAAATAATATAAAAAGTTCAAATATTCTTTTCTATTCCAAGTTCTTTTTGTTTTACTCTATTATTTTCACTTAACATTCGTTTATTTGTGTCTCCTTTTTAGTTGGTGGGAGTTGTAGCAAACAGTTTTTGGTGCTGGTTAAGAAGCATGAGAATTTAGTAGATAAATATAAAGATATGGGTGCTCTTTGCATTTTATGGCAACAAAATAACTAATTAACTTTAATTTAGCTTTCTTACAATTTATTTTGTTGTCTGTTTTGCAGAAACAACAAAAACACAAAACGTAATGGAAATTAAGAGAAAAATAAAAACTACAAAAGCAACTTCTACGTTCTATTGCTATTTTTTTAGTCGTCATATTTTAATTACGTTTGTTGGCATGACGCTACTAATTGTGAATTATGGTGTAAACACAGTGCAAATGTCAGCTGTGCCACACAGAAATGGAAACTCCAACAACACCAGCAGCATCAGTGGCAGCAACATAGTACCATCCATAAACAGGAATAACTTAGAAGGCAAAAACAACATCTACAGAAGAATTCTAGGCAAAATAAAAAATGGCAAAAGCATTTCAAATTTACTACAGATTGCTCTGCCGGTAACACCAACAGTTTACAATGACAACAAGAATGTTGATGTTGCTCCTAAAGTTTATAATGCTAACAGCTACTCCTTAAGCAAACACAACCTCAAGTCCAATTCAAATTCAACAGACTCAAACGAAGCGGAATTAAATTTAATTGAAGGAAAGTTTCAAAAATTTAGAAAATCTCGTTTTTTTGGTTTATTCGGATCGAATTTTTCATTGTCCTACAATCTTTCCTTGAGTACCGGTACTTCGGCGGGTAATATTACTGTAGCGGCTCCTGCACCGGCTTACTACTATGCGCCAGCTCCTTACTATCCCTATGGCTATTCCGATCCTTATGCTTATTATAATCCATATGCATACAATCCATATGCTTATAATCCATATGCTTACAATCCCTATGCAGGCTACGGTTATTATGGCTAAGCATTTTAAATTTAAAGCCTCGTTCACAATCAAAAAAACATTTTCACTTGGTGTTCATAATAAAGCATTAAGAAACCGTTTGCAAATTTTAGCCACAACAAAATTATGCCTTTTTTATTATTTTTTTACAACATTTTGTTAAAATTTTCATTCAATAAAATTATTTTAAACGTCAGAAACAATTTCATACAAATTGTTGCTGAAGTTCTAGTTGAACCAATTTTTAAAAAAAAACTTTATTTACATTTTTGTTTGAAAAATGAAAGGAAACTATATGAAATACTGTGGGAAGAAATAAGATAGAAGAAAAAACCAAATTGTTGCTATGATTGTGAACAAAGCTTAAAGAATGGAAATTTTAAAGAATTTTCATTTTTGTTTATTTTTTTTATAATAAAAAAACAAGAAATAAATTTTAAACTTCTTTGACTTGTATTGAAATACAAAGTGATATTTGCTTAGTTGTCAAAAAATAATTTAAAGTTTTTGGAATCTTAACATTAGAGAAATTATAACGAAAATGAAATCAGGTATGTAACGAAAAAAAGATTTTAGAAACGATTTAAAACTAAAAATTTCGTTTTATGTCTCATTTAAAAATAAAGTGCTATACAAAATTAAATGAATTTTAAAATCATTTGAAATCTCTCACACAAGCGATAGTTTTGAAACCGGTCGATTTCTATCACATACCTGTACCCATGTTCTGTAACTATAGTGAGAACTTCTTGCGTCGAAAAGATGTGAAACAAAATATTCCATCGTTTCTCAAAAAGTGAGAAAAAGTGCGTCTGTAACTCATGTCGAAAACTAAAAAAAGGGATTAAGTCGTTACGTTATAAATGTCATGATATTGCATTCGAAGCCGATGTAACATTGCCGACGTTGAGAACGTCAGTAACACATATCGTTGACGGCGACCAAAATTTACTGAAATAGAACATTTTTCAACGACGGCGCGTTGGCCCATATGTTTGTCAGCTGTTTATCCCAGTTGGTTCGTGTATATGAGCAAAAAATTTTACATGTGTGCGTTAACTTGTTTTTGTTTTATATGAAGACAAATTTAACAACTCGGTTCTTTTTATAGAGCAGCATGTCTACACTAGGGGTGTTCTTATTTGCAAATGTCAGATTTTTGTAAACCGCCGGGCAGTTTCTTGTTTCTTTGTATTAAAAAAGTAAATATGTAAAGTTTGGACCGAATACGATAACGTTTAATGGACCCGGAAAAGACTTAAAATATTTAATAAGTTAATATGGGCAAACCATCAATTTTTATACATATGTCACTTTTTAATCGCGTATATTCATTATTTTCTTATATAAAAACAAAGAAAAAATCTATTTTAATTTTCTTCTTCTTCTTTACATTATCCAATATTATCTAGGGTAGAGTGGGACATGGGGTGAAGTGCTACACTTTAATTTTTGACCATGTTTTTTTTTACATTTTTAAAGAAGTTTCAATATTTGAAAGATTTGCTAAATCATGGCCAAGTTTTAACAAAGAATTATTTGGAAGTGGCAATGAAGATGCAACTGTTTTTTTACATATAAGTCCAGCTAAACGCAATAATTGTATAAAGTTTTGTTATGACCAACTGATTAAATCTCAAAATCGCGAAGACTATAAAAAATTACTTTAGTTGGTCTTAATCTTTCTTGAGACTAGCCATGCACGCTGGATGTCAAAAGCAATATATTCTTTAAAATATTTCTATTCCTTGGCCAATTCTCACTTACAAAAAATAAATCAAATGGATTACGCGATATTTGCATTTTTCTAGTGAAACTTTACATTAAAGTCTGGTTCAGATGTACTAATGCCATAGACGCACCGCTTCAAGATTTGACTTTTATTCAAGATTCTATAAAGTATTCGGAAGCAGTAATTCTTCAAAAAATGAGCAACAACACTTAAATTTAAAGAACCAACTGTCAAATTTATAAAACGCCGAAACTATTCATATTTAACAGACTTTCAAAAATACAACTTATATGATTTTATTTCAGAAAAAAAAAACAAAGTATTTTCCAGTCGGTTTTGTTTATCCCTAGAATTTCTAGAGTTTGATCCTTTAACTTGGGAAACATCGTTTGAATTTAAGGAAAGTTGGACATTCTGTAAGGACTTATTTGTTGGTAATGATACTGCTGAGAGAGGCTTTAAATTTTTTCGAGACTTTAATTTAACTAATTTTAGCTAATGATGAAGAGGAAGACCAATTGTTGCTTCAGGTAGTTGAAGCTTATCGACAAGAATATCCATCGTATAAAAATCTGATCTTATATTATATCCATAATATTAAGAAATAAAGATTTAAAGTAGCAAAACTTTTATCTTACTCTTATCAACAACTTATACGGTGTAAATGTTCCTAATTAAGATTACCATTTTTGTTAATTTACTCCACGTCTACAACTAATATGATTTGCTGTTATAACACGATGTTATAAAAGCGTTCTTAAAACATTTGCATTAACAACCGTGTTATAACATGAGAAAACCTCTAACATGATGAGTCTATACTTAACAGTAAGATCATATTACTGTTAAGCATTTCATGTCAGTTGTAGACTGGGAGTTAAGTGTGTATTCTTGAGTGAGTGTTTTAAAAAAGAAGAATTTAAAAAAAGAATCTAAAACCGTTGACAACACATACAATTTTTGATTTTTTAAAGACAATTTTCAATTTCAATTTATTTTAAATATTATTACTTATTTTTTGGGATTGAAAATTGGATTTTAAGGATGGCTTAAACCGTTTGAACAAGCTCCAAATTGTTATAAATTGGCTCAACCGTCTTCAACAGCATATTGTTCTGCTTGTAATTCCTCACTGGAATCTCATAAAAAGAATTTAAAAAAATATGCCGAAACAAGTCGCTACAGTCAAAATAAAATTATTTTTTTACTAAAAATATTTATTTGGGTATTTTTGGGGATTTTTATTAAAATTTTTCTTACTATTTTTAAAAAAAATTTTAAATTTGATCAGAAAAAAAAACAAAAAAAAAAAAAATAACTTTTTAAGGCTTTGATTTTTAATTTGGGGATTTTTGGAGATTTTTTTTAATTTTTTGGGGACAAGGAAAAAAGTACCTTTCAGCCCTAATTGTTGTTATGTTTACTCAAACTAATAAAAAAAATTTGTAATATTTTTCAAAATAAAAATTGTTAATTTTAATCTATTTATTTGTATAGAGGTATATTGAAGTCGTTTCCGGGCCCACTAAACGCTTTCGGGCTCGCTCCAAATTTTGCTTCTTTACTTTTTTAATATAAAGGAACAAAAATCTGCCCGGCGAACTGGAATCAAAACACTTTTAAATTTGGCCTTACAAATAAGAACACCTTTAGTCTACACTAGCAAATGAGTCTGTCTACCTTGTGTAAATATACCTTGGATGTGTCTTAAATGACTTATAATTTTTTTTGTTTTGTGAAAATAATGACAATTGTCATTAAGTTGAAAATAATTTTAATTTTATTTTATTGTTTCAAGATAAAAATATTAAAAAAGGTACGTACGTGTAAAATTTATAATTATATACTTTAAAATATTTTGCAATAAAAGGAATTCTTTCAGCTATCAATTAAAAAACAATAAGAATCTCGGCTAACTCATCAAAATTTTGCATGCCTTTTTCATTAGATTTCTGTCAGATATCTATCCGAAATCTCGGCAAAAAAAAACAGAATTTCCCACAACATGTCTGTCAGAATTCGTGTCAACAACTTCCTACGTTTTTTGGTCAAAAATCTGACAGAAGTCTTATACGATTCCGACTTTTTTATCGACATTTCTCTCAGATATCTGGAAGACGTCGGACTATTTTGCTGGCTGGGCATTTTCTATTCAAAACTCACCCAAATTTGTCTAAACCTATTGAAAATATTAATAATATAAAAATGCCAAGAGAAATTTTAAACGATACCAGAAGATGGAATTGGATTTTGTTTATTTTTAAATTTCTTCCTCTGTTGCTGAATGTGGAATGATATAAATACTATATAACAATTTCCAACGTTAACGTTCGCATAGATTTTTATATGGAAAATATTTTTAAACTGGTGTTTTTCATATAAATTTACTTGCGAACGTTACCTTCGAAATTGTTAAACAGGCAGTTAATAAATTTTTTTTTTCAATTAACATAGTAATGTGCACTGGGATATTATGTACTTATTTAAAACATAGCAATATATTGTATATAAAAATAGAATATTCGCAACATTATGCCTTTACTTCACTAAAGTGTAACTTCACTTTTTTTTTGTAGTGAACGATACTCTTTAAAGCTTAAATACAATTCTTGCTGCAACTTGCAAGTCAGTTTCTCATATTTTACTCTGAAAATATATACACACATCCATATGTCTGTATATACATGTGTGCAGTTGTGCAAATACTTTTTTGGAATACATACTCATCAGTAAAATACAAAAGCATTTTAACTCGATTTAACACCATCATTGACAAAGACATTGGCAGTGAATAAGTATAAGAATTAAAAAATAAATAAAATAGAAAAAAAATACAAAGATACATTAAAAATCCATTTAGCCAGTACAGAATTTAAAAAAAAATAATGAACTAAACTGAACTAAACTAAATGTGAAAATAAGCTCATCAAGATGTTTTGCAAAAAGAAAATTGTATTTATAATTTGGAAGTTCAAAATTTAAAAAATTAACTAAATACTTTATAGTAGTAAAAGCAGTTCCAAAGAAAAAAAACCAAGTCAGGGTGTTTGGTATGGAAGCCCCAGTGATTCGATAGTTATCCCCATAAACCTTTCAGAAATTGTTGTTGAGAAAAAAAAATAATGCTTACATACTTTTTTTTAAATGCAAATTAATAATAAAATAAAATCAGTACAAATCTAACTAGCTATAATTAAAATAATATTCTAATTTACATTTTCCTGCAGAGGTTTTAACAGGGCTTGCGAGCTGTTAAACGAAAATGGGTAATTTTTTTCAGAATAAATTTATAAATTAAGATCTCTATGCCTGTAATTCATATTAGGTATGTATACATAAAAGAGACGTGTTCATTGATTAACTAGAATACTACTGCAGCGATTTTCACTGTGTAGTTTTTCTGTTTTCCGTTTGAAAAAAATTGTAAGATGGGTACCCTAAAACAAAGTTATCCAATATCAGGAAAACTCCAAGAGGGAAAGTCTTTAAATTTGCGTTATCAAGCATAAAGAGCAGGCAAGCAAAAGCCTGGCGGATTACGGTCAGGAAGAAGGGCACTCCCTTATAAGAAACTAAAAGAAATGATATGCTAAAAAATTATTAATAGTCTGGTCCTAGCAACTTTAATAAATTAATATGAAAAACCCAATGAAAAATAATTCCTTTGAATGGGCGTGGCCTACTTTTCAAGCCATAATATTGCAATTCACCGGTACTAAACGTGTGTGTTAATGTTTATACGATTCGGTTAAGTAGAAGTGGATGAAAAGGAAAAATTCCTTTGAATATGTGTAGCACTGTCAACTTCTCTATTCATAATATTTAATTTTCACCGGAGCTTGATGCATTTACCAGAGTAACAAAAAGCATATAGTTAAATGTTGAGTTACACCACTTCTTATTAAATGCACACCGCTGTACAAAATAACTGCCAGAAATTATCTTATTTCTTGCACTTATTTCATTAAACGCAAGCCAACTACAGTATTAAATTATACTTGTAAACAAATTTTTCTTAAAAAAGTCGTCAATGATGCTGTCTGTTTATCGACTTTTATTCTTGAATTAATAAGACTATATGCCCAACTAAAAAAAAAAAACTAACTCTTATGTAATTATACATATATTTTTCTATTACATTCTCCAAATGCCTCAGGTAGTGTACGATGAATTGTACTAATACTAACAATGAAAATGTTCGCAAGAGTATCGCAAACAATATCTACTCGAAATTCTACAAGTTTGCATACAAAGTGAAAAAAGGTCGCAATACCTGTCACGGATAACTGCAAACAACTAACTATCTAAGCAAAAGCCTTGTCTAAGTACTCGTATTGCATGCATAGATAGATTTGTATGTACCCTGTAGTAAATAAAAAAGTCAGTTGTAAAAAACACTAACTATAAATTAACTATTTTTCAAATGACTACAAATTGGTCTAAATCTCATGCAGATATCAACCAAATATATTGCATAGAGGCACACGTAAAACACAAATAAAAGCAAAATAAGTAAAACAAGCAGGCCATGAAGTCAAATGAAAAAATTATATACACAAATACAAAAATAATTAAAAATTAAAGCAATACACATCTGCTTATGTATGTAATAGCATTTATGTAGCGTATTTATTTCAGCACTATTATACGTCATCATTTAAAGCGATTTGATGCAAAATTTTCTTAAATAATTATTTCTATATAAAAATATACATAGATATACATGTATGTATGTTCAAATGTGCATACATACATATGTATATTTTTTTGAAAAAAATTTTTTAAAATTTAAATAATTTATTATAAACCGACTATACTATTAATTAACTACAAATTGGTTGAAAAATAAGTAATTAGTAGTCAATTAAAAATTCATGCAGAGATAACCAATTGACTACAGCCTTCGACAAGGAAAAAAGTCACTTAATCCACTAGATGTGGTTATGAAAAAAACCAGTTTGAAGTTACTTAAAAATGTGTTTGACTTCCTACAGGGTATTGTATACATACACACATAAACACATACTAAGTATATATTTATAAGAATGTAATTTTCTTAAATAGTTTCTTCTTCATCTTCTTTGGTAAGCATGTTGCAATAGTATTATGAAATGTGAAATATTTTATAACAATTGCGACTTACTTTGTACACAACTACCTTGCCACTGTAACTGGGGCTATGGTTGTGTGTGTGTGTGTGTTTTTGTATGTGCAAGCTTTGGCAAATTAACAACAGCGAAAGGAAAAAACAAGCAAAAGAAAACTCTGTATGAAACTGAAAACTCAAATACTTTTAAAACAACAACAAAAAATATGGTAAAACAAGAATATGCCAAAGGCAATATTGACAAAGCTACTCAGTTTAACGTTAACAAACATTTTACCATTGAAGCTTGATTAGAGCGGAACAGAAGAGAAAAACCCTTACTCAGTTGTCAAAAAAAAACCTAAAGGCTGCGTTAAGCGAACGTTGCTGTAGCCGTAACGTATCGTACTGTAAGCACGTTGGTGCACTTAAAGAACATTAAAAAAACGTATCATCCCAGCGGGAAAACTCAGAAGACCTTCTTACTTCAGGACTTTTTAAAGGCCTGCTTAAAAGATTTTTTGATTCAATTACTATTCTTATCTAACTGCTAAAGAAGGCCTCATAGAAGACCTCGGCTCTTTCGTATAAAAGATAAGATACACCTTCCACACTCGCTTCTATGAGAAGGGAGTAGAAAAGGAGTAACATTTTTTGTATTGATTTTTTGCACAAGCAAAAGCAAAATCAATTTTTTTTTGGTCCCGTTACCCTTCTTATGTACCTGCTGAAGAAGCGAGAGCGGAAGGCCTTCTCCACAATGACAACGTGTGTAAAAAAGATATGAGCATGGAATGGAGCAAGAAGGTCTTGTGCATCCAAAAGAAGGGGTACAGAGGCCTTCTAGAAAGCCTTCCTACTCCGTCTTTTTCCCGCTGGGATATGTTTAAGTGATTGTATACATAAAACCACACACACACACACAGTGTGTGACCAAGTACCAAGTGACTTAAATAGTTTTAAGACAGAACTTTGTGTATATAAAACAAGACAGTTCGAATACTTCAGGAGTGATATCATATGATGTCTTTTTATTATTAATTTATCTTCATAAAAACAGACATCAGTATTAAAATTGTAAGTAAATAAGTAAAATATTATGATTCGTAACAGTTTTAGCCGAACTTAAATGATTTTCAGGAGGGGGATTTATATTGGAGCCATGGTAAGTTATGAACCAATCATCCCAAGATTCCGCAGAGTGATTTCTGTTATTAAAAAAAAAAATTCAATAAACTTCAATACAGTGGTGAAATTAGTTTTAGCGTTTACAGTGAATTTTAGAAGTCTGCTAAATATGGGACCTAAGGTAACACAAAATTGCATGACATTTTTTCTGGCCATATGAAACTAGGTTGGAAGAAATGTTACCACAATAAATATATCTGCTACGGTTTTATGCGTTTTTAATTAATGTACCAGAGTGGGCCTTATATGGGGCCTATAGTAAATTATGGACCGATCTTCATGAAATTTATAAGTGCTATTTCTAGTCCTATAAAACTGTGAAGTATTTAATTTTATTCTGATAGCATTATTTGCTACGGTTTTAGGTGTAATAAACTGTTTTCCGGGAGTATGGCTTATAGAGGTCTAAAAGTAAATTATGGTCCGATCTTCACGAAATTTTACAGTGTGATTTCCCGTCGAATAAAACGAACTTTTGCAAAATCTTATATCATTCCGAACATTGTTCCACCATCTATGTTAGTTTTTGTAACAAAATTACCAATTTTTTAAGGTGGTGGTTATACATTTTGATTCATTGCTCTGAACCTACTGAACCGATTTTGCAGGATATCAATCCCAAATTGCTTAGGATAACTACAAGCGATTTGACACCAAGTTTGTTCATTTCTTTTGAGTTTTTCGAAAGTGAGCGTGTTTTCAACAAACGGACAGACAGACGGACATGGCTAAATCGACTTAGAATAACTCAAGGAGCCAGACAATATACACTTTATGTGGTCTGAGATGAATAATAAAAAATTTTCACACGGAATGACAAACTTAGTATACCCTCTTCACAACTAATTGTGGAAAGGGCATAAAAAGGCGATAAATATCCGGTACAGCAACGTTCGCCTAACTAAGTCTTAACTCTACAATTGTGTAAGTAAGAAATGCGTTTCTTTGTTGTTGAAACTTTACTCGTATGGATTTTTAACAGATTATTTTTATTTTGCTTTGAAATAGATTCCGTTCCAGTCAATCTTATATGAATTTTACTTTTACTCTTGTATATACATAAATACACACATATGTATATGCTCAGCACTCATACAAACATTCACACATACACTTGTTAGTATGCATTAGAAGCCTGCCCAATTCGATTTAAATTTTAAACACACTTTTAAATCATTGAAAGATTTTTAAACTCTATACTGTTGTGTCGCTCTCACAAACAAATACCGAAGAAGGGAAGTGTTTGAACGTGTAGAAACAACAATCAAATGCTTTACTACAGTGAAAGTGTGGATATTAAAAATACTCTCAAAAAATATAAATACACGCAGAATTGAGTGTGGGAACAATTAAATTCCCAAATTCTTCATTTGTTTAATGTGAGTTTGTAAAATAACACTATGCCACAAAAAAATGAACCTCAAACATGAGATATTTTCTAAGATAAATTGGGGCTGCTGATCACGAAAGTGGCATTCATTTATTTTTCTCATGAAGCGTTTTCGATTCGTTTTGGTATTCTGCAGTTGTTTTAGTTATTTCGAAAAATCTCGAGAGCTGTTCAACTGAATTGTACAAGATTTAACATTTTGCATAGATCACTTTTATCTTTCAGAACAGGTCCAAACTGTGTCGATCGGATAAAGATTTACTGAGTTACAGGACTTTAAACTTGAAAAAAAGTGATTTTTTATGTTTTTTTCAAAATTCAGCATTTTAATTCGCTCCAGTAAGGCACTAAAAAAATTAAAATTTTTTTTTTTTTATGTATCTTAAATAATATTTTGTTTCGAACGTAGTAAGCGTAAAATTGTTATCGTCGGACAACAAATTTGAATTTTCATAAAAATTTTTTTTTAAGAATGCTATTACACTGCGGAACAGTAAGGTTGCGGTCTAGAATTTGATTGCAAATTTTTACTAATTTGAGATCGCTGATTTCAAATCTAATCTCCATTTTTCTCAATCACCTCTTGTTTTCGAGATATACCATTATGTCCAAAATTAAGGCACTTCACTACATATGTTGGAATAACAATTCAGTTGAACAGCTCTCGAGATTTTTCGAAATACCTAAAACAACTGCTTCTTGAGAAAAATAAATGAATGCCATACTCGTGATCAGCAGCCCCGATTTATCTTAGAAAACATCTCAATTTTGAGGATATGGCAAGAAGTTAAACATTTGTGAACCAGTGTAATTAATTAGAAGTCTTAATTTAAAAAAATATATTTTGTTAGAGCTAATGCTCTTCTTTATTGATTAATCCATTTAATTACTAAATGCAAAACGTTGTGTTATGTATTGGAAGTTAATTTTTAATTATAGGTTAATTATTAAGCGATTCGTTTGCATTGTTGATTTTAGAAAGTTGTGTTGCTGGCCCTCCTTTTCCAGATTGGTAATAGGGTTGCTATCTGTGTAGCCTAAATCGTTTTTAGGCTACAGGACTGCTTTCCTTCTCATTTTCAGCAGAAGCGCAAGAAGAGGGTAAAAATGTTTACCGTTTTGAAAGGTTTTGATAGAAACAAGTACTGTTTGAATGTATTTAAACTGTGCCGTGCATAAGTAACGCATTGCATTTGTCAATGCGGTTTTACACAAACTTTTTGTACACACATTTGATTTATGTTATTTGTGTGATTTTTAAATATGTACATTTATTCAGGCCTTTAGTATACAGTAGAATCTCACAAATTCGAACCGTCACAAATTCGAACCATCCAGAAATTAAAACCGGCCATTTCAATGTATTGGACGCTCTGAAATTAGAACCTGTGGTTGGTTTTTTTTTTTTTTTGTTTTTTCGCTCATTAAAGTAAAAATAAAACGGGGAATCGCGGATTTATTAGTACTGTGTACAATTCGGTCATATGCGTATGAAATTTGATATGCTTGTACAAATTTGGGTCAGTTATTAACTGAAGGTTAAAGTGAAGTGGTCATGCGTGTAAAAGATAATAAAAATGACAACAAACGTAAAAAAATACCTCATCTTTAGATACTAAGGTTAAAATATTAAAAAGACTTATGGCCATTTTCTCAATGTACCGACAAACTGCCTGTTACTTAATGTCAACATAAATTTATTAGACCGATAAACTGTCTGTTAACAATTTTGGGTTTCTCAATATACCGACAAAAAACATTGTTTTGAGTTGGCAATACCTCTCAAAATACATGTAAAAGTTGGGAGTCAGCTGATTGAATTTATCTGTACGGCAAATAAAAGGAAAATAAATAATTGGCAGATGAGTGCTGGTTAGTTTTGCGACAGAATAGAAGCAAATGAAACATTGAGAAAACCAAATTTCTTTAATGTGCAGTTTTTCGTTGGGAGAAAAGATAATCATGTAATGAGAAAACGGCCATTAATGAAGGCGTGAGATGAAATCGTTTAGATAAATAACTACTATATATATGGAGCATTACATGAAATAAGGGATATCTGAAATTTTACTAAATTAATTCTTCAGCAACATAGTGAGTTTATCCTCTTATAAGAACAATTTTGATTTTTTTAGTTGAACTGTTAATTTTAAATTTTTGATATTCTTTAATTAGGCTTGAGTTCGTCAAATTTAATTTTCATTAAATTATTTTCACTGAGGGAAGGAATTTTACAACTTGGAATTTTTTTATTAAAATTTATTGATAATTTTTTTTTTTTTTTTTTTTTCTTGGCTGAGCTGGGATCTGAATCCTCTTATCTAAAATGATTTATATAAATTATAACAAATAGATAAAAAAAAAAATTTATTTACCGTAAGTTTTTTTAATGTACGAGTCATCTTTTTTATTGCATTTTATACCATTTTTTGCGAGGTCGCTGTCACTCTTGTTTATAAGATAGAAAGAAAATTTATAATTATTATAAAAACTAGCTGGCCGACTCGACTTTTCTCGGTAGCTGATTACTAATGATCGATGAGGCGTAAAAGTGGGCGGGGAAAAATTTTCTTTTCGTAGAAACCTAACCGTTCTCAAGTTATGCGATCAGCAACACACAACATTTCATTTTTATTATATAGATTATAAATTATATTATAAAAAAATTTAGTCTGCATCACCATAAGATAATGCCAAAACGATAACTGAAATTTCAAACTTCCACTTTATGTAAACCAGTTAATGGAAAAGTCGTGGAGTGCAGAAAACATGGCTCATCCGTAGACAAAATTGTATTCAACTATTGGTTCTTGTTTATTTTATAGATATAAGTTCAATTGTGTCCCATACGTGACGGAATTTGTCTGCACGTGACAAAATATAAAAATGTAAAAATGCGTAGTTTTTTGGTCCCTAGTTGGAATTGCCTTCTTGGAAACTTTTTCGCTATGTGTAAAAGTTTCGGTGGAACTTACATTGCTGGAGTTGTCCCACACATGGCAGAATATGTTTACTTTTTTTCTTTGATAGTTCATGAATTATTTTCTATTTAGGGTTAAAGGCTAACATGTAGTCTACACGGAAAGAAGTTTATTTTCTAAAGTTATCAACTTTGTTTCTTAAAACAAGAAAATCCAAAATCTAATAATTGTTTCTTGATTTTAACTTATTTCTCTCTTAGTTAGTAAAATTTTCTTAAAAAAAAACATGTTGCTTCAACCAAGCTACACATACATATATTCAGAATAAGTAATTTTTGGCTTTGACAAGAATCATGCAAAATTTTCAAGTCATATTTTGTAAATAATTCTTTCCGTGTAATAAATCATAGATAAGAGATTAGATATCTGCTTGATCAATTAAGATTTATATGTTAAATAAACGCTAGAAATGGTTGAATTTTTTTGTAGATCACAATGAAATGCTGCATATGTCGCACGGTGGGGTAGAAGAGTTGTCAATGCAGAAGAGGACTTTGTTTTTTTTTTCTAATTCAGGTTTCGTCTGTTACTTTGCCTAGTCCCTATTTACAATTTCCTACCAGATAAGCTCTTTACGCTAATTTTTTTTCTTCAAATAACAGATACTCATTGAACTAAAAGAATTCTAATGTAAAGACAGGTAATAAAGCGAAATTTACTAGCAATCGCTTTATATGGGATCTCATTAGGCAAAAAGCCAATCTTTAAAACATGATGTTGATGTTCTAAGCCAGTGTTTGAAAATAAACCGAACATTATTTAGCGTACGGTACACTAGAAACGATATCTGTTTTTAGTGTTTGTGTATTAGTACACATCCCTTGTTACCGTTTATAACTATTTTCACAGTAAGTTACAAGCAGTATACAGTGTTCTGTTCCCAGCGAGCATTTTTTGAAATTTTCAATCATATACGAGTCTTTTTTGACACTTCAGCGCAATTAAAATACCAGAATATGCGCTCATTTTCTGATCATAAATGATCTTTTGTCGGGAGAAAATGGTACCCTACCCGCGACTCTTCTTGAAGATTCATTTATGATTCGTTTTTTTTATTTATTTAGAGACATTTTCGCTTTCTTTTTAATAGTATTTGCTATTGAATTTTTTAATCAACCACTTTTAAATCATAAGTGCAAGTCATTTTTAAGTAGTAATCAGTATTTAATTTCCAAAGTACTCCAAAAAGACTCATTCCGATGATTTTTGAAAAAACGATCTTCCAAATGCTAGCAGGGGCTTTTATTAAACAGAACAATTGTAGTGATTATGTACATTATATTTAAGTGTTATACAGTGTTTTTTATACATTGATGAAGAAATGAACAAACAAAAAGTTTAAGAAACGCTTCTCACTAGTACTGATAGTATTGATGTTGTTGCTAGGCAACTTGCACGACCACACATGTTTTGCTTTTTGTGCATTTTGTATTTTGTTTTTGTTAGAAATTTTTTGATTTGTTTATCAGCCAAAAGTTCGCTGAGCACAACTAAAACGAATGATCATTAATGTGGTGAACCACAAATTTTGTGTTTTTTTAGTACAGAGAAACATTTTTTAAGGTATTTACTACACTTAAAATATAAGCGTTTGTGTTTTCCATATTTCTACCGTACCGAACACTAAAGAACTGCACATAATGTTTACTTTCGAGCATTGCTCTAAGCGCTCTCAAGTAGTATATTAAATGATTGAAATAATGTGTCAAGTGATACGACTTCTAAAGTCAGCCTGACTTTGTATGGAGTTCGGATTGAAAATTCACAATTATTATATAAAATTATATAAAAAAAACAATTGAACGCATTTTAACTAGATTTCGATGGGAAAAATTTACTCATTGTACAAACAATACAAACAAATGCTTAAGTTAACTTGTAAGTACGTGCTCACTTTAAGTGGGAAGTTGTATCTTATCTTTGTTATTTTAGTGGATCTACCCCAATTTACAATTTCTAGCGTAAGTGTTTCTTTGTATATTTGCAAATGGCATTTTTACCACGAATCTGAAATTAACAATTGAGACTCTATAATATAGTTGCCAAAAAGGAAGCCTGGTGTTTCATTTATTTTTATTGTGTTTACAATATTTCAATAAGATTCAGCAGTAATTGGATTTCGACTGTTTCATTTCCATAAGTCTTTTGGGAAATTAAGGTAATTGGTCTATAGCTATTTTAGCTTTTAAAATAACTTTAAGTTTTCTGCAAAACTGGCATCTTTTAAATTTATATAGAATGATTCTAAATTCCTTGTTTATTTTTAAAAATGCTTTGAAAATTACCTTCAAATATTTACAACAATGTTATGTAATCTCTAAATACTTCCAGTACAATTCTTTCCAAAAAAAAAGATAATAAAATTAATAGAAAAATTGTAAATGAGAACAATTAAAATGTATTCTCTAAAATGTAGCAAATAGTTGTATGAACAAATACTTATTTATTTTATTGTTGCAGTTACTATCACGTATTGCAAATGTTATTCACGACTAGTTGAGAATACGCATACATTCCTCCCAAAGCGAATACAATGTTGTTAAATAATGTGTGATCATCAGTTAAATCCCACAAATCGAAGAAATAATATCGAGAACAAAGAACACCAGAACGCATTAAATATTTATGTTGGCAGCACATGGTTGCTAATTAAACCATTCAAGTGGGTGTGTTTCTCTCAAGTCCTACACTTACGCAAACTAACGCTTTCGCACAGATTAAATATTTTTGCTGTAACAGAAGCTGACGACATGTTACAAAGATTCTTGAATTTGGGCAGAAGATAAATTGCTTTTTAGCAAACTCCTACGACATAAAATCTCAAATGAATTTGACTGGGTGGCTCGCTAACGAACTTTTCGTTTACAATGCAACGATGAACGCAACTGGATATTTACGAGCTGTGCAAGATTTATTCAAGCGGCAACAAAGCTGACGTTTTTAACGCAATATTTCATTGTATCTACACGTATGGGCATACGAACAGGAGATTTTCAATACATATCTTAAGGCAGAATAATTGATTAACACATACATTTTTTATAGTTTTTAAGAAAGTTTAAGAAAGTACATCAGTCTCTCTGTGGCTGCTGGGAATTTCAGTTTACAAATATAAATTTGTTCTTAACATGACAATATTGACAAAATAACTTTTAGCTGCATTTATTCTTTTATGTACAAAAGAATAAATAAAAAAAATTTAATTATTCTTCAAACCTAAAAATATTTTAAATATTTGTCTGCAATTAAAATCATTTTCATACTCAACTCCGCAAATGACTAAAATTAATAGCATAAAAATCTCTAACCGAAAACAAAATATTTACAATCCAACACAAATAATGTGTCTACGCAGTGAATAGATACTTTTACAAATGCAAAAAAAAAAAAATTTTTCATGGCAAACTCTCTAAACAAATATTTATTTTGTGCGAAAAAAGAAAACTTATTTAACAAACTCTTGAAAATTAAACGTTTTGGAAATCTACAAATGCAGAGTTTAAATTTGTATTGAACGGAAAAGCACCCATTATTTTCACCACAAAAACAGATTAAAAAACCAAAAACTATTAAAAACAAAACAAAAATAGAAAATAAAAGGAGGGATGCCTGGTTGACAAAAAGTATCTATTGAATTCTTTATTAAACTAGAAAAAAAGACCTAAAAATAAAGAATGAAAAAGAAACATTCTCAAGGGGGAGCATTTTTAACATCATTATCGTTTGTGTTTTTGATACTTCTGCACTCGTTATTGTCACTAATGTGAAGTTGTTTTTTCTCTCTTAATTACAACGTTTGAATGAAAATATAACTTTTTCCTTTTAAACACGCTTTATAGATAGTTTTCGGTCATTTAGAAACACACATGTGCATATACATAAACTGAAGCGTTACACTGCGATACGAGCTGTTTATTAGATGCATTTTATTGTCCTAAAATAAATAATATTATAAAAATAATAATTATATATCTGATATATCATGGAATCGGTGCAAAACCATTGGTTTGAACACAGTGGCTGTATACACATTGAAAATAAAGCTAAAAATGCTGGCATCAAGCTTCCTTAAGACTAAACCACTGCTCAGTAATCAGCCAAGAGAAAGGCTCAAGGAGAAAGTAAACATGACTAGTTCAAACTGAACAACATGGTGTGTATGTGGGAATGCATATGTGCAAATTTTTTTCTAAAGGTCCCCCCTGACCGAAAATTTAAAAGTTATTAAAAGCATATTCTTTGATGATTTTTTTATAGAGAAATACTTAGATTTTACTAATCTTAAAAAATCCCCCATAAGTTCGTTAAAAAAAAATCAATCGCAAAGTACTCAAGCGGTATTAATAGTAGGGTGAGTATGGATTTTCTTGAATCAAGTACAGAAAGATTTATTTAAGTACGGATTTTCAATCGCAAAATACTTAAATTCAATCTCAAAATGCGCTTGATTCAACTTTATAGTACCATTCAATATCGAATTCGTACTTAAAATAAGCCAAAAGTGAAATATTGATTGGTTGATTTACTTACCCGTATTACACCTTACAGAATGATAAAACACCAACATCATGCCCGATATGATTTTAGCTTTATAAATCTTATGTACATATTTAACGAAAAATATAAAATAAATGAGAAGCAAGAGTTCAAATTTACTTTTTAACCCTTCGTGGTACACATGAGTATGTCCAGACCTTTTTTCAATGTGTTTAGAAAATCAAAACATGCGTTAGCCTGAGGGTTAAACAACGAAAAGTTTAATCTTCTTTTTACTTGATTTAAGAATTTTATACTAATATCAAGAAATTCCGGGACTGATTTTCAAAAGTAATCCCATTTAGGATTGTTTTGGGTACGTTTTAGTGTTATTCAAGCTTGAATTTTTGACTACGACTCGGACTTAAAGTAATCATAGAAAACTTGATTTATCCCGATTGTTTTTGTTTCTGTGCAGACTGCAAAGTTGTACAAACGTAGTTTCATATTTGTGAGAATGCTTTATTGTTTGTTTTCTTTAATATTATCTTCCTTAAAAGAGGTGATATTTAATAAAAATTATTCCAAAAAAATGTTCTTGCATGGTCTATAATCTAAGGAAGAGTTCGAAGATAAATATGTTATTCGGATTACCATTAAATTGTTATTTTGTTTAAGTCATTATTCAGTTAAATTATTATGGAAAAAAGTTCACGTTCGAAATGCCACGTATCGACGCAGATTTTGGCTAAAAAGAATATACAGAAGATTTTGAAATTAAACCAAAGACATTTTAATGTTGCATTGCTACGTAAAATTCTGAAAGCAGTTTGACTAAAAAATTGCGCAAGGTTTCGCTGAATTACACCTTTTTATACATGGCCACAAAATCTACTTCTATTTTTTTCCCGTTCGAGCCGCTACTTTTTTGCCATTATCTTTGACCTATAATCGCGCCCTCCATAAACTTTAGCATAGATAACAGTGCTTTCTTAGTGCTATAATTTAAACGTTAAAAGACTGTCAAAATATTTGTTGTTTATATATGTTTGTGTGTCTATTTGAAATGCGAAATATGGAATAAAAGAACAACAACCCATTGGGAAAAATCGGAAGCCCTGCCAGTTTTCAGGCCTTTAAGAACGCATTCTTAATTAACTTTTACTCATTCAAATCTGCTTTCTTAAAAAAAGACTTTTAGAAAGTCCTTTAAAAAATATTTTACAAACTCAAAATTCCATTCTTAAATAAGGTCTGTCGAAATCGTCATCTTCGTAGGTTTGCGGCAATGTGTAGGAATTACTGCTCAAATTTTAAAAAATATACCCAACATCAAGCGTTAAATATTTACTCAGTTTGCAGTAGACCAGTGTCTACAAATTTGAAAAAAAAATTGACTGCAGAAACGAAGCATGTTTTTTAACTAATCTGGTTGCGCTGAATTCAAATAAAATTTGGGCTGTCACGTCTTGTAAAACAGTCAATACCGACAATACAATTTCACATTTATAAATTTGACAGAAGTCCACATTCATTATAAATCTTCATAATAGTAGCGTTTAAACATGTCAGGGAGATCATGTGTTACTGATTCAAGCTATTGCTTTGTGTATGGGGAATATTTGGTTGGAAAAGAAGGATATGCAATATCAGAAACATTAAAATATGCATATTTACATTACTTTGGTTATGCAGTCAGAAACTTGGACAAACCGTGGACACCGACAATGTTTTGCATATTCTTCATTCGCATTTAGAATTGTTCCAAAAAAAAAAAAAATAGGTGCTGTGAGCGCGAACAAGGGGAGCATTCTCACCAAGATTTAATGAAAATTGAAAGAATTGATCAATGATTTTGAGACAAAAGCATGCTGGGAGACTATTGGTGGACTCTAATACGTGAAACCGAACCAACAAATGCAAACCACGTTCAAATAACGCCATTCACTTTTGAAAATTCATTGATTTTTAAATAAACTTGTAATTTTTTATATAAGAAACGAATAAAAACATTTTTTTGTATCTCGAAAACTTGACGTGATAGAGAAAAACCAAATACAGATTCGAAGTAAGCCCACCAAATTGCACTAGGAAAGATATTTGGATGCTCCAATCCAAAAAATTGTTGGCTAGTGTTATTAGCAAAGATAATTATGCTAGAGATTTAGAAGAAATACAAAGTAGATGTGAGAAACTAAGGCCTTGGCCTTCAATGACATGCCATGTAAATTAGCAATGAATTTCAAATGCGGCTAGGAGGCCTTATGTCTGCAAAAAAAGCCTTTTTGAAGGCCTGTTTACTACTTCTTTTTCCCGCTGGGATAAACAAATAGTACCTACTTATGGGCAGCGTAGGGAGGCAAACGAACGTTTAGAATATTAAGATGAAGGAAATCACGCCTATTTAATGGTTACCACTAAAAAACAATTTAAATGGAAATTAGTTTAAACAAAAAGAAAAAAATAACCCAAAAACACCCACATGAATGGAATTGACTAAAGTATCTTCTATTATTGCTTTTGTTGTTCTTGTTGTTGGCCTGTTCAATACGTCAAGTGGAATGGGCAAAAAATGAAAAGGAAAGAAACGGAAATAAAAACAGAACCTGAAATCGATGATAACGATAGCGACCTTGGGGGATTTAGAAATGAAATTAAGAGATTTCTTTTAATATTTCTTTAGATATTTCGCTAAGGGAATCAGGAAAGAGATGTAACGGCAGAGAGAAAGAGAGAGGCAGCGAGCTAAAGTATAATTTGATTTGATGAAAAATTTAATAACTAAACAGCAGTGATGGCAATCAAACAGTTTCATTAGGAAAAGAAATTAAATTAGAAATCATAAGGTCTTCAAACTTGCACACTATTAAAGAATCTCAATAGTTCAATGACGCACATTTGGGTCAATCGCAAAAAAGTGGTTATAAATTTAAATCTCCTAAACTGCTGGTCGCATCGTAGAGGAGGGCATAGTCCATTAGATAATGAAGTTTGTGACCCCCCTTTTAGAAAACAACTTGAGATACAGAGTGTTAAAGTTGACTGCCCGAGCTATATAAATTTTGTAAAGCTTGTGAACTTGTATTGACAGATTTCAATGAGTAAAACTTTTCCGTGTTATTTTACTAAGTTATCTTCTACAGTTTTACAAATATTTCACGGCACGTTCAATCACTTGTATCGATAAAGACATGCACCCTACTTCAGGCTATGGTCGAAAATGTCGAATTAAAACAAATCTTCGTTATTAATTAGAAAAAAAATTCTATTATATTTTTAAATTTTTTTTTTTTTTTAATAATTATAATCAACAATCTGCCTTTTAAACTCTACCAGCCCGCTCAAGAACGTGGACAAGTAAGCAGATTTTGTAAAAATAGTCAAATTTCCAATTGCATACACTGAAAAAACAAATCAATCTATTCGTAAATCAAGCCGATGCGGTGTCAGTAGTACGGATTTACTTAAATTAAGTTCAGAATGCTTGATTCAGGTACGGTTGATTTAAGAGCCACGTACTTTAAATAATTGAACTAATTAAAAGTGAGATAAAATTAATCTTAAACTATGTTTGATTCAAGAAATTCTAAGATGGTTTAATCTCGATTCGTACTTGAAATAATCCGAAAGTGAGATTAGATTGATTTTAGTCTAGTCTAGCCGCCCAGAACCAGAGAGAACATTAATATTTTTCTTACCCGTTACACATGCTAATTTTACTTTTGTTGTTAATTATATCCACACCACAATAGTGGAGAGGGTATTATTTTACCTTTGTTTACAGAAGAATTCTCAATTATAAGGCACCATCAGAATGCCCAGTATGGTTTTCGTAATCATTCTACTTTGAAAATTTAATATATAAATAATTTTAATAAATAGAATAGGGGAATTTTTGCTTCTTATTTAACTTTTGAAACATGAAATAAAAATCATTTTTCTTTTTTTTTGTGTTGCTGTTGTTGTTTCTAAACAAAACAATTAAATCGTTTTACCTTCTTTTGAAGTGTTGTTGTTGTACAAACTTTTGCAAACACACGCGAATGCACGCATTATGGTTTTCGAAAACTATCCCATTTTGGATTGCTTTAAGTATGTACTTTTATGTGTTATTCGTACTTAAATATTTGAGTACGACTCGTACTAAAATAATTAAAAAAAAATTACATTAAGTACGAGTGTTTTCTTTCTGTGTAGACATTATATTAAGAATTACTTTTTCAAATTATTTGTTCCATAATTCATAAAAAATATCATAATCTTGTAAGCTTTAAAAAATGTTTACAATTTCTTAAAATTATGTTTTTTATGAACTTTCAAATCCGAAAAATATAACAAAACAAAAAGCAGCTTTTTAAGTTTTCTGAGTTAAGCCCCTGTTTATCAGCCGGTCGAAAATTAAGATAAAATGCAAAAACATACATATTTTCCTATCCATTGATACACGTCTATATAGTCCGTTTTAAATAGTTAATCAAATGGCCACAACGGAGACACCTCAGGTCAAATTTGTCAAAATTTATGACCGCATTAATTTTTTTCTTTCCGAAATCCTTTATATTCATTCCTTAAGGAGGCTTCCATACAAAGTTTATGAAATTTAAAAAAAAAAAAATTGGCACCTCCACTTTATTTTTCAACCCCAAAATTTGTTTCAAACATTTCTACCCTCTGTCACCATTCCCGGGGAGGGCTCCCGAACAAAGTTTAAAATATATATGAAATTGTAAAAAATTGTCCCCACAGCTTCTTAAATGCTCCTAGGCGGGTAAAATCTATTGGCGTTTTTTTTCTGAGTAAAATTCTGCATTTATTCTGCCTGTGTAAAGCGTTCTTTTCTGATGATGTTCCCTTTAAAATTAAAAAAAAATGTTACATGTTTAGCACTCATTTTAATTAAAGGGGCATGAGTGCAGCACTAGATCAAGGCAAATTCAGTACAAGGTGGTGGCAAGTTTCGAGCCGTAAACACTAACAATGCAATACAAAAAACATCTCTTGTTTCTGTTGGCTTTGGATTGTTTTAGTCTTGCCACCACCTGTAATTGAACCTTGCGCTAATTGTACTTTATTGTTTAATGCCGAAATTTGTGTTCTTTTGTAAACGTAAAATATGAAACATTTCTTAAAAATTAGGGGTGCATTTAAAAATGCTGCCAAGTCACATGTAACTCTTATGCAACACTTTTTTTAGAAAAGAAAACGCCATATATTTTTTATCCCCAATATTTGTTTAGTTTCGTCATGACGGATTGCATTTTCGAAAGACTTTTTACTAGAATACCATTCTCTTTAGTTATTTCATATAAAATCAGTCCAACAAGTAACTTTCAATTTATTTAGGTAGTTTTTACTAATTTTATTCAGGATGGAAATCGATTTTGAAAACGAAACGACTTAAAACCGATAATATCGTTCTGGGTATCTTTAAAAATGGATTATTAAACATTCTCCTTTTAGTTTCTGCTTATATTCATTTAAAACTATTATTATTTATATCCAAAATTGAAATTACTTTTTGATAATTATTTATATTATTTAAACTGTATTTTGAACATAAACATTAAATTTTGGAATCCTACGACCAAAAAGTAGCGATTTTATTGACAAAAAACAAACGGCCCTATTAACAAAAGACGATATGATAAACGCTTAAAGGCGTAACTAACAGTTTGCCTAATATATACAATATTGTCAAAACATCTGGTAGGTTTTACAAGAAGAAGAAAAAGAAATATTATTAACAGTTTAAGCCAATTTATCATTTTAAATAGTTTTTTGCTTCCACTGTAAAATTTTCCAAATGTTAGAAAGGGCCTGCTGCGTTTTAGGAAACAAACAATATACATATTAGGTAATTTCACACTTCACTCGGTAACTATTGACTTGCTAAATTGTTAGAACTTTAAATACATTTTGATCTTTCAAAACTATAAAATTAGGCTTTTAATGAGTAACATTTCGGCAGTTGGTAAGATAAAATTTTTTCAAAAATTAAAAGGCATTCACAAGCAATAGCAATCTTTAACAAACTGCGAGTTTAATAGCTTTCGAAATAGTGTGAACTCGACTATTATTTGATAATAATAAGAAATTTTAGGTATATAACTACAACTATCGTTCATTGTGCCTGTCAACTAGTGAGCCAAAGAATAAAAGCCAATTTACTGTTATTAATGGTTCATGTACGTGGCTTTTTTTCTTTCTACTACAAAAGGACTTTTGGTATACCACAAACAAAAGCACACAAACTATTGTATAACACTCATCCATTCACACACAATCAAGAGCCAACTGACTGACCCACAGACTTGGCGATGATGTTCGTTGACATAAACTAAAGAAGAAGACGAGTAGACAAGTACTCGGATGTTCTATATCAAGGCTGGCAACCGAAACGAATTGCGGTATCAGTGTACCGGGTTTTACAATTTATTTAACCAAAACAAACAAGAACGTTAGAAAAAAAACATAAAACGACTTAGATGACACATTTTCACATGGTGGCAATTACCAATGTATTTTTTCTCTAAAATATTGTAAAAAATTTAATATTTATGTAAAATAATTAGTATTGTGGTTAATTTATTGAACTGTTTAGGTTTTTAATTAAAATTTTTATATTTTAATCGGGCTTGAGCCTATTAAATTTAATTTTCATTAAATTATTTTTATGAAGAAGGAGTTTTACAACATGAAATGAATTAAAATTTATTGATAACTTAATTCTTGACTTGCCATGGGATGGAACCTACGTTCACGGACAGGTTGATTTGACATGTTTCGATGGTAACCACACTATCTCTTCAGAAATCTCTGCCTTTAAAAACTCGCCGCCATTGACGACGGCTGGCGACGGTTTGTAAAATTTGTATTTTTTTTTTAAACAAATTAAAATTTTCAACCGACATGAACTACTGTATCGGTTTTAATACCCGTATTAAGGTATCTGCTATTTCGGCATCGATATTAATACGGGTAAAAAGTTGTAAACGGTATTTAAGCGGTATCGTTATTAATAACGGTTTCGGTTGCCAACCTTGATTTATATTATCTTCAGGCTTATAATAAGGATTTAGCGAAGATCTCTATAAAATCTTCATAAAAATTCTATTAAAAATGACAACTTTTCTTTCCCCTAAGTATATTTTGTGTGTACGTGTGTGAGTTTTTTTTAATCATATATGTATTTTATTTTCAAGCTTTTATTGTTGACTATGGTTTCCCCTCAATAAACTTTTTTTAACCCAAAATAAATTTTATTCAATTTAATACGTTCTAAAGAAATTACACACAGAAAAATCGTATGGTTGTGATGACCATAATCTAAAGAGCAGCATACAATGGTTGAATTATATAGTTATAGTCAATTATACTATGGTCATATTCATGGTTCTTAGTATAAATTTATTTTCTAAAATTATTCGACACACATGAAGATCTACACATTTTTCGATACAAAACTTATTTAAACAATAAACTTCAAGCAGATTTTGGCTGCCTTCGAAAATGTTATCGTAATAATGAAATGTTAATCACTTATAACTGTTTGGTCTTGAATATTTTTCTCATTTTTCAAGAGCAACCAGTTATATTTGAAAGACAACTATGGTATACTTTATGTTTTTTAAGGATAAACTTAAATCAGACGATGAAAATACACTGGAATGTTGATATTTTGTTTATGTAAAATGACCCAAAGGCTAGGGCTCCCTTACAATGCCTTATGTCGAAGTTGCGGTGACGTGGAGGAGTCAAATGAACATATTCTTTGTCATTGCACGGAACTCGAAGACCTAAGACTCAAACATTTTGTTCGAAGAACCCTTAGGGACAAAACTTGTCTCTCTGACATTGATTTGAATGGGGTCCACTGCGTTATTAAATCAACCGAACGGCTGAGTGAGAAGCATAGTACCCTTGGAAGACGGATAAGTATGGTAACACAACGGCAACTAATTGCTGGACCAACGTCAGCTTCGCTTTATCGCGGCTGCCAATGGAACCAAGCCTAACCTTGTAAAATCTGTGTAAACGGTTTTTAATCCAACAGTAGCTTGGAAAAAGTAACGTTAGGTCTTTTACATCTTGCAGGGCATATACTTAAGTTCATAGTAATAGTTATGTATGTATATAGCTGTGTACATATACATTTGCACATAAAATTACGTGGTTTTATAACAGAAGAAATAAAACATTCCAAGTGAACAGAAGACATTTATTTAGACAAATAAAATATATAAAAAATAAACAAAATAAAACACTTTGGGAATTACTAAATGTGTGAGAGAGTGGTTTCTGTGTGGTTTTTACTTTGAGAAAATAGAAAAGAAGAACTTGTAAATTCAGTTGTTCTTATACGTTTTATTCTATTTATTTAATTGAAGATTATCTGACAACCGAAATACTTTCACAAAGATTAACAGAAAATTTCACTTGCACAGCAAAATGTTATTTATTTAATAAAAATACATCTGTCTTTGTTTTTTATTCTGTATTTTTTTCTTCGTTTTTCTTTTTTGCATTAAAGTTCTTTTTTATAGCAAGAAACAGTCTTTAGCGGTTTTCATTTAAGAAAATGTTTTCTTTGAGCTTAATAGGCTCACATTTAGATAACAATTCAATCGTTAAATTTTTACTTCACTACGTACACGTTCTCGTACATATAGATCTACATATGCATGTACATTACACATGCATACATACATACATACCTATGTATGTATAGCATATGAAAAAACTTTCATTCGGGGAAATTTATGTTAATTGTCATTTAACGCTAAACGATTTCCATCTTCTTCTTACGTAGAGCCTTAACGAAAGAGAAAAAGGCAACCGCAACACATGTCTCTACAATTATCCGTGTTCCATAAGAGGCAAGAAGTGTAAAAAAAAAAGTCCAAAAACTAAACATTACCAAAGATACTGGAAACATCCCAACAAACACGAAGTTAAATATTGAATGTAAAATTGTTTTATCATTTGGGTAACTCCAGTGGGACCCGACCCCTTTCGATTTTAATGAAATTTGGTGAAAAGGATCCTTTTATCGTATTAGGAACATATATGAACGAAATTCTGCATAATAAAGTGGGGTTGGTCATACATTTGACCCATCTAGGAGCATCCTACGCGCTGTACCATACAAATATGGCGATTTTATAAAATTATTTAATTTGGCCCCTGCAGCGCGTAAGATGCTCCTATGACCAACTGCACTTTATTATTTATTGCGGAATTTCGGTTTTTTAGTAATTTCAATATCCTAAACCGTTTTTAAGTTACGCGAATATATGCTGTGCAGCCTACTACATTTTCGAAATAACGGTATATCTTGAAAACAAGAGCTAACCTTAAAAAACGGTTATCACCACTGGATTCAGCGTGCCCCAATTAGGTTAAAACGCCAGTTTCCCGCCTTGTCTGTTTTTTTGCAAATAGCACAGTTATTTTAAAGGTTGCGAAAGAAAAAAATCATATCTTAAAAAAAAACCCCCTTCAAAATTTTAGGATTTTTAAAGAACAGTTTGAGGTACTATATAAAAAAATAAGCTAAATAAAAAATAGGTTTTTGACTTAGTCCGTTTTTAGAATTTAATATTTTGCAGATATTACATTTTTAAAAAAAAAAAAATTTTTTTAATATATGGCTTATAGCCCCAAGTATTCGCTTTAAAATGACATTAAAATCATCTTCGTACATGTTCGGAGGCAACCATAATATGGTTGTGGCATCTTGCTGGATGACTAATTTAACAATAATATGGTTGTCGGTGACATTAATATGGTTAAATTAAACATATTATGTTTAACATTTTCTTTGAAAATAGTTTTGTTGGAGGTTTTTTCTCTGGATGTAAAAAAATAGCAGGAAGTTTTCCAAGAATTTGGAGACGAAGGGAACGCTTTTTTATAAATCAGCAGCAGCAATGGTGCTGAATGTTTAGTTGACAGTTTATCTTAGTGAATAATGAATTTTAATTGACAAACCAATTTAAAGAAATAAGTTTTAATATACAAATTAAGATTATTTTTATTGTATCCATCGTCCACCATCGAAAAACATTTTAGAATAACGTTTGAAAGCAAGTTGAGAAGAAACTAATTTCACCATTCGTTTCGTTTTACAAATTATTTTCAAATAATTTTTTAACTTTTGTCGTTTGATAAAGTGTTTGTTGGGATACAACACTTTAAGGAGGTAGAGATATGTAATATGTATGTAGTTAAAACTACTACAGCGTTCCCATCCTTTAGAATTTAGTTTATGTGGGAGTAGAAAAACTTGAACCACTCTTACGAAAAGGCATTAAAATAAAGTTTTACCATCATTAGCAGACAAAATGTGTTTTTTCATTATGGCCCTAAACTTGCCTTGAAAATACTTTCTTTCTACACCTGTAATCCAAATGGTTTAGAAGGTTTAACAGACAAAACTTCTTTTTCAACAAGCGAAGAAGAAGAAATAGAAAGAAACCATTTCCTTTAAACGTTTGGCTGTTCCAAGTAATTAGAAGTAACACTATTTTCTATTTAAATCGCTTATATATTCTTTGGTATACACATCCCCAAACACATACTTATACATACATCCCAGCAAACACGTCAATAGAAATATAGCTCCAATAGACTTAAAATTAAGATTCTTATTGCGAAAGATACTTCCTTCCTTCCTTCTACGAATTAATTATCGATTAATTGCCAACATTTTTCAGATGGAATTAAAAATTAATTTTCTTCGATAATAAATCGAGGATTTAAATAATATTCTTTTGATTGGGTAAAGTGTTCTTATGGAATTTTTTTAACAAGCCAGTTTAAATTTATTACACAAAATTTAAAGACTTTGCCAGCTAATTACAGTGAGCGTCAAAAAAAGTGTACAGCTTGTTTTCCAATATAAAAATGGTTATGTTAGTTATAAAAAGTTAAATTTCTACTTTGCCAAATTTGATCAGACTTCAAGCTTGTTGTCATCTGTGAAAAATACGTTACTCCAAAATTTGACGAAATCAAGTTGGACAAAGAAAAACGTGATAAAAGGTAGAAATAAGAAATTTAGCGGAAAATATACAGTATCTATAGTGAAGCGTGATAGGTTTGGCTTTTGTAATACGTCCTAAAACAGCTTCATCAGCCCAATAGTTGCTCGATATCAACTTAATTAAGCATCTGGGAGCATTTGGACAGACAAATTAAAAAAAAAACATAAGCAGCAAGCACTCCCTGAAGAAAATTCTGCAGGAAGAGTGGCAAAAAAGTTCTACTGAGCAAACTTTAAAATGGGTGGAATCGATGCAAAAGAGACTACAAGCCGTCCTAAAAGCAAAAAGAAATCAAACAATGTATTAGCCACTTCACTTTTCTTAGTATTTTAAAACTGTACACTTTTTTTTGACGCCTTAAAAACGGAGTAAATTTGTTTTTTTATTGTACTGGTTTTGTTATTTTGAAGTATTTCAAATTTTTAATTTTAATTTGTAAAAACATTGTCCAAAGTTTTGTAAATGATAAAAAACTTCTTAAAATTTGAATTCTTTTTTAACTAAAATAACACTTTTTATATTGGAAAACCAGTTGTACACTTTATTTTGACGCTGACAGTATGTTAATTAAATTAACGGTTTTTATTAAAAATTAAATCAAGTGAATTAAACGTTTATTTATATCAACATAATTTCTGCAGAAAATGTTGTAAAATCAAATAATATTTAATTGATACCATTAATTTGTTTATTGGTGCAAATTTAATTAATTTTTTTATTAATATTACAAATTTTTTAATTGAAATCAATTTTTTTTTTTCTGTGTATTAAAAGAGAATTAAATAGAGAAATCGATATGAATTTTAAAGGACAGGTTACAGAGAGTAAACTTCAAATAAATATTGCCTTGTATAATTATGGCTTAACAATTTTACAAGAGTTCGATTATTTCACAAATTTTGATTAACTTGTCTCTTTTATTTTCTTTTTAACGAAATTTTATCGATTTACTCAAAGAACATATCATATAATTAACTGCTGGGATATACATACATATTTGTCATTACACAGTAACTAACAAAACCTTTTCTGCCAATATTTATGTAGATATTAAAAATACAAAGAAGCGTTTAATAATAAATGATGATCAGTTTTTTCTGAAATAAAATATTAGGTTCTATAACAAACAAAATCTTCTTTTTTAATCTTTATTTTTGAGATACATTTGAAAAATGTTATTAGTTTTGTCATCTACTGTAAGTCTTTCAGTACACGTCAACAAAGAAAAGAAAAACTAAAAACTGTGCGCGTAGTACGTATCAAGAGCAGTTTGATTGTCGAAAAAACTTTGAAATGAATTTCCGTTAAATGAAAAGTTTTAATGGTGTATCGAAAAGTAAATACAACAAAATAGTAGATTTTACATACAACACGAAACGTTACAACCACATTGACAGTCAAAAGTTAAGTGTTAGATCGGAAGTATATTATTCGAGATAAAATTATATCAAAAACATATGATCATTTCTTTTCTTTACCAGATGGTCATTACAAAAACAAATTTTTTTGCTAAGACCCCCCAAAAAATGGAACTTCAAAAGTAATAGGTTTGCAAACAGTGTTACCAAAACTTGCTGACCAAAAATGGCTAAATTTACAGAAGAAAATGGCTAAAAATCGGCTAAAAAATGGCTTAAAACTTTTTTAAATAAAAACACATTGAAATTCAATAACAGAACAAATATAAACCATTAAAAATGTTTTAGAATGAAATTTTAACCTAAGATTAATTTTCTACATAAGAAAAAAAAAAGTAAATTAAATATTCTGACATTTAAAAAATTAAATCATCGGTAAATTCGATGTCGTTATCGTTCATAAATAAAAAGGTAAACCATAATCATGACATCCTTTACCCAACCTTTTAAGTCCAAATCTACATCAGAAAAAACAAAAAGATAAAAAATATTTTATTGGTAGAGCCAAATGTTTTACCTAATTTATAAAATAGAATTTACGGTTGCCTATTTCTCAAGTTACTTTTAAAAATGTTAACTTAGCTATATACTCAATTTACTTCAGCAATTTACTTGAGCAACTTTACAGAAATACTAAAATTTCTAAAACTTCCGACCATAAAGAAACTGTTGCTTTTGTTGGTCCATTTTATAAATCGAATATTTTAATATTGTTTCTATTATTTTACTACAAAAACGGCAAAAAAATTTTATGGCTAAACAATTTGAAAAATGGCTAAAAAAAATGGCTAATGGCTAAATTCATTTTTTAATGGCTAAACAAGATGAAAAATGACTAAATCTAGCCACTAAATGGCTAAATTGGCAACACTGTTTGCAAAGGAGAAATGTAAAAGTTTCGCTTACCATCTTACTGACGGAAGGTACGAATTTTATATGGCGAATAAACACAACAAGCGCCAAATTAAACTCATAAAAAGGCTAGTGAGTGCAGCGAACAACACTGAATTCTTTTAATTTGTTTAGGTTATTCCTTAACAAAAATGACTTTTGACTAATCTTGCATCCTTGGGGTTGACTGGTTCAACTTAATTTTTAGAACACCCTAATGCATATACATACGTTTGTATGAATGTACATTTAATTTTTTCTTTTATAAATAAAAAAATTTTTTTCAAAAACAATTTTTTTACTAAATAATGTTTAGTTATTTCAAGCAAATATAAATTTCAAAATTAATGGGCTTAAGTGAATTAAACGTTTAACTGATATTATTAATTTGTTTACTGGTGAAAATAAATACTGTCAATTTAACGTTAAATACAGTTGATTGAACGTTTAATTCAATTGATTTAACTTTTAATTCACTTTTCAAAATTTTTAATTAAAACTGATTTTATTTTTGATTAATCCGTTTACTAGTGCAAAATTTGTTCTGTGTTCTTAGTTTACCTATGTTTCAACCCACAGTGCAGCTGTTCAATATAAAAAACATTTATATTTTTGTTTTAGGAACGCCTTACTTTTTGGTGTGTCTTAAACAGATGTTAAAAAATAAATAAAAGTGACAACATAAAATTTAATATTTCTTTATTAATTGATAATTTTATTCTCATTCTTGAGGCAAATTATTAAACAACTGTTTTTACTATTTTTCATCAAGGGTAGAAAAATTCAAATAAAAGAGCTTACCGTTTAAAAAAGTTTCAAAAAACGGTGAGATATTAACGTGTTTTTTTACTTTCATAACAAATTATTTTTATACTATTATATATTTTTAATTTGTGCGAGTCTTTGAAAGTCGTTATACTCAGTACATATTATAGTGTAAAAAGGCCTTTATTGCGTAGCTTACTTGGTTAAATGTACCATTAGTACCGCGCTAAAAAGGAAAATTTTTTACCGGGCCAACTTTAGGATGGCGCCTAAGTAATGTTATGATCACCAAAAAAAAAGAAACATAGTTGGACTAGCTGTGGCCCTCTATTGCTAAGAACGCAATTTTGGATTGTTTTCTACCTCGGACGTTAAAAAGTTCTCAATCATTGGCCGGTATTGAATGACATTCACATTCACACTTACCGCAACTTGCTTTTTTTTCCAAAAATAGTTTTAAGGATCTTTTCTGAAATTACTGTGTATCTAAGTGGATGCAATTGATGTTCAACAATCACAGTTTTAAGAAGGGCTATGAAGTCGGAGTTGTAGCATCGTAGTTGTGGTTTTTGTACCAGAGTCGGGGTTGGAGTCGAAGTACCCACAAAAACTCGCGACTCCGACTCCAACATTTTTCGACAAAAAAAATTTTCTAATATTTTCCAAAATAAAATTAAAAATTTTTAAGTCAGAAAATAAGGACCAGTCTAATTATATAAATATATATTAAACCCTAAGGTGGCACGTGTTAGAATTAAAATATCGATTTGAAAATCTTTACAGAATAATTTTTTTGCTATATTTAACCATTTCAAAGAAGAAGAAAAGAGTTTACAGTCAAATAAGGACAAGTCTCGTTTACATTTAGCACCAAGGTTAGAGAAGGAGTCGGAGGCAACTTAAAAAATCTGAGCGGTTGGAGTCAGAGCCGGAGTTAGAACTTTTTTTGACGACTCCACAGCCCTGGTTTTAAGAAGCAGTGATTTTCGAATCACGTTTACTAATCATGTTCCTTTGAAATCACTTTAACGTTTGATTTTTTTTTATTCATTTTGTGAGAAAAGTCTTTGTAGAGATAATAAAATAAAGTTAAAAATCGTTTTAAGCTTCAAGTTGCAAGAGTGCAAAATTAAAAAATAAAAATTGGCTTTTTCTAAACAGTGGAAAAAAACAGAAGAAAGGGCGATAGACTGTCTACACAGAAAGCAATTCGCTAATTGGGTGTAATTATGGCCAATATCCTTTCTATTTGCATTTAAGTGATTTCTCTTTTTTACTTGATTTCTGTTCTTTAATTTTTCCTTTTTTTCATTTATTTCTCTTCAACTTCTTTAGTGGCCTTTTCCTTTTAATATCTTAAGTGTTTTATGTCTTTGTTGTAAGTACTTTTAGGACGTAGGCTAATTTGATTTGTTTTAATTAAAAAAAACTTGGAAGGGTTGTCTTTAAAAACTACTTTTACATAAAAATAAGCGAGACATAAGAAAAAATATCAGGCCAAGTTTTTTTTAAGTTTTTTGCTTAAACAATAAGTTTTTGCATAGTTCGCAAGTTAAAGAAAGAAAGGAACTTCAATGTTTTTTGATTAAATATAAAAACATATACCTATTGACAAAATTTCGCATCAATACTGAAATAAGTCGATTTTTTTAACAAATTTATTGAGCTGTGCAACAAATAATGATTGCAAAAAAACACTTTTGATTTGCCTTTTTAACATTTGCTTTGATTATAAAAAATGTGCCTGATAATTATAAGTAAAAAAAGATAAGAAAATAATGTTCGAAATGTTTTTTTCTAAATTATAAAGTCTTTTTTGCAGTATCTTTGTTCTTTTTAAAAAAGCTTTCCGAAGACCCCATTCTGAAGTCGGTCATACATCGAAATAAAATTAATAAGGGCGTTCTCAAAGGCTTGAAAGAAGGGGACTTCAAATATATAAAAAAAACTAAAATGATGGAATTTCTTATTTTAGATCTGGGACCTGTTTCTCAATACTACAAGTTACAAATCTACAAGTAAAATATATTCGAAACAAAACGAAAATTGTAAAATTATTGCTTTTTTAATGTATTTTACTTGTAGATTTTTAACTTGTAGTTCTAAGATTCAGGGCCCTGATTAAAATAAATATATATTTTCTTCATTCTAAAGATATGTTTATAATCTACATATCGTTGGTCTCATGTACAGAGGCCCCTACTCGATTTTTCGAAATTGGGTTGTTGCAATTATGTAAGTTCATAAGTTTATTACATAATTTAAGATTTAAACTTATTGGGCATATGGATCACCTTCAATAGTTTTTAATTAGATACTTAACATCACAACATTTGAACGGCTGTACTAAAATTAAAGAAAATTTCTTTCACAAAAATTTTAATGAATTTAATCTCTAATAAGTTTTGTTATTGTCTTCCTTTCACTTTTTGCTACAATTGTTTGTGTTTGCTAGTGTAATTGTTGTTGCTGCCACTTGCAATTGTATGGAAATGCTGTTTCAACAATACAATTAAAATTTTCTAATATTCTTTCATTTTGTTTAATTTAGAAAAGTTTTCGCAGACACAACAGCTTCAAGTTATCAACGTTACTATGAAGAACATGTTGCCTACAAAAATCGCGTGCCGTTGGAAATTGTGAAACCAATGGTGTGTAATTTGCAACACTTGACGAGTAATAATTATAATTGTTGCTTCTTAATCGTTAAGTTCTCTCAATATACATATATAAATCGGTGTGAGTGTGTGCAAGAGAGTTTAGTGGAACTTCTAAAAATTTAGTTTTCTTTTATTTTAACAATCATTGTGTTGCACTGTTAAACATTTAGACAATAATATTTTTCTTTTATATCAAGTGCAGTTCTTGGATTCATACTTATGCAAAGGACGTACAACACAAAGACACACACACACATACAATCAAACAAGCAAATCTAATTTAAATTTCCTAACAGCTTTTGCCAGCATTTCTTTCGCTATTGTCTTGATTTTCTCTTTTTTTATTTAAGTTAAATACAAAAATACCCATAAATATGTCCGTTATTCTACAACATCTTTTGGTATTTGCACCCTACAATAAGAGATGTGACTCGAATAAGATCTTTAATAATTCATAAAAAAGAACGTAAATTGAACATAAACTGAAGGATAGCGAACACCGGTTGTACTCAGTAGAAATTCTGTGTCAGAGCTTTAAAAATAGTTGAGAAATGCATTTATTACCAGAACCCCACTATTTTATTCATATTTGTCAACTGTCAACTAAATAAACAAAAGTATCCAAGCAGTTGTTCAAAAATACGAAATATACTAACAATTTTTTATTTGAAAAATATTCAAATTTAAGGTATAAATCATGAAAGAGTCATTTTTGGATCCTAAAATCATCAAAATGACGACTAATCGTCATATCTGGCAGCCGCGGCAAAAATACTCAGGAGCGGACTATGAAAGTTTTCGGCTTTCTATAAGAAAGTTTATTTCTGCCGATAACTCTGGACGAGGCTTCTATTTTATTTGATACGCTGGCAATATAACTATACAACTAAGCCAAATATTTTCAGAATTAATTTTTAAAAATTTCAAATTTAATGGAACAAGAACACGCAGAGCAAAAACCTTTAAATATGGTCAACTGAAATGAAACTATTTTTAACGAAAATGTTAAAACATATCATGGTTAAATTTGTCCTCCATCAAGAAGCCACAACCATATTGAGCCCTTACCGCGAAAATAACGTAAGCGCCAAAAATCCAGTTTTACAGGATAGAGTTTTTTTTTATTTTGTTTCATATAAATTTTGTATGAAATTTGTCGCTTACGATAAAATTGTTCTTGCTATAAAATCGTAACGGTACATTATGTGACCCGACATTTAAGTAGATGATGCAAGTGTTGTCCATAAAGTCATTTATTAAAAAAACGAAAATTTAAAGTGATGTCGCTTACTTTATTTTCGCGGTTAGGGCTCGATATTATGGTTGCTTCTGAACATGTTATAGTTAAAAATAACAATAATTAGCTTACCACTTATAATTGCTTGGTTTTAAATAAACAATAGTACATATTTTTCTTTTTTCCCAAAGCAACCTACAATGCACACTGGAAGATTCCGGCCAAAAATGATTTTTTTTTTTTAATTTCAATAAAATTTTGATGACAGATTATAGCGAACACTTCAAAACATACAACTCATTTCTTAATTTGGCTCTATTTACTATACTATTTTACTGTTAATACTGGAGCAAAGGAGATAATTTTTTTCTTGCAAATCTAAGGTTTTCAAAGTTGATTTTTGTACTTTGAAATAAAAGCAAGGTATGATTTTTCCTTTCAAGTATTCTTTGAAAATAAGCACGTTATGTTTAAACCGTATTAGTAATTAATCATTTCATGTGATAATTGTAATTTTGTGCGCGTTATTTTTTTGGATAAGTGAAATGATTGTGAGTTACTTTAAAAATAAATAAAACGTAAAGTAAGCCAAATTTAAAGAGACCATAACAAAAAAGATGAGGCTAGGGGAGGTGAAGTGATAATTATATCTAGTACTGTTAAGTATCAAAAGTAAGTACTATACATTTCAGCTGCCACCCAGATCATTTTTAGTGATTTCATATATTTTTCTAAGACTAGAGTGACTGACTGGGTGATCATCGCCCAGACCAAACAACTTAAGCCTGACACTTGAAATTTTGTATGTAGACTCCCCTCCCAATGTGTAAATATAAAAAGTAGAGACTTTTGGAAACTCAATTCATAAGGGGTTAGAAATGGGTAAAAACGGGTAAAATATAGTAACATTATATCTCGTGATCTAACAAAGGTAAGCGTAAAATTCAAAAAATACCATTATGGAATCAAAAATTTAATTGTCATGTGTTTGAAACATTTTTGAAATTTGCACATTTTGGGAATAAAAAAGGGCAAAAATATAATTTTGGTACTTTTTTAGTAAACAATTTATCCTCTTAAGTAATAAAGATAAAAACAAAATTTATATTGTGTTCTCTTCTCTTTAAAAGCTCTCATACAAATGTTGGTACATTTTGGAAATACGAATATATAAATATCGTTGGTACTTTTTCTATTAATCTATTTTTATTTAAATACTGAATATATGCCCAATATTTGAATACCAAATTTCAACTATTAACTCAAAGAAGATATATTTGTTATATATAGTTATGCAGTCGCGCGTTCAACCTTAAACGGAAAAATATATACCATTTCAAGGTCTTTCCAAAAGAAATTTTGCAAAATGGTATGTTTCAGTTGAAGATTCCTAAACAATCCCCCCCCCCCCTCACCCATCCCACAGGAGCTCAAGTCGGATCCACGTCTGAGTTATGTAAAGATATATATATATATATATGTTTATTTTTATGCATACATGTTAAATTCCAATTATAATTAGCAATTGATCCAATTGGTTTATATTCTCTAATTCATCAAACAATTAGAATTAGTTCAACTAATTCCCATTAGATAATTGAAATTTGTATTCCAATGGTAAAACTAATTGCAATTAGTTGCCATTAGCAAAAAAAAATGGTTTACCTTTACAATTAGAAATCGAATTGACTTCTGATAATGCAACTAGATATTCAATTAGCTCGAATTAGAATCAATTATTTTGATAAAAATAAATTTTTTCCAAAGAATTATTGAAGTGAACGAATAATGATGTAAGTCACTGTATGTGCAAACATGTGGTAATTCAATAACCGTAATTGTTATCAACTGGTAATTGTTAAATAAATAAACGTGCTTTGCAATTTGTTTCAAGTGTTTGCATTGTTTAATATTGAAAATGAAACTGGTATTTTTGTTAACTTAAAAACATATTTATTTGTCGCAATGTCGGAAGAAATATCATTTGCAAGTGAATTTTCTGGTGATGATGAGGATTTTGATGTTGATAAAACTTCCAATATATGGTCCAAATATCCTACATTAAAGGAAATAGCACTGTTTTGCAACACACCGCTTACGTCTTCAGGCCCTGTGGAGCGACTATTTTCCTTTGCGGACATTATTAATAGCTAAGGCGGGGTCGCTTGACGGACTTTTCTTTTGAAAAGCTCGTATTGCTGAAAGCGAATATAGCCGGTCATTGTAGTTATTAAACAGTTAGTACGTACGTTAAATATGTGTGCATGTATGTAATATATGTACATAAGTAATATATACATATACTATGTGTGAAATTCATATTATGAATATTTTAGTTTTTTTTTTTTTTTGTTTTTGAAAATATCAAAATAATTGATTCTAATTCGAGCTAATTGAATATCTAGTTGCATTATCAGAAGTCAATTAGATTTCTAATTGTAAAGGTAAACCGATTGCTTTTTGCTAATGGCAACTACATAATTGCAATTAGTTTTACCATTGGAATAAAAATTTCAATTATCTAATGGGAATTAGTTGAACTAATTCTAATTGTTTGCCGAATTAGAGAATTTCACAAAAGAAGGTTAATTAGCAATCATTAGCATTATCTAATCATTACTTAACATCTTTGTTTTTATGGACAACATAAACATACTTTTGGTTCGTCAATGATTACCTGGCCAACCCCTGTATGTACGTGTCCAAAATTTTGTTTTTGTGAAAAGAAACTTGTTTAAATCAAACTTGTATGTGCTTCTCTGTATATTTTAATGAAAAGTTTAAAATTAAAGGCATTTGACATTGGAACTGGGAGTGGGAGTGGAAATTTTGAAAATGAATGTTTCGAAACCCTACATCAAAAACCCAAATATGTAGAGCATTAAGGATTCTACTTATTCTAACTTCAAGTAAAAACTTTATTTCTGTTATAGTTTGATTATGTTTCAGCTTCTGCCTCACGTAAATTATATTGCATGAGGATCTCCAAACATAACAAACAAAATTTTTTATTTATTAAATATAAATTAATTTCTTGACACTCTTTGCAGTACCGCTATAAATCAAATGGCCAAATATTTTCTTTTTCAAGTTTTATTTTTTTAAATTGTTTGAGTTTTCCGTTTTTCAACGTTTAAATTTATAATACCCTTAGGACTTGAAGACAAACATATACAGCTGTAACTGTGTTGTTGTGCATGTGTTAGCGTGTGAGTATGTTGTGTAGCAGGAACCACAAACTGTCTAATAAACTTTTGTTGAATTGTAATACTTTTTCTGCTTAGAACCCCTTTATTATCCATAGTTCAACATACAATCAAGCGCGTGTAAAAAGTACAAGTTTATGTATCCTTTTATTTTTATCCTGACAGTTATAGAAATTCATGGCACATCATATCACTTAAAGCTTTCCCCTTTTAAATACTCACATGCTGGTTTACGCTTAAATATTATTTGCGAGTATTTTCTGGTTAGAGAGATTTTTATTTAACCCTTGATTAAAACGTGTTAATGAAATTAATATTTCTTAGTTTCTTAAGTGCTTAGTTTTTGACGCAAAATCTCTACATCAGTCTTAAACTAGATTATTCTCACGGAAAATGTTTGAAAGAATGTGACTTTTGCACAATTTTTAATATTTGGCTAAATTATTTTTTGGCTTTAATTTTTAGTGCGAATGGTACTAAATAATTCTATTTCCAAATTTTCTTTCCTTTAACATGTAGTTTTTAATTTAAAAATTATGTTTGCATTTAATTTTATTACTATCTGTTTCTTATTTGAACAACATTATATCAATTTCTCTAGCTAAATGCACAAAAGTGAAAATGAACAATTAAGAAAGTATAGTCGGTCAAGCCCGACCATAAGATACTTTATACCACAGTATATATAAACAGTTTTTGCGAGTGCAACCTATTTGTGCCCCATGGGCAATCATGGACCCGCCTGAACAAAATTATGCTATGAGGTTAAGATTCATGTAAAAGTTCTTTGTGCCGAATATTATTTACATATCTTCATCTACATATGGGCATTTCCTGGGGTCCCGAATGTACAAATAATATAGAAAACAAAACTTTTCCTAGAATTTTGCGATTCTATAGCGTTTGGGTAGCTCTATGTTTGGTGCAAAAGATGGATTTCATTGAGTTTAAGTTTTCATAATGATAGTTATAAACATGTGGTCACGAATGTGTGCAAAAAAGAAGCCAACTTTGGCTGACAGTAGTGAAATGTAAAAATCTGCGTAATGGAACGGAATATTCAAAAGTGATTAATATTATTATGATAAAAGTGTATTTACAGTATTTAAAAAATAAAATATCTCTCTAGTTTTTTGTTTAATTGGCTTATGTACCGGTCGCGAACGTACGATTATTCCATATTTTTTTTTATTATTATCACCATGCATTTTCCCAAAATATCTTCACAATTGATTGTAATGGAGAGATTATAAAGAAAGAGTGTAAACATAACATATTTTTGGCATGTAAAATAAGTATATAAAAATGTCTTTAGAAGTAGCTTAAAAAGAAAATATAAAATTTTCCAGTTTCAAGTAAAACAGCTGAGATGTGCTATGAAACCATTCTTTTATAAAAACATAGATTTTTTTATAATAATTAACAATAAAAGACGATGATTATCAGTATTTTATTTTTTCATCCTGGTAGACCATTCTGGGGAAATGCCCATATATGAAATTTTAGAATAGGGGTTTATATGGGGCCTATGGCTAATTTTAGCCCTACCAGGAGAACATTTTGTCATGGCATAGCAGCTATCGTAAAAGGTATTATCGCCAATTGTTTTGTTAATAACATTCATAAGGAAGTTATGGCATTAAAAACTTTAATTTGTATGGGGGCTGTGGTCAAACATGGACCGATTGCAATAAAATTTTGTAAGAAGATTTTGATTGCAATTGAATAAGTTTGGACCAAATTTTAATACCAACATAATATGTTGGTTTATGGGCACAAAAGCCCTATTCCGAAAAGAAGATTATATGGAGGCTATGTGAAATAATGGACCTATTCGCCCCATTTCGGCTATCTCCAAAATTGCGACCTGAAGTTTGCGCACAAGGTTTACATGGACAGCCAGCCGGACGGACATCTTTAGATCGACCCGGAAAAGTGTTTCTGAGTCGATCGGTATACTTAAGGTGGCTCTTATATTTTAAGCTGTAACAAACATCAGCACAGATGCATAATACCCTTTGCACTATTGCGATGAGGGAATAAAAATTACTAAATAAATTTTATTATTAAAGATTGCAAACTTCTCATCATCTACCTCACCCAAGTCACGTTCATTGAACGTATACATTACATTTTTAAATGTTACGTATACGCCAAGCATTTCAAGCACAACCATTTGGGTTTGTATTCTGGATGAAAAGAGTATTCGGCAGAAATCCATAAACTTGTTTAAACAATTCCATAAATTATTTCCAAACTTTTATTTATCTTTTCAAAAACAAATTTAATCAAAAGAAATTTATATGAATGTATATAAACATACATATACATATGTTTTTATATACATACATATATACGTATTTATTTCTTTAATTACACAAAGCAACACATAAAATGCAAACTCCTTCACGTGTGGAATTTCTAGAAGTACTTAACGAAACTAAAAAACCCCTATTTGTTCGGATAGGGTTTTGTTAGCTTTGACAAGAACCTTGAGAAATTCCACACGAGAATGACTTAAAAAATGTTACACAGTGTTATCACATGAGCAGACAAGCTTGTATTGTTTCGAGTGTTTTATGTATTTTGACATACGATTAATAAATATTCTAATTTAAATAAAACAAAACACTTACATAGAAAGATTAGAAAAAGTATAGAATAAAAAGTTATAAAGTTCATAGAAAAGTTTGAAAAACGTGCTGCAATACGATACGAACTGAAGCAACAACAACAACAACAAATATGTAAATGAATGATTTAAAAATAATTATAATAAAGGAAAATTTTAAGACAAAACACTTGTAAATAAAAACACCCATAACGTATGTATGTAGTATGTTTGTATATAGTACACTTAAAAATGGTTTTGGGCAAAATGTGAAACTTTTAGGAAAACATTTTTAATTTGGGTATAGAAAACTCAAAAGTTAATAACACACTTTATGAATATTTATGACAATATGCGTGTGTAGTAGGGTGGGTTGATTTAGCAACCGATATTGTGCCATCGATTTTTCGGCAAAAACTCGTCCAAAATTTCAAGAAAAACATTTTTTGGAAAAACTGCTATCGACATCGTTTTAAGCGTACAATTTCACCTTGGAAAGGAAATTTTAAAAAAAATTATATCATCCGATTTCTTTATTACCTACTAAAAAAAGAAATCTTAAAAATAAAAGGTGAGAAAAATTAAAAAAATGCCAAAAGCTATCGAAAAATCGATGGCACAATATCGACAAATTTTTGTCTTTACAAATCAGCCCGCTCTAATGTAAAATCCTTATGAATTATGAAACTTTTATTTTTTCCCCCCACCTTCTTTATTATTGATGTTCCTATTTAATTGAACATTTTTAAAGTCTAACACGTTACACATTAAAAAAAAAACGTAAGTCTAATTCACAACCTCGGACTAACGTCGTTTTCGTTGTCTAATCGTATAATTATACAATGTTGTATTTTTATTGCTGGTAATTTTAATACAAACATGTGTCTTATTATACGATTGAGTTTTATATGTTGTGAACAATTTTTTATTTATACCAGGCCTGGAAATGTGCTATTAATTTGTTTGCTAAATTTGTAAATTCAATTCCTTAAAGCCCTTATGACACTACATTTTTTATTCATTAATTGATATAGAATTGATAGAAAGAAACAGTAAATGTTAGAAAGAGCGAACTATAAAAAATGTAAAAAAAGTTTTTAATTTTTTTTTTCTCTTGTTATGGTTTTGTTTCAGGGATGGCGTTGAGAATTTTTAAAATTGTACCAACAACCTTTAAAAATTGTACTTTTTTACCCTAATTGTACTAAAAGATGTTGCCAACTTTTTGTTTATGAGAAACCTAAAAACAAAAAGCGGTAAATCGCTGAATTTGCCCATAAACCGCTGATTCACAACACTTTTAATATTTCAAGCTTGAAATGTCAATTTTAAGTTAAATCAGATACGAATCACGTATCTTTAATTTTGTTAAAAACCATTTTTATTATTTATTTAAAAAAAAAACAGACCAGCCGGGTACCTGATGTTTTAACCTAATTCGGGTACGCTGAATCCAGTGGTGGTATCCGTTTTTTTATGTTAGCTTTTGTTTTGGATATATACCGTTTTTTTCGAAAATGGAGGAGGTTGCACAACATATATTAGCGTTACTCAAAAATGGCTTAGTTTATTGAAATTCCGCAATAAAATGACCTTTAAAAAAAGCCTAAAGGTTTTTCTTATATGCGCAGTCACTTTAGAAACTTGATTTTTTTAGCAAAAAATAAATAATTTTTTAGCAAAATTTCAAAATTTTTGTTCCTTAAAAAATCATTAAAAAATGGAAGATGCAGCTGTGCTTATAATTTTTTTCGACATATAAAAAACGAAATTTGCAAACAAAAAAAGCCGTAATTGATTAAAATCTGTACACAACTTTAAATTTTATTCACAACAGACGAAAAATTTCCATTAAATTTAAGAATTCCATAAAATGCAATATTTGTATGGGAGCCTCCCTAAAAAGTGGGGATAAAGGGCAAGTTTGTTTTTGGAAAATGTTAAAAACAAAAATACTAATGGCGGTCGGTCATATATTTTATCCTTCTTGGCAGTTGTGGTGCTTTTTCGTCAATATATTGCTATTCTGTATTGTGAATTTTGTATGTGAGCCCCCTTAAACAATAGGAATAGCTGTTAGGTATGTTAAAACCAAATGATGGGGATAAAAAATAAAGTGGGATCGGTCATATATTTGACTCATCTAGGGGCATCCTAGACGCTGCAGGGGCCAAATTTACGATTTTCATTAAACCGCCATATTTGTAAAGGGTTGGAGATATATGGCAAGTATTTTTTAAGAAAATGTTAAGCACAAAAAACTAATGAAGGTCCGTCATACATTTAATATCCCTACGGGCGATTCCTTGGCAGTTATGGGCCTCTTTCTTCAATATATTTCTAGTATGTATTGACAATTTTGTATGGGAGCCCCCTTAAGATATGGAGAAAGCGGGTAAGTCTGGTAGAAAAAAATAATATGCGTTTGACTTTTTTGTTTTGTAAGCAACCGCACACAAAAGCAAATATTAAAGTTGAATTTAAAAAAAAAAAAAACAGATAAACGGATATCCAAAAAAAATTTAAAAAATGTTTTTTAATTATTTTGTAAGCCAAATAAAACAAAGATTTGGCCTGACCTATAGCATTTTTTTAACATATCGCAAAGCAAGGTTTGCAGATCTATACTTTTTGCAAGAAAACGTTATACAGTTGTTATAACTGCCTCTTCACAAATCGTGCATAATTTTTATTTTATTTTTTTTTAATTCTTTCGAAAAAAATGAGCACCTACACGATGGCCGAATCTCTTAGTGGACCTCAACCACGTGGTGATTTAATCGAATAATGACACCCCGTTAATGCCCACGATGAGGGTATAACCAAAGCCCCCTCGTGCTCTTCGAAAGTATTTCTTCAAAGAAGGGCAAGACCATCTTCCAGGTCCTGGGGTTTGAGGAAGAATTTCTTGGAAAGCATACGGAGACCGACCTTACCTCTGTTCCGAGGAACTCAATAAAGTACGACTATAAAAGAGAAAAAAAAATCTTCCGATACCTCTCGACGGTTTCTCTTACATCAAAAGATGAAATGTTATTAAGATGATCCCTTTAGATGAAGAGTAATAACTCAAAAAAACAATAATATAATTGTTTTCAAATTCTATAGTAAACAAGCCCTGACCGCGGCGCTGTCCAGAGTTAATTTTTGACTAATTATAAAAGTAAAACTAAAAATTAGTACACATATTCTTTGGAAGAATCTTGCCCGTTTGTCCCTTTATATTCCTAGCTTTGAAAAATATAAACCCTGTGTTTTATTCACGCTGATCTATCTAAGGCAGTAGTTTTCCCTATGTCTCCCTCCTGGTCCTAGTTTTAAAAAATTAAAAAGGCTATACATATTTCCAATTTCATCAAAATTGGTTATCTTTCGCATTCGGTCAGAAATGGATAGTGAACAGCGTACTCACGTTAAAATGGCTTTGTTTTTCTTTAATTTAATTGTGATTTTGATTTTTTAACTTATCAAAAGCAGATGAAAACTTAGCACACGACTGCCGATTGTTTTCACAAGTTTAACAGAATCAATGTTTGATTTTAAAAAGCAGAGAAAAGTAAAAGCATTGAAAAGTTAAAATGTTCGACTTTTTAATTTTTGACTTAAGTTTTTTAAACACTGCTTTTCAGATTTATAATATAAGTATAGATTACTTTAACCCAACGTCTTACGCTTTTCCCATTGGAATAAAGTTTGTTTTTTTTTTTTTTTTTTTTTTTGTTTTTTACAGATTTCGTGTACTGATGAACCAATTTATATAATTTTATTGTTACCATTCATTATCCATTTATAGAGAAATTTATAGTTTCTTTCTATGACTCTTTTTGACAGATATTTTGTATTGATAAGCAAACTATTTGTTTAAAATTTAAGCATTTTTATTGTTACCGTTCTCCATATATATGTCTATATATATAAAATATATACGTATGTATACAAATATATTTATTAGAAATACACATTTGGTTTAAAATTTTAAAGCATAAATATTTCACTATTTATTGTTATTTTTATTTTTGTGCACTATATCTGTGTAAGTGCCCAAGTAAATTGTTAGTTTTACAATAAAGTTACAATTCTAAGTTAAAATTAAAAACAATTTCCTTTTTTGCAAAAAGTCTATCGTTGTTGGTTGTTCAAATACCTTCTGTGTTTTGGGTTTTTTTCTATTTTATTGTTTATTCAATTTAATAAATTTATGTTTGTCGATATTAATATTGCTGTTGGGCAGAATGTGTATTTTGGGCTTTAAATTTCAATTATACACAAACTGCTCCCTCAGTACTCATCAAGAAGCACTTTAACACTTGCCATCATCATTGTCGTCATTATCATCATAGTCAATGGCAATGTTATTACTACCATCATCGTCATCATCTCTATTGTTATAATCTCATTGAGTTCTATCGTCTTTGTAATGAAATGCGTGAGTATTTTAGTGGTGTGTAGTGGTTTTTTTTTTTAATTAACAATCTGAGGCACAATATCCGGCGGCAACATAAAATTATTTTTTCTTAACGGAATTTCGCTCAGCTGACGGTCGATTGGTAAACGTGTGTCATAGAGGGAGGGTGATTGGCAGATAATTGCAAAAGTACCAAAGATGCACGACAGTGTAAAAGTCCATAAAAAGAAACGATCCAAAACCATCGAAACAAATTTCCAATCTTCTATGATCTAGAGGAATATAAAGACAAAAAAAATTGTTTTTAAATCTACATAAAACAAAGTCAGCTGCTATTTTAACTACAAATATTGTTTATTATAGAATTGTATATCCGCATATTTATATGTATACTGAATTGTGTTTTTGTAAATTTGCGTTTATATTGGAAAACAAAACACTCAAAAAGATTTTTAATTTAGCTTAATGAAAACCACAAAAACTCATCATTTTATGCCTGATTTGCACATTTAGTTTTATTCTCTTTTCTTCTATTCACAAATTGTGCTATCGGTTGCTCCCTTCTTAAAAGTTAATTTTTATAAGCAGCTATTAACTGATTTTACAGCTGCGAAGGTTGGGGTTTATAAAACCAAAAATGCCAACAAAAAAAAAAAAAAAAATAGATGCAAATAAAAAATCTTAAGATCTATAAATGAACCTCAAAAACCATAATTCCTTAACCAATTTTCATTTAAATAATGAATAAAAACAATATAATGTAAATATCCCTGCAAGCAATTTCAAATATATGCAAATATAACAGACATTTGTTTGCCTAGTATTTTCAAGAAACTTAATTTTGTTCACTTAATCGATATGAATCTAATTGTATTGCAAAGGTATTGTCAATGAGGCACGTTGCCACCATTTATGGTTATGGAATTATGGCGGCAATATTGATATTGTTAGAACGTTTGGCGATAATTTGCGGATTACTGTGTTTACCGGGATATTACGATTATTCAACATTTGACTAGTAGTGTGTGTGCACTTTAGGTAAATTGTACCTTTCACGCGTAAACCACTAGTGAACTTCTTTACTTTAAATCAGGGCTGCCCATTTCACCAAACAATTGCTTCGAAGCTACACCTCATTATTTTTATGCTCTTTAATTTACGTGAACATTTGAAGTAGTTGTGTTAATACTTTTAAAATACAGGACGTAAAAGATGGAATTAAGATTAATTTTATAAAACACAATGTCTTTGGTAATGCCAAATGACTTTCATGACATCAAACATTTAAAAGACATTGAGAAAATATTATTTAGAGCCATTATAATATTATTATAAATTTGTGTAATCCAAAAAAATTTCTTGTGATAAAATTTCAATGAAAATCTTTGCACTTACAGTAGACTCGCGATAACAAAAACACCGCCTTACGTGAACACCGGCTAGCATGAACATAATTTTTTTTACACTGACTACTCTGTAGCGTGAACACAGTAAGAAAGCCCTATAACGTGAATAAATGTAAAATTCATGGAACATAGAAAAAGTTGTTTTCTTTTGAACATTTTTAAGCAATCACTACTTCTTTAAAAACTGGGAATCCCCGTAAATGATTGCTTATGAATATATTCTGGCATTTTGTGTAACGCGAGCTGTTGATTTGCTTAGTTTGTTTTTAGTTTGATATAAAGTGTGTCGTGAAAAATGTCGAAAAAACTAAAAAATTTTTTAACTTTAAAGGAAAAAGTGGATGTAATAGAAAAAATAAAAAAAAGATCAAGCGTGACTAGCGGTGTTCAGCTTTTTGCAAAAAAAGAAAATCCAAAAAAAGATAACCCATTTTTTTAAATAATTTTAATGTAAATTGTTTTTCTTAACAAAACAAATACGAATATGAATTAATGAATATGAATTAATAAAAAAAATATATGAATTTAAGTTAAATATATGTCTATTTTATTTTTAAGATGTAAAAAATTACACCTTCGTAAACATGAACAACTTCGCAAACGTGAACACGCTTAGGTTTTAATAGTTCACGTTACCGCGAGTCTACTGTAATTGTTTGTGCTACTGTACTTTAAACTTTTCCCACCAATACAGCTGCAAAACATTTTTGGGCATTACTGCTTTAAACACAGAGTTGTCATTGCAAATGTAAAAACGGAAAAAAGGGTAAAAAATACGAAACAGCGCCAAGAGAAAAACAATTATAATTGGAACAAAAACTTTCAAAATGTTTTGTTTTTCTTTGCATTAGACACATTAAAACAGGATTAAATTGGCGCAAATATTAAAAGGAGTACATAATTAGGAGTAAATAAAAATTAATATGTAATTAAACATTTTTTATTTTTCGAATTTATTCTATGAGTTAAAATGTAACAAGAAAATACAATATAATAGTCTGATAGTGTATAAAATTTCATTCCTAAAAATTTAAGGAATAGAACTATTACAAAAAAGCTTTATAAAATACATAACTGAAATGTAACTCATTGAATAAATTCGAAAAATAAAAAATATTGAATATAATATAAAGTAACCTACGAAAGGAGATAATTCCCAGCATTGAGTGTGCTTGAAAAATCACTAGTACTATTGGTTCTAGATGTGTTCTAGTACACTTGGACCACATTGGGTGCTTAAGAACCCATTTGTTACTAGTTCTTATGTATGAAAACATTAGCATTTTAACATTTATTTATAATAAAATTGCATAATTGAATGATTGGAAATCATATTTACCCAGTAAAAACGGCTTACTTCCCTAATTTTTTTAGTAGTTTTCTTCTATAACCACTTCTTTAACTACTTCTTTCTGGATGTATGTAGGTAAAAAAATAATTACTTACATTTGCATGCGTTCATTTTGGGACATCCCGTGTAAAATTCATCGATTCTTTCAGTGGAATTGTAAGTAGTGCTTTTAGTTTTTTCTGATTACTAAACACATTATTTTGTAGCCGAAGTTTTTACTGGGTAAGAAGCAGTATCAAAATATAAATGTTTACTCGGATTTTAGTTTTGTTACCAAAAATTCTATCAGTCTACAAGTGGTGCCCTTGTACTACATCAAGTACTGCTACTCATAAGCACTAGTATTTTTATATAAAAACTCTAGCCCCGTTAGCACTAGTACCTCTTGTTCTAGTAATTTTATTACTGGCATTTTGACAATTAACTCTTAGTCTCCTGCAGGGAGTCGTCATCATCAAAATGGTTTTTAATGAAATACTCGGATATTTTTTAAGGATGATCTGATTTAATTTTTAGGGAAACCCTATAAGGCAATTGGGAATTGCAACAACAAACTTTTTAATTACGGAGTTCAGTATTAAGGCTCAGTTAGCTGGGAGTAACAGTAACTTAACCTTACCGTAAAAAAGTACAAACTACACAGAGTTTCCGTTGGGTTTCATTAAATTGCAACGAAATTTTGCATTTGTTCTTTTGCAAGCCTAATTTTGAACTCCGCTATTGTTTTAAACCGATATGCAATAATGTATTGGCTGAGTTTAAAGAAAATCGATTTCTTATCTTTGGTTTAAAATAATTCATTAAGCTAAATGTTCTTTCGACTTCGTAAGGAAATGAAAGTTTACGAATAATAATGTTCCCCCAAAGAATTTTTAGCATTGTAGATTTCAATCCAAAATTCAGCAGTTTTGTTTTATTTTTTTTCGGTTTTTGCAATGATTAGATTCTTTAGGGAAATTTTGATTTAATTAAAGGCGAATCATCAATTAAATCTTGTAGGAAATTTCTGTTTTCTTTTTATTTTAAATACTGTTTATTTTTATAGAAATGTTCCTCCAAGTTAGAGTACGAGACACTTTGTTGCAAAAAAAAAAAAAAACCCCAAAGTAACATGGTGTAACAAAAAAAAGCCACTAAAAAATTAAGAAAGCATATAAAATCGAGACCAAAAACGCGTCATTAAATACCCGAAATGCATCAAAATGGCAACACTGTTCAAATATTAATTATGCATTAAAGCGTGAGCTTTTTGAACTGCTTAAAACTTGAAAACGATACTTCCTTTGTCGGGTTCGTTCGTAACAAAAGAGAGAGTAAAAATTCATATTTTGAGATACTTTATGTACACACGTTTTTTTCAAAATAATTTTCCCTAAAATTGAAACCTATATTCTTTAACATTAAGAAAGCAAACAAATAAGGTACATATATAAAGCAAAACTGGGTAAAAAGTTGTTCTTTTGGTACTTTTATTAACACGCTTTTTCAAAATAATTTTCCGTAAACTTGAAACCCCTGGTTTTTAACATAAAGTCTGCAAATAATTAAAGAATATTTAAGGGAAAAACAGGGTACTTTTCGTAATTTTGTAACTATATGTAAACACTTTTTTTCAAAATAATATAGCGAAAAATTTAAACCTTTTAAATAAATGGCAGTAAAAAATAATATATATCTAAAGGGCAAAACAGGTTTCGAATTGGTACTTTTGGCACTTTTTGAACCATGTTTTTTTAAAATAAATTTTCTTTAACTTGAAACCTATGTTTTTATATACTTGAGATGGCAAATCTGCGTTAAATTTTTCCTTTTGGTACTCTTTGTACCCTTTGTAATAAAGTCTTTAAAAAATAATTTTGGGCAAAATTTAAACCTATGTGCTTTAGCACAGAGGTAGCAAAAAAAAAGTATATCTAAGGGCCAAAACAGGGTAAAAACTCTAATTTTTGGTACTATATGTAAGCACGTTTTTTTCAAAATAATTTTGCGCATTCTTAAAACCCATGCATGTTCTCTAACATAAAGGCAGCAAAGAAAAACAGTGTATTTGAGGGGAAAAACAGGGTCAAAATTCCTATGTTCTTAAACATAGAGGCATCAAAGGTGAAATCCGAACCAAAGAAGAAGGAAAAAGGATGAACGTGAAACAAAAACGTAAATTTTAGTTTTCTCTAAAATAACCATCTAGAGATTAAACAGGGTTTTAAAAGGTTTATTGAAGAAAGTGAAAATTTGTAAAGTTAATTTGATTAATTTTTACTAGGAAATATCATTTGGAGTAAAAATTTGAAAAACTTTACTGGGAGGGACAAATCGGGTATTTTTGTAAAATAAAATCTTTTTCAAAATAATTTTACAGGATCTTAAAAAGTTCAGGACTCTATTAATGTACTTTATGTAAGAGTGGCGTTAGAGAAAAGAGCTAAAGAGGGTAAAATAGAAAATATTATAATTTTTTAGTAAAAAGCCATCTTAGAACTCAACATATGAAAATGGATTAACTTTTTATAAGAATAACTATCAAATAAATAAATATATGTAAGGGGGTGGTTCGTTTCTTATTAAAAATATTTAAATAATAAATTCTATTATAATTAGAAGAAAAAGTGATTATATGAGTAAGAAGCAAATTTATTTTTTACCAAAAAAATAAATAAAAACTTTAAAGAACGTATAAACCGACTTTAATACTTTGGAGTTAATAGAATCGTTATAGGGCAGAGTTCAACCTTTGGCAACATTAATATACAGTCTAAATTCGATAATCCGGACTCCACTAATCCGGAATATTCGGTAATCCAGATAGAATTTTGCAGCTCATTGTGTATTCTATTATCCGGATTGATTGCAACTCTATAGTCCGGATTAAATAACACCCGTTTTTATTTATTTTTTTTATTTAAATCACAGCATGCTTTGAAAAATACAGTTAGAATAGTGTGATATGAGTATGTTTGCACATGCGTTTTTAGTTTAATATTGATGCAAGATTCCTTCACTGAAGAGAGCACACAAGAATTTATCTACATATTTTAAATAAAGTAAAAATTGTTGAAATTGTATTTGTTTTATTTAAACTGAACTGTACAAATTAATATTTATGTTTTTATGTTTAATTTTGCTATGAATTATTATAATTTTTAATAAATACATACATGCGGTAATCCGGATAATTCGCTACTCCGGATTGGGGTCTGCAATCAATTATCCGGATTATCGAATTTTTACTGTACTCTTATTGCTCTAAATTGACTATGTTCACACTAGCTTTAACATTTTTACAAAGTGTTAGAGTTAAGGAAAATGAGTTTATTGACCCCGGGCAATACTTCGTTTTAACAACTTGTTGTATTGTAAAATGCAATGAACTTCATTAAGAAAAAAGTAACATTTTGACCTTAAAGGGTCAGAATATATTTATTAGGAAGTATCACAAGCCCATCAAGCATTCAAAAGTTCTGCAAATGGCCCACTTGTGCCCCATTTTGCATCACTAAATCCAACAAAAAAATACATGAGAGTTTCCGTTAGATTTTATAAAAGAGCATCATCGTAGCTCTTTTTGCATTTCCTAATCTGTGTCTATTAGAGTGGACCTTCAATGAAGGGAGAATTTACAAAGTTATCTGTTTCAAAAAAGTAGACCAGTTTTGTGTTAGGTAAGGGTAGAAAAATATTGTTAAAAATATGAGCTCGATCGGTTGAAAATTGCCGTGCCGCACGCGCATTGAAACCTGTGAGAATGAAAATCGGGCTAAATGGAGAGAAAAACGACCGTAACTACTGAGGAGTCACCCCTAGAGATGTAAAATGTATGAGCAACCCCCATTATTTTTGCATCCCCAATATTTCTCTAGAACAAACTTATCCTCTATCTCCATTTAATGAATGTGTCTAATTTTTTATTAGGGTGAAGAAGGGCTTAGTGTGGGTTAACCGGATGTTACATAATAAAAATAATAAAGTATCTTTTTTAACCAATTATTACTAATAATAATTTTAAATGACTGTGCAAGATGTTTTTGTGTTTAACAAAAATCTTGTGTCTCAATTTTTGAAGTGTCAACACAGAACATACAATTAGTTCCAGAAAGAGAAAATGCATAGCCTGAAATTCCTCGAGAATGAAATGAACAACTGAAGCGTTTTTTTTTTTTTTTTTTTTTTTTTTTTTTTTTTATTATTATGCTAAGCAACGAAATTTTTAGTAATTGGAACCGAATTGGGTGATAGTATATGCAACCGACGAAATTCGGATGGCGCAAAATTCGGTTGTGATCACGAATCTGTTTTCTCTGTGTATACATATCCATATGTATTTTACAGTAAAATATAGAAAATGTATTGAAATGTCAATATCGATAGCTTAATATAAAAAAGACCTAACTCGATTTTGTTGTTTGTTTACAGCGGAAGAAGAAAAACTTAATAAAATCCCTAAAATTTTAGATAAAAAAGTTGTAATTTTTAATTAAAATATCCAACAAGTGTTGTACTATAGCCCCTTAACAATTTTAAATCAAGATACATGTGGCATTAGCTACCAGAATAAACAATAAAAGCTATTTTTGAAAAAAAATTTAATTACGCCTTTTTTATATTAAGCCAGCGATATGTGTATGTATATTATGTAGACTAACCTCATTATCTTTGTCAGCATCTTTGATATGTTGAGCAATAAATCTGACCGCACGTAATGCCTGCAGAACCTCGGGAGTTAAACGGCGTGGTATAACATTATCAGAATCTGTCAATTAAAGTCACATACATATACATATGTATATATAAATAATAAATGAAAATATAATTTTATTTTATTTCTAGTATTGTATCTGAATAAATAAACGTTTTTCATAAATAATGGAAAGTGCATTAGGTATAATGAGACCTGCAACAAAACTGTTCGTCAGGTGTCGTTTCTTGATGTTTCCAGTTTAACAAAAAAAAAACCTTGTTTGTTTAAATTTACCTATGGATGGTTGAACGCCATTGTCGTATACCACATCCTGGCCATCTTTGAAATCACATGGATAGTCACTAATGCTGTCACTGTAAATTTAAAAAAAAAAATGTTTTTTTAATATAAAATCATGTAATTGGTATATTTTTAATTCGGCACGCTATATTTATATGTTTAAAGTATTTTTATAAAAAAAGTTTTATTCCCAGCCTTTAGCATTGCTCATTTACAAATTGGTAATACAGTAGTACTTTATAATCAGAAGAGGCCGTGTTTTACAGTAATTCACCGTAAAATCTCCCACAGTCGGACACCGAAGGGAAATGTACCCGTACAAGATGGATGTTCTCGCAAATGAACTCAAATGCTTTCCTTTAGAACGCTGGCGGGACAGGTAACATTGTGCGTCGTAATGGGGTGTCCGCTTAGGAAAGATATCCGTTAAGGAAGATTTCACTGCACATGAATACAAAAATTAGTTTACACTCAAATATAACTTTTAATATACCCCAATTCCTAATGCGCTTCGCTTTGTTGTACATGCTAAATTGTATGTTAAGTTACTAAGTCTTGGTTTTCTTCCACAAAAAATTGAGTTTATTGTTAAGGGGAGAGAGAAGAGTAGCATGTGCTCTTTCCTCTCACCAATAAACTAAGACTTTCTGTTAGCAAAAGTACAGTTGTAATAAGTAAACACTTTTAATTCAGCCGATAAAATCCTACTTTTAGCTCTCGGCAAGCTGTCAAAACGGGGGTTAGTATTACAAATACTATTGGTATCAGGAATAATATAGATGCAAAAAATAAAACGTCATTAACGATAACTTTCAATTTAAAAAAAAAATTCCCATGGAATAAAATAAGAAAATTCATCGGATCGTTTATTGTTTTGTAGAAAACAGGTAAGAAGCGGCCAAATTACATTTTCTGTTTTTTTGGAATTGTTGCATTTAAAGTTGTACTATTTCAATCACAAATTGTACATAGAAGTTAGACTTAACAAACTTTGCATACAAAACTGATCTTGACTAGTGGATAACATATTCTGATTGTGTAATCATTCAGTAGGTAACGGATATAAGAAATACAAAGAAATGCCACAAACATTTTTCGTATAAGTGTTTTGTTCTTTTAAGCGATTATTTGTTACTAAAAATTTATTTCTTATAAAAGTTTTAACTTTAATTAGTAATTAATTTTTTATAAAAGTTTATACTACACTAAAAAGAAACAAAAACTTGTGGTTTACAACGTGCTTTCAAATGCACACAATAGTTGAATATTTTGTGCAAGCAAATACAGTATTGCCGGAGCATGTTAATTGTTATATCGATTAATTTTCCATACAAAGTTTTCTTATACAGAATATTTTTTATATGAAAGTATGGAAAAAGGCAAGATGCTTTTGAAATACTTCTTTGAGTGCCCCGATGTCTAGCTGGCAGTGAACTAGTCTATCAGCACCGGGGTTGCGGGTTCGATTCCCGCCAAACTCTGGTTTCTTTCCTTCAGACAAGCGTAGAGCTTCGCGGGATAAGCGGAAATTAAAAAAAAGCGGATTTTCGTATATGAAATATTCTTATATCCGTTTTCTATTGTATCGCCGTTTCCTAGTCCCTCATTAGAAATATAATGTACAATAGAATCTTCCATGCCGGGACATCGAAAGGACCATTAAAATATATCATTACAAGGTGGATGTCCTCGCTAACTAACTCAAATGCTTTTCTTTAGAATGCTGAGTGTCCGTTAGGGAGATTCCATTATATTTTCGTTATAAAGGAATATCGTTATTTTGTTATTACCGGACATCTATTTCATTTGTGTAACCATTGTATTCTGGATAGTAATTGGCAAAATCAGGCATATCGACAGGTGAACGCTGCATTAACATAAGTTTAGGCATAAAATTGATGAAAACCGTGCGCACCCACGGTGACATTTTGTGCGTTGATGGAGATCTGAAAATTATTTGTTAAATTTAATTAAAAAATCGTTTAAGAAATATGGGGTATTAAATAGATGAAGATATAGTATGCGTGTTACTTTTCACTTACCGGAAATGTATGTTTAATACACACACAGTTGTCCATACAGACAACGATACCAATATCATGGTAAACAGTAAATATTTTCCCAGTAACGGTACTGCCAATGATGTTGGCGGTATAATCTCAGCCAGCAGAAGAAAGAACACAGTCAAAGACACAAGAATTGAAATACATAACGTAACCTGTCAACGATTTGTATGTAAATCGATACGATGAATGATGTACGCCGATGGAATGCAATCACATCGCATTGTATTCCATCAATATTACCAGAAGAAATAGAGGTGGTGAGGACAACATTGTATTTTTTATATATTAATACTTTTTGTCTATTAATTTTTAATTTCTTGTTTTAACGATTTTTAATTTAAATATACACACACTCAAACAGTTTTACTCATACATACAAGCATAAACGAATTAAACATTTAACATTGTTATACTTACAAAAATTACACTCAAACATACTAAATACATAGGCCCTAATTGTCTTAAACGCAACGCAACGCCAACACTTATATTAAACGCAAAAACAAAGTCAAAAATATTTTACAATTTTGTTGTTGCTTGCTACAAAAACTCATATTGCGTTTTAAAATTTTCAGCGCCACCAGATATGCAGCGTTTGAAATTTAAAAATTTAATATGAATTTTAACAAAATCGTAAAATATTTTTGACTTTGTTTTTGCCTTGCGTTGCGTTTTACACAATTAGGGCCATAATTTTCGGATAGATTCGAACCTTAGAGTGTTTTTAACATCTCGTGTAACAATCGATTATCAATTTTGTTTTCTACATTACATTTATTTTTTTTAAGATACTATAGTTTTCTTACCGACTGACATTAATTGCTTGAAACTGCACAAAAGTTAAAAAGGGTCTTCATGAAGGCAGTCTCGCAAGGACCCTTATTATTTTATGAATGGAAACCAAATAAGACTCGGTTATTTTTCTGCTATACATTCTTGTTTCAAAATCTACAAATTCCCATAGCTTTTCCGACAATACGTTTTCCTCTTTTTTGAAAAATACACTTTAATTGCAGGCCAAATATAAATTACACGATCAATAATGGTTATTTTTTTCTTGATTTTTCCCGATAATTTAATGGAAAAATATATAAAATTCTGGTTTAGCTTGATAAATGGAATTTTTCTTGACTCTTAACACGCATTGAAACGCTTGGCAATCAAGTCAAATCAAGTCCGTCTGTCAACCCTAGCGCCACTTGTGTCATCTCGAATCTCCAATGTCCAATTTTTTGCACGTGACAAGAGTCCTTCTAGAACTTAATATGTATTTTTCTTTTTCACATAAATGTTACATTAAAACAGGTCGATCCCAATAAAAAATAAAAATCATAACATATTGCATATCGTTATTCATGGCTTGTTTATGGCTTCATTTTTGCCTTTGGTGACTTCTAAATCCGACATAAAATTCTGGGCGCCACTTATGCCCTATTGGATATTTTCCCCCTAATGTCCAATGTTTTGCAAGTGGCAAGAAAGCCCTTTTAAAAATGTATACGTCCAGCTCTAAATATACTTACTTTTATGACACGCCTTAATTTCAGTGTTTAAAAATGCTTGACTATTTGAACCTTATAAAAACCAAGATTAGAAATAGGATGGTATTGAACTCATTGATTTACGTTAGATGTGGACTAAAAAGGCTAAATAAGTGTTGCAGTGATTTTATCATTACTGTTGATCTTATAAAAATGTGTGATGAAAACAGATCATATTCAAATGGTATTTTGACCAAGACTTTGGCAGTTAAGGAATATTATTCATATAATAATGTGTTTAAGCTTTAAGCGTTTATCATGTAATATTTTGTAGATGGGGACTTGGTTTATTTTTTTTTTTTTTTTTTTTGCTAAAGAATCGCTAACTCTTGTCAAACTATTCCAAAATTTTTTGTGAACATTTGAGTTGAGCAATACATAAGAATCAATGAGTAGGCTGCATTCAATTTTTGGCAATTTATTTTCAAGATGTCATCAAGAAAACAATTTACAAAGGCAAACAAATAATTTGCTCACTAACCTTGAAATCAGCTGTTTTCTTGAACGTAAATTGAAACACTCACTGGAAAGAGAATTTTAAATCAAGTTCGTTTCAATTTTTAAAAGTATGAGTGTATTGCTAAAAAACTGTGAGTGTATTAAAACTTGATAGGCAAAACTTGATCGTGTAACCCTCAAGTAAGACTGAAAGAAATAAGTGCATATTTTATGCAAATACATGAATTTACATGTATGTAAATAAGTATTTAATTTATTTTGTTTATGTTCCTGAATTGTTTTTATTAAACAAATCTATGTATGTATATATATTTTTTATATAAATATACGCCAAGTAAAACTTGACTCTGTTCCTACTAGTTCTTAAGAGACTGCAAAACAGTGTTGCTGTTAGGATACGAAAGATACATTTTTCGAATCTTTTGACTACTTCAGGTATCATGTATAATCCAGACATTTTTCGTATCTTTTGAATCTGTACGCAAAATTTTAGCATTTTCAAAAAATTTTTTTAGCATTGTTTTAAGCCCCATTTAGCATCCAAACTGGTCCACAAGCTTGACATAAATATACGCCAAGTAAAACTAGACTCTGTTCAAAATGTATTAACAAAGAGACCTCAGTACTACAACAATGCAACAATAGAAAAAACAACAGGCATTTTTTTTGCTAGAATTGAGACGGCAAATGTCAAAATGCCTTATTAAAAAAAGTAAATAAACAAAAAAAAAGAAGACAAACGTCACACACGAAGAAAATCACTGCAAACAGCTGCGCTTGTGAGGTCACTTTATTAGTACATTCTGACTCTGTTCCTAGTAGTTCTTAAAAGACTGCAAATAGTACTTTACTAAAATATACTGCCAAAATTGAAAAAAAAAACTCTTAAGTAGTTTTAGCATATCTTCATGCTTAAAACTATATCATACCGGCGGAATAAACGTTATGGGAAAATCCATCAGTTTTATTTATTAAAACAACAAGAACTTAAAACAAAATTGAAGGAATCAAGGAAAGTTTTTAATTGTGATCGACGAATTGACAGATATTTCATACAAAAAGTATGTTCATATTACTATTCGTTTCTATTATGCTGAAACAAAATAATTTGAAATAAATAATTCTGGGTAAGATGTTTTGTTTGCAACTTTTAAAAAATATGGTTGAAGTCTACTGATTCATATAGACATGATCAGTCACCAACAAATTAAAACTCATTTAAATCAAATTTTTGAGAATATCTCAAATAATAAATTTATTAAATTACTATAATTTTTTAAAACCAAAGTGTTTTAAAAATTCTAGAGCTATGTTCACACCTATTAAATATTTGACGCCCTACACAACCACTTGTTTTCTTAAAGAATTGTTTGCTTTTGCAAAACGTTTGGCTAGAGCAAACATTATTTAACAGTTTCTAAATTACATTATACAATTATCATCTTGGGAATAAAGTTTAGTTAATAAATAGAAATTATTAAAAAAAAGCTTAAGTTTGATCAATTTACATGTCACTTTTTTTAGTTTCTATCGTCAAATATTCGTTAGGTCTGAACCAAGGCGAATTCATACAGGTGACATTTTCGAGTCATCTGTTTATTGTTTACATTTTGTGAAAAAATAACTTATTTAAATTATATAAAATAAAAAAAGTGAATATTAAATTATAAACACAAGAAATTAAAAATGCGTAAGGAATAAGTGGAGCCACAATTAATTTGCAATTGAGGAACAAGATTTACTTTTTAAAGCAGTTGTAGATATTTTATAAACAAAAAAATTTCCTTTTTTATATTTTCAACAAATATTTTTGACATTCACTCTAACCTTTTACAAAAACAAAATACATAGTATTTTTCAATAAAAAGGGATAGCTAGCATAACTCTATCTCATGATGCGGTCACCTTTATGAATTCGCCTTGGTCTGAACTTACCTTGAGTCATATCAATGCATTTTGTTGGTTCCTTGCCATCGTAAATTTTTTTGTTTTTATTCAAAATTACTTTTTTTAAAAAAAACTAATTTGATTTTTGTATTTTTATGTATTCGAATTAAAACCGGTTAGCCGGTTATTTTTAAAATGCTTACCGGAATATTCGAAAACCGGTTTTTGAAAAAAGTCGAATAAACGATCTCCCTAATAACTACTTCTTATAACGTTTTATGTATGTATAAGTCATTATTATAACGAATGAAGTAATCACTAACATGTAATGATTTACAAACGTGATTCCAAAAAAAAGAAATATTTTTTTAATGAAAATGGATTTTTGACAAGTTTGCAAAATTCTTAATTTTTTTTTTATAACTTTTTTATAACTATTTACTTTTCGGATACATGTAGGTATAAAAATAATGCCATACTTTTCAAGTTCAATTGAGTTAAATGTGAATGCGTTCATTTTGGGACTTTCCTAGTACAATTCATTGGTTCTTTCAATAGAATTGTAAGTGGTCTTTTTGCTTTTTTATGATTACTCAACACATTATTTTGTAAGCGAAGTTTTTACTGGGTATATAAAATGAAATTATTTTGTGTTTTTAAATTAAATGTTTGGAGCGTGTTATTAAAAATTAACCAGGTTACGCCCTACGTTCTAACGACGTAAGACTGAATTGTGTTCCTATGATAATTTTCTAAAACACATCACTACACTGAAAAAATATTTTCATAAAAATTTTTAAAAATTTAAATAAAAATTAAACGCAATGTAAAGGGATTTACAAGACTTCCTCCTGAACTTTAGTTTTTAAAAATACATACAAACGTTCTTATGTAATTTATTGTGCCAATGCGGTGCCATATCAAGACAAAACTTAACTTCATATAATGAATTCAGTGAGTAAGGAAACTGGGGATTGTGCTATAAAAAATACTTTTCCATTGCACTAAACATGTAGCGGTTATACGAGTAGTTGTCCAAAAATAGTTCCAACAGATGGACTTTGGATTTCCAATATGCGTATGTAATTGACGTGGATTTGATTTTGATTTTCTTTACTTACATATTAACACATTTACACTTACGTAACAAATAACAAGTTAAAACAATATGACTTCAGTTGTTGACAATAAATATTTTGTTTTTTTACAAAACATTATCTACCAAACGTACATATGTACAACATACACACACGAATTGTTAACAACTTTTAATTTTGTTTAAATGCACACACAACACAACTACACAATCGATACGAATATTGGTTTCATAATTAATTATAATATTGATTCACAAAATACATTCGATGATAATTACGTTATGAAATTTCACTACTCTTGAATTAATACAACAAAATGATCATTACGCTCTTACACTCGTATGTTAATGCACTAGATTGCATGTACATATCCATATGTATGTATATGTAATCGTTTTTAAATATACATACATACATATCGTTACCTAAAACGCAAAAGGCCCTAACTAACAAAAAATAAAAAATCGACTTTTTTATGAAATCTGATGAATTGCATCAACACTAATGTCCACAATCAATTTTGGAGTCTTTCAACCAAAATTAGGGCTTTTATTAACAAAAAACAAACGGCCCTATCTACAAAAGATTATATGAATACACGCTTAAAGACCTTACTAACAGTTTGCATAATATGCAACATTGTCAATTGTCAAAACAACTGGTAGGTTTTACAAGAAAAATAGAAGGAAAATAAATTATAAGCCGTTTTAGGCAATTTATCAATTAACATTTTGAATAGTAATTTGCTTCTCCTGTAAAATTTTCAAAATGTTAGATAGGGCGTTTTGCGTTTTAGGTAACGATATGTATGTAAATACGTTTGCGATGTCACGAACATACTTATGTTTGAAAGGAAAAAAATTTTTACGAGAATGATCAGTTGTTTTAATTTAAAAAAAAAATACAACAAGAATTGATGAAAGCAATAAAATAATTTAAATTTAATTATAGAATGAAATTGAGTATGAAGCCAATAGAAAAGAAATTAGATGAAATAATAACTTTTTAGCGTCAAATCATTATTGATGGAACATGCAAACATAAGCATAATTTAAAAAGTTTTAGATATATTTATACAAGTATGTACTACATTTAAAACAATTAAACATAATTCGTCAAGCCGATCTTAACTGATCTTATTCAAAAGCAATCAACAAAATTAACGATCAACTTAAACAAAACAAAAAAAAACAGAAAGAATAGAATAGAAGACAGACAGAAAACTAAATCACGTATAACTCACCTTTTCACCCGAATCACTTGGCAAATAAAATACCAAGACCGTAAGGAATGTCAGTGCAACACATGGTATAATTAGATTGACTGTATAAAACAAAGTCTTACGTCTCATTGTCAGCTTAAAGGTTATATCTGTGTATAAAAAATATATATAATTGGTATAATAAAATGGTTAAGTTGAAAGAAACTTTTTAATTTACCTGAAAATGGTTCTAGGGTATCGGGATAATATTCTTCATTTTTTGTGGCAGGAACTTCTAAAATGTCCCATTCGACAGATAAATAAAATTCACTTAAATCAATTCCAATTTGCACCAAATTACTACCAGGAACCTAAAATTGAAGCAGAAATATTTATTTAAACGTAATATCACAGAAAACTATTTCATTAGTTTTTTATTAATTAAATAAATTGTTTTAAATTATTAAAATTTAAATAATGTGTGGAGTGCTAATAAATGACCAATGGGACAACTTAAAGGAAATTAAATGCCGAAAAGATATTGCTTGACATGACTTTTCAAAAAACATGAAGGTATTGATTGACCAGCCATGACATCAACCTTGCAAAAAGAAGACACGGCTTATGCAATGCTATGTATGGTCGAAACTATTAACTGCATGCAGTTGAAGTGTGGAAGATAAAAGCGGCAGACGTGAAGAAACCTAAGACTTTTGGGATGTGGGTATACCACCGTAATCTGAAAATACCATGGACAAACCGCGTCTCAAATCAGGAAGTTATAATATAAATACACAATAATACAAAACATTTTAACAAACGAAAAATATATAAATTGATAATGTTGTTGAACTATATGAAATAATTCAATAACTAGAAAGCCTTATACTATGTTCACACTTGGGTTTTTAAACGCGTTTATTTATTCATATTTATTTATTATTTATTTCATATTTAAAATTTATTTTTAATAAGATTTCTGTATGACGCGCTAAATTCCCAATCGCATCAAAATCGAGATGATTAACCATACATTGACATGATTACAGCTACATAAATCATCTCATTAATCACATAGAATCTTCTGAACATACCTTAAACTGAGTATAATAGCTGCGTTCGTTTACCCCAAAATTTTTTCAAATTTGTACTGGATTTTACTGAAATGCGTTCGCGTACACATAAATTTGTAAATTACTCACCTACTGGATTTTGCTGGAAAAGTAAACGAACGCACATAATGTAGAATCGTTCACATTAAACGTACCTCTTACGTGTGCAACCGACTACGATTTCTTCTTAATGTTTTTATTTCGTCTTTAAATAATCCATTAATTTTCACAATTTCATCAATATTATGTTTAAAATAATCTTCTGATAACTTTATTAAAGTATTTTTATCCAATTTTTTTTTTTTTTTTAATTAACTGCCATCTTAATCATCTGAAATGTAATGTGAACAGCTTTGATAAGCTTAATCAATATTTTGCTTAAACGCGTGTTAAAACCCAAGTGTAAACATAGTATAAAAAGCAATTAAAGCCAACAAAAAAAAGTATACCAAACATAGATGGGGGTAGTGCACTCATATTGCAGTTTCAACTCACACTTAGTGATAGTCAAAAATATTGCAATCATTTTGTTGATGTTGAATGATGAATTGAAAATTTACAGTCTCACTAAACATGATTGAAAGTGATTTTAAAAAAATTTGTACTCAAAAAATATTAAGCTTCGTACAGACGATGGTCAGATCTTACAATAGCTGCGTTCGTTTACCCCAAAATTTGTACAAATTTGTACTGGATTTTACTGAAATGCGTTCGCGTACACAAAAATTTGTAAAATTTTCATATTACTCACCTACTGGATTTTACTGGAATTTTACTGGAAAAGTTAACGAACGCACATAATGTTGTCATTTTTCTGACAATGGCACCATTGCATTAATTTAACACATCTGCCAAATGAAAATTGCGTATAATGTTCACAATTTACAATGTTGTCAATTTTAAAGACAACATTGTAAGATCTGACCACCGTCTGTACGAAGCTTTATGTTGAAAACCATCAAAAGAGATTACGTCGTTACGTTATAAATGTCATTACATTGAACTCGAAGCCGATTTGACATTGCAAACGTTGAGGACGCCAGTCACACATATAGTTGACGGCGACCAAAATTTGCTTAAATTGAAAATTTTTTAACTGCGGCGGAGAAAATACAACCGTCGGCCATGCCAAATAATGTAAAGTGCGATTTTAATGTTTGTTGTTTGCAATCGAGTTTTAAAAACATTCGTATATTTTACAATAATGGTAAAAGAAAATAATTAAACAATAAAAAATGTGCCAATAACAAAATATTATTATTCTTTGCATTTTGCATTTTTAATTGTTGTTAGTGTTAAAATTTTTTCTCGCCCCATTTTTATTCTTGAGTTTATTTGACAGTTCAAAGCGGGGACTTTTCTCACAAAAATGTTACAGACACACATTTTCTGTAAATTGGCGAGTAATTTCCTTACGTGACTGCTAGTACTCGCCAAAAAAGTTACAGACACAGTTTAGTGAGAAAAACAGATGTTTGTTTCAATCTATGGCATATTTGTTTCATTTCGCACAATTCAATCGAAAAGTTTCTCGACGCGAGAGTTAAAAAACATGGACACAGGGCAAGTTTAAAATGGCACGAAAAATGGTTAAAAATGGCTGGTAAAATGGCACGAAAAAGTAAAAAAAAACACGAAAAAGTAAAAAAAATGGCACGAAACATGTTGTTATTTAAGAAACATTTATTTTATTAAGTTTTGATTGTATAGTACAATAGCATGTTATCGCATAAAACAGTTCAATAAGTGGAAAAGACTCTTTCAACATCGCAAGATGTAACTGTAGCATATTTGAACGCTAATAGTTCAGATGGAGAAAAGTTGTCATTAAAATATGAGTTAAATAAACAAAATTCTGAGAAAATCGATTAAAAGAGTTTCTTAAAATTGAAATGCCAAGCCATATAGAGAGTTTTGCTGTAGTATTAAATAATTAACCAGAAATTGCGCGTAACTTACGGAGATTTGTACGAGATTGGTAATGGCTTAGGGAGGCATTTAAAAAAAAAAAAATGGCGCCTTTTACAGAATTTTATTTTTTTTAGCTTAGCGGTGTTTGTAAGTGGACTACTCGCATATGCTATTTCTTATTTTAATTAATCTTGTAATTCGGTGTTACGATCTAAAACTTTTTAAACTTTCTAACAAAATCTTTTTTACTGACATCTTTTATATTTTCCTTAACACTATCTATTAAGTCTAAGCTTTCAATTATAGAAAGCCCTTTTGTTTATAATTTCAAGAGACTTAAGCAGATGCATTAAAAGTGCTCTTTTATATCCGATTTTTGCAACATTCATTTAGCATTTCGAATAGGTTCTACCTCAGTTCGCTAAGATTTTTAAAAAATTTCTTCTAGGTTGCAAAAAAATGTATTTTTTGGCAGGCCGACTCCGACTCCGAAATTTTTGGCATACAAATTTTTCTAATATCGATTTTTGAAATGTTGAAGTCAGTAATTAGGACCAGTATACTTTACATATGAGTAGGTGAGTTTCGAAAGTTAAAAAATTGAGATAACAGCTTATTTTGACAGATTTTTTTTAGCAATTTATGAGTATAAATATATAGATTGTATCGAAGCATGCCCTTTTCTATGTGTTTATATGACCTAAAATTGCAGTTGGTAACAAAACAAAAATTTCTGAAACAAGACTCACTGGTTCACTGTTTTAACCTTTCTGTTTGAAGTTCGCCCAGATATCGTTAATTTGTAAACAAGTTCGCTTTGACATAGTTGTTTTTTATTAATCGTATATTAACAAATTGTTTGTAGCCATGTTCATATATGTACATTAGGGTGGCAGCTAAATTTCAACTTTGGATTTTCAACATCTCCCGGGCGGAATATTGTGCCACATGTTCTAAAACTGATGTGGAAAAAATTTCAGCCAAATCGGATAACTTTAACCTGTGCCCCTTTGAGGTCAAAGTTCAAATGATAAAAAAAAAATTTCCATACAAGCAAAAAAAAAAAATTTGGTTTTTTTTTTTTTAATATTAGTTTGCTTTATTAGCTTATTAACGACAAAAAATCTCATTTCGATCGGACAAGATTTTCAGTTCCTAAAGTGACTCCGAAAAAAAAATTTGAGGCTTGTTATGGGCTTACTCTAAAAAATTTTCAAAAAAAATTTTTTTTTAGTTTTGATAAGCACACATTAAAGATTTTTTGTTGCTCTTAATACCAGGTTTTTTTTTTTTTTTTTTTTTTGGTGACATCGAAGTTTGGTTCTAAATTGGGGCCAAAAGCTGCAAAAATGTAGTTTTTGGCCCTATCAAAAAACAAAATTACGACGTCACAAAAAATGTTTAAAAAAACCTATTATTAAGAGCGACAAAATATCTTTAATGTATGCTTGTCAAAACTAAATAAAAAAAAATTTTACAAATTTTTTAGAGTAAGCCCCTAACAAGCCTGAAAATTTTTTTTCAGAGTCACTTTTGAAACTAAAAATCTTGTCCGATCGAAATGAAATTTTTTGTTGTTAATAAGCTAATAAAGCTAACTAATATTAAAAAATAAAAAAAAAAAAATCGAAAAAAAATTTTTTGCTTGTATGGAAAATTTTTTTTTATCATTTGAACTTTGACCTCAAAGGGGCAGGGGTTAAAGTTATCCGATTTGGCTGAAATTTTTTCGACATCAATTTTAGACCATGTGGCACAATATTCCGCCCGGGAGACAACAATATAAATACAAAAAAATTGCTCCATACATTTAGCTGCCACCCTAATGTACATATATGACTGGAAATCTGCTGTAGCTCCTGTGGTTAAGCATTAAGTTAACTACATTTTAAATTCCATTTAAATTAAATTCCAAGGTGAATGATAATAGAAAAAAAGGAAAAGGAACTCAGAAAAATACATGACATTGTTCGAGATATAATTCCCATCAATTTAAGGGTTAACCCGAAAAATTGGTTTGAGAATACTTTTATCTACTCACTTTAGGGGAAATTGTAGAGATAATAAAGACTTGCAATTTCAAATTTCGGTCTTGGACAATAATAACATTAATTATGGAACGGAAAAAAGCAATGACGAGTTCACTGAAGAAAAAGATTTCAAGTTAGTTTTTAAAAATTCAGATTTTTTTTAACTCTACAGGTAGGAGATAAACTACACCAAGCCACATTTTAAAAACTTTACAACAAACCGCAAAAACATGTTAAAAATCGCAAATGATTCTATTTCTGTAATTAAACTTTGTCCGAATATTTTATATGACTCTAATATGTTTTTTATGCCGGTATGCTTCATAAAATTACGTCATAATAAACCTTCACTTATTAAATTGGACTTGGAGTTCATTACCTCCCATGATGATATTGGTACTGTTCAATCCCTTGGCAAACAGCACCAAGTCCAACAACAAAAGGGTCTGCTATTTTAAAAAATAATTAAGGCTTACAACAATTTTTGTTAACTAACTTTTCTTTTTAAAATGTTTTATACAAATTATGCAAGTAACAACTGAAGGCGCATCTGCGTGAGGGGTATAACCAAATTTTGGCCCTATCACTACGCGGTAGCGAATATTGTGTTATTTACGAAAACAATTTGTTTGGGTCGTTTGAAAATAAAAACCTCACCCACTAAAGCGATTTTCTAAAATCCCTAAAGAAAAAAATTAAATAAAAAAAAATTTTAAATATTTTATTAATTAATGAAAAAAAAAATTAAAAAGTTTCTTAATTATTAAAGGACATGAATTTCAAATTTAAAAACTGTAAGTTTTTAGCTAAATGTATAAAGCGTCGTACAGACGGTGGTCAGATCTTACAATGTTGTCATTAAAATTGCCTAAAAATGGCTTGCAACTGTGTGAACATTGTAAGATCATTTTCATTTGGCAGATGTGTAAAATTAATGCATCTGACAATGGCACCATTGTTAGAAAAATGACAACATTGTAAGATCTGACCACCGTCTGTACGAAGCTTAAGTAAAAATAAAAAATAATAATTTTCCAACTTTCCCGTGTTTTGTGGGTGACCTTTTTTGAAAAGCGCGGAAAATTAATATAATTTTTTTTAATAGTTTTCAATGGACTATTCGACTATGCTAGGGCCATTTTGATATTTGCAAAAAATGGGAATAAGTTATAACCCTAATCTGCATATTTAAATAAAAATATATTTAATTTTCCTGAGAAAAATTAATAAAGTTGTTTGAAATATTTGACTAAATAAATAAATATATTTTAAGCTCAGTTCATAATTAGACGATGTTGACACAACATAATAAAAATTAATTTTCTGATTTTTGTACGTTAATAATTTTTTCTATGTAAGAGTTTTTTGCTGTTTTGTATACATAGTGTTTAAAATATTTTGTACTTATACATTTATTTGTTCTTTTTGGTTACTTGTAATTTCTAGATTATAGCCCAGAAGATGTTTTTCAATGAAAAACGAAATATTGGCAAATTAAAAATTGTAAAATTAGAATAATTAACAATAAAACCAGGGGCCTAATTCTGGCAGTCGTGATCAAGTAATTTCTCGATTCGAAAGCAATTTTATCTCAGTCGATACTGAACGAATCAAAATTATTTTTTCAGTATTGTGAAACTCAAATTAATGCTTTACAACACTGAAAAAATAATTCCAATTCGTTCAGAATTTACTGAAATAATTAGATATTAAATTGCTTTCGAATCGAGAAATTACTCGATCACGACTGCCAGAATCAGGCCCCAGGACCTCGAGCTCAAAAGGAAAAAAAAAAAATTTCTTTTATTTATTTGACTAAATAAATAAAATAAAACCCAAATGGCAGTGTTTTAATTTATCTTTATTAAAAACAAATGTCACAATTTACAAGAAAGGATTCTTGATTTTCTTTGCTTTTAAGCACATTCTTCTTATTGTCTACAAATTCAGTGGTAAACAACACTAAGTACACCTGATGCCCTAAACATCCAAGCTAGTTGGACTTGGTGCTGTTGTCAACTTTGCTATCTCGAAAACTACAAACATACTCAGGTTCATTGTTTAACTTTTCGTGATGGGCTATAGTGTGTTGCAAAACTAGTTAGAAAATTCGTAACAAAACTCGTTCGTTCCAAAATTAAATTTACTATCTTTTATATTTCACTTGGTTTCAATTTTCAACTGTTATTAGTCAAAAATGGCATAACACTTTAGAATTAAAAAAGTTCAATTCATTAAGTCCATTTAATCGGGCGCTATATGTTTTTTGCATTTTCCAAAAATTCAAATAAAGCATTTTGCAGCTCACCTACTCCTAAGTAAATAACTAGTATGTTTAAGCTCAATGCGGCAAGTAAGAATTTAAATAGCGATTTGATATTCTTACAGAATTATTTTCTTGCTCTATTTAACTATTTAAAAGGTACAGAATTAAAAAAAAAAAATTACGTCAAATAAGGACCAATCTCATAAGTTTTTACCATCAAGATTAGAGTAGGATTCGGAGTCGTACTTAAAAAATTTTAGCGAAAGGAGACGGAGTCGGAGTTATAGCTATTTCTTGACGATTCCACAGCCCTGATTCTAAGGAACTGAATAATGAAAAATAATAAGTATTTTGATACGAAAAAGATATTTAGGCAATTCACAAACCGTTCTATTGTGTCGTATTTTCTATACTTTAATGAATGTAACATTCACAAAAAATTTTTTATGGTATGACATACATACATAAAATTATAGCAAATACAGCCAATACGACACAATAGAACAATTGCCTAATTATGTATTTTGTTTTTTTTATGATATTTAAATTTTTTCTGTATACCTGATCTAAATGTTTCAAATCCACTTGTGCACCGTTGTATGTCCATGAACCAAATTTCATAAAACAAATTTGCTCATCATACGGAAAATATTCGACATTCATTTCACATGATGACTTATAAATTGCTGGCGGTTCCCAGAAGACTTCGCCGGTATATTTTAACGTCGCTTTTGTCATCAAAGTTACCTATTGTTGGTAATAAAAAAAAAATAAATAAATTCTTGGAAAATAAACTCAAATTTTAGCACTAAAATAATTATTCAAACTTAAGTGTAAAAGACTAAAACGATTTTAATCTTTTCAAGTTTTAAAAATATAGTAATTTATTGTGCAAGGTTTTTATAAGACTAATCATTAAAAAGAAAAATTGTAGTTAAAAGAAAAAAATTAAAATCAAAGTATGACAGAGAATTCACAGTCAAAAAACTATACATTCCAAAGGTAACTAAATTTATAAATAATATTAATATGAAACAAATAAATAAAGTAAAATAGGGTTTCCAACAGTCGGCTATCCTGCGTTTAAAGCGTCCTCGCTGCCTTCAGCAACAGTATCATAATCAAGTTCACTGTCGAACATAGGCGGCAGTTTCCAACAAGGTTTTAATTTATCTGAAGCATAGACTGATGAATAATGACGCGATGTTCTTTTGGTATTTGGAAGATCCTCGATAATATATCTATCATTATCAAGAACTTTTGCGATTATAAAAGGACCCTTATATCGAGGTTCCAATTTGCGAGAACTACCACTACTCGGAGGTTCATTTTCAGCAAGCACAATTTCACCAATTTCATATTTTTGAGGCTTCGAATGCTCTTTATCAAATTGTTCTTTTGCTTGACTTCGTTTTGTGTTAATTTGTTCGGAAGCCGCTTGTCTTAATTTGTTAACTTCATCGTCCGTTAAAATAAAATTATGGTGTACAGCTAATAGTATATATTTTGCAGAATGTCTCGTGGAGAATAACAGAATAATAATTCATGGGGACTTTTACCAGATGTCTTATTCTTCATCGTATTTAAAGTCCATTGGATATTTCTTAAATGATCATCCCAGCGTTTATCATTTTGCGTAGTAGGCAAAAGCATTGAAAGTAATGTTCGATTTGTCCTTTCGGCATGGCCATTAGCTCTCGGCGTTCTTACTGCATTAAGCACATGTTTAATATCGTTCTCAGAACAATATTTCTTGAATTCATTTGATGTGAATGACGTTCCTCTATCTGAAACTATGCGCGTTGGAACTCCAAAGTAACTTGAAAATTCATTTAGAATGTTTATAACATATCTGGTTGCTGTACTTTTTACAGCTTTAATTATTGTAAATTTTGTAAAGGAATCCACTAGAACTAAAATATGTTCATTACGTTTACTACTTTTTGGAAAAGGTCCCAAATGATCCAAATGAATTGTATTAAATGGTATTGGATCTATATCATTAAAATGGTATTCACCCTCTTTTTGCCCACCTTTATTTTTGTTAAAGGCACACTCGATACAGTCTTTAATGTAAGACTTAACAAAATTCCTCATTCTGGCAAACCATACATAACTTAAAAGTTTTTCCATCGTCTTTTCAACACCAAGATGTCCATTTTTGTCGTGGCAATCTTCAACTACTCTCCAACGTAATGATTTTGGAACAACCCACAAGTTTTTATTATTATACTTTCGGAACAATCTTCCATTTTGCAAGCGATACTCTTCTAACAACGTTTTATCTTTATTTTGAATTTTTGAAATAATTTCCTTAATTGAATCATCTTGAATTTGCATAACAGATAGCCAGTCCTCTTCATGAAGATTCATTTTATAAATTTTTAGAGTAGCAACATCTATATCACTAGGCGACTCATTCGGCGTTCGACTTAACGCATCAACGTGTTCCATACATGGACCCTTTCGGTGTTCTAAAACTACATCAAAATCTTGGATTCTCAACCACCAACGGGCTATACGAGGAATTAATTCACGTTTTGTCATAGCAGACTTTACAGCACTACAATCTGTTACTATTTTAACTTGTTTACCATAGATATAATATCGAAATCTTTCCAAAGTTTCCACAACTGCAAGAGTTTCCAATTCATAACTATGAAAATTTCTCTCAATTGGACTAGTTGAACGACTGTAATACGCTACAGGTTTTAACATTCCATTTTCATTTTGTAGTAATACACCTGCTAATCCTATGGAACTTGCATCTGTATGGATTTGGTGTTCCGCATCAAGACGGAAGGCTGTCATAACGGGTTGAGACGATAATTTTAATTTTAATTCATTAAACGCTATTTCTTGTTGATCTGTCCATTCGAATTGTTGATCTTTACATAAAAGCTTCCTCAATGGTTCCGATATTATTGAATATTTTGGAATAAATTTACGAAAATATCCGCTTAAACCAAGAAATTTTCGAATTTCATGAATATTTTCTGGACGTTTAAAATTCTCTATTGCCGCAGACTTTACTTTTCCAGGGCAAATTCCTTCTGGCGTTAATTGATGTCCTAAGAATTCAATTGTAGTCTTAAAAAATTCACATTTTTCTATATTTAGTGTTAAATTTGCATCTTGTAAAACGTTTAAAACTTTTGTTATTTTATCCAACATTTCTTCTTTTGTATTACTGCCAATAAGTATATCATCCATGTAATGCATCATGTTTTCCTTGCCAACCATATTTTGTATTTTCGCCATTAATCGTTGGAAAACCATGGGTGCATTTTTCAACCCAAAAGGCATACGTTTGAATTCAAATAATCCCTCTGTAGTTATAAAGGCTGTGTATTTGCGACTTTCAGGTTCAATTTCAATTTGATAATAACCACTGTTAAGATCTAAAGTTGTAAAATATTTATATTTTTTTGCATCCTGTAGACACTCTTCAATATTTGGTGATGGGAAATTTTCTTTAGTTATAAGTTGATTTAACCGCCTGTAATCTATACAAAGTCGTTCATTGCCGTTTTTCTTTTTCTGAAGTACAACTGGACTTGCAAATTCCGAATTTGAAACTGTGATTATATCGTTGTCCAAAAGTTCTTGAACCATTTTTGCAACTAGTGTCTTCTTCGGTTCGGATACACGATATGGAGACTGTGTCACAATGTTTGAATTAATTAAACTAATCTTCATCTGAACTAGATCTGTTTTGCCAAGATTTCGTAAATTACTCGAGAATACACTTTTATTTTGCTTAATTAATTCATTTAACTTTTTTTTTGTGTTTTCATCTTTTAAATCACACTTTAAAAGTTTATCATCGATTTCGATATGATCATCATTTTCATTATAAATATTTCTTTTTGAACTTGTACTGGCATCTTGCACATCCGTACTATTTTTTTTACTAATCTTTATTTCATCACCTTGAATCGTAAAAATTATATTGCCGTTAATAAATGTGTCTTGACCAAGTAAAATATCCGTCAATAAGAGTTCATCATCAATCACGTATAACGTAATAAATACATCAGATTTATTAATAACCAGATTTTCTTCGATTTTATGATTTGCAACACGTATACCGCCACAAATTCCGGAAATTCTCATACTACATTTTAGTAGTTTCAAATTTAACCGTTCACAAACCGATTTTTTTATCAAACTGCATTGACTTCCCGTGTCTACAAAGGCACTTAACGATTTATTGTTTAAGCTTACAGTTACTTTAAACATATCATCTTTATTACAGAACATATTCCGCGAAGTAGCACTTTGTTTACATTCAGCTTCATTTTTTGAATGAACTTTATTACATTTTTCACAACGAGGACGTTTCTGTGGTTTTGAACAGTTAGTAGATATATGACCTAATTCATTACAGTTAAAGCATTTTATATTTTTAGCTGATTTTGGTAAATTCTCTTTCTTTAAATTATTATATGTAAGTCATTTTAGCCATAGAATCATCGAATTTATTTTTGGTATCGACATTTCTTACAACACGCTTTTCGGGCACATTCCGTTCATACTCATTTAAGATTTCACGTAATTCTTTAACCGAATCAATTTTCTGAGCCGCTATAGCGAATTGAATTTCACGATTTTGAAGTCCTTCTCTAGCATATTTTACAATAGCCTTTTCACTCAATTTATACCGTTTGCCTAACGCACGAATTCGAAAACAATAATCCGTTAGTTTTTCATCACTTTTGCGTACCGCACTAATCATTTTAAAATGTATTTCTGCTTCATCTTGTGACGAAGCGAATTCTTTTTTTAATTCTATAGAAAAATCTTTCCAATTTGAGTGCAAATTTTGTAGAGAGTCTAACCATAATCGAGCTGCACCTTTTATTCTGCTGTATACTGCGAGAAGCAAACATTTTTCTTCCCATTGATATGCTTGAATTGCGCTTTCTACACGTTCTACAAATTGTTCCACAGATAATGATGATTCATTCGTTGGATCAAATTCTGGAATAGTTTCTGCAATTTCTCGGACAGAACAATTATTATTCGGGCGTGAACTTGAGCTTACGTTGGACGTTGTAGCATTATTTAAACTTTGTTCTACGTTCGTTGCTGGTTGGACGTTTCGAGGTACGTTGTGCTGGAAACTAGGCACTTGAGAAAATGACTGCATAACATTTAATGCACTTTCCAACATATTCCTTAACTCATCAACTTGCCGTTGCAAGTTTATGACGTTATCGTTGTTTTGTTGCATTAGGGATGAGTTGGGATGATTACGAGTTGAAGGAGTTATTGTTGAGGACATTTCCTCAAAAACATCGTTGTCATCATCACTAATTTCATCTGTGCCAAGTAAACTTGAGAGACGTTGAATGAGCTCCGCTTTTGTACCTGAGGTTGGCATTTCCCTTTCCCGTAATAGCTGCTTAAGTTCCTCCACTTTCAGCGTTGATAGCTTCTTCATCGTTATACGTATTTTGCACAAAATCTTAAAACAATTTGATTCCGATCCCACTTCTGATCTAAAAGACTAAAACGATTTTAATCTTTTCAAGTTTTAAAAATATAGTAATTTATTGTGCAAGGTTTTTATAAGACTAATCATTAAAAAGAAAAATTGTAGTTAAAAGAAAAAAATTAAAATCAAAGTATGACAGAGAATTCACAGTCAAAAAACTATACATTCCAAAGGTAACTAAATTTATAAATAATATTAATATGAAACAAATAAATAAAGTAAAATAGGGTTTCCAACAAGTGTGAATTATATGCTTAAAATTTGATATCAACGTAGAATGGGAAAAGTTTTTTTAGGACCAAACATTTAAAAAAATTTATGATTTACCTCATAGTTACCGTCCCAATTGTTATATAATACGATATCAGGGACCCAAATATGCTCAGATGGTACGTACAGTTGCTCAACTCCACCGTACTCTTCAGGATCCCAACGTAATTTATAATCGAACCAGCGCTATAAAGCCCTTAATGATATAAAACAAATATAAGCAAATAATATAAAAGCGAAGTACCTGTTTAACCCATAAATTAGTTGTCATAACTTGATTTCTTAAATTAACTTCAATCAATTGTGATAATTTAAGGCCGAGCCATACAGTTAATGTTTCCGTATTGTTCACTACTGGTCGAATAAGACGATTGTAATTGCTTAAAAGATCATCGTATAAGCGTTTAGTATCTGGGTTCGCTTCAAAACTCAAGGGAGCTAAGGAGGAAATAATGAAAATGATAATCATCTTGTAAATAGCACTTGTTGCTTTTTGTTTGTAAACAAATGTTTATTAGTAAACAAAAGCTAATTCTCTCTCTCTCTTTGGCTGTTATCCTTCAGTTTGCTATTAAGAGAAGACATGCGTTTTTAAGGGGTGGTGTCGCAAAGGATACACATCACAAAAATTTAACTGTTTTTTTTTTATTTTGTACATTTAATACAAATTTAAATTTGCCTGATAACTCACCCATTGCACATGTTTGCGAAACTAAAATAAAAATTAAAAAACTTGATAATTTTGACATTTTTTACAAAATGTTTTTTTAATATTTCACATAATTTTTTGGAGATATTCCTTGAAATGCTACAATGATGATGCTTTACCTAACAAACAATTTTTACTACTGACTGAATCAATAATAAAAACTGATGCTGGATACTGGGTTTGGGTTAGAGATGTCAAATACTTGTGTCATCATGTTTGGGATAAATATGCGCAAAAGAAGAAGAATTGTTACAGTTAAATTTAAAATAACTTAAGATTTTAATTTCATTTACAGTTTGGCATGTTATAAATTTTTTTTATTAAAATGCACATTAGTGTGGTCGTTTTTTTTTAAGTCATCGACCGTGTGAGTTCCCCTCAAATGGTTTTTATAGCTTAAAAATACGGTGTGCAATTAATTAAGGGTTTCGGATAAAGGGAAGGCGTGCCGCATCGCCTCAAGTTTGAAGGCGCATTTACAAAGGCAAAAAATACATTTATTTTAGTTTTTTGGTTTGTGTGTACGTAAATATCGTTCTAATGAGATATAAAAAGCAAAATTTGATTAAAAAATGTTTAAAATCGCTAATGGCAGAAAACTGAAATGTAACGCACTATCAGCCGTATTTATAACAAAAAGTTAGCCACAGTTTGTACACTACGTACAAGGAGCTGCTAACTAGAATGCCGATTAAAGGCCCAACTATAATATGCTTAAGTTGGCTTAAGCAAATGGGCAAATACATGTAAATCATATATGTCAAACCATATTGAACTTAAGGAAACTTTTTGTTAAATTTTATGAATCTGTCATTTGCTTAAGCAAGGTGCGAAACAAATCGCACTTTCCGTACGGAATCAAATGTTTTTTGGTTTTGTATTTGTGTTTTTAAATGCATTTGAAAAGATTTTTGTTATTTTTGACAGGAGCTTAAGCATATTATAGTTAGGCCTTAAGCCTAGCAGCTTGTAAGCACAGATTTTATTTATAACAAACTTTTGTCCATCTGCTAACTAAAAAAAAATCAACTCTGAATTTTAATGATGCCACATTATATTACTGAAAAATGCAACACGTTTGAATTAATCATCGCTGGTTTTGTCATTTTTTTGTAATTTTTTTTGTTTTTTCCTCCGCATATAACAAATTTTAAAAGTTTTTAAAATAATTAAAAAAAAAAGAAACATAAAATAAAACAGTAATTAAAATAAAACCAACCAAATTGTTTAACATTAAACAGCTGTTTCTTACAAGTTGGCAAACGTTTGGCAGCTGGTTAAAAAGAGTTTAGCAAATCGTTAGCCAGAGTTTGGTTAGTGTATTATAAATAAACTTTGTGCTAACTTCATGCCAAATTTCCATTATAAATACGGCTGTAGATTTTTAGGAAGATTTCAAATGAAATCTTCTAGATTTCGTTGTAATGTAAATGGCCTATAAGAGAAGTCCAAGTTTCTTGAAATTGTTGTGTTTTCTTCCTTTTTACTTATTTTCAAATATGTGAAAGTTGTTATTAAAAATGCATAAAGAAAGCCAAAAGACTCATTTGCTTAAATTATTTCAAGAATTTATTGTTTGTGATTCATAACCATTTGAATTTTTGATAGAAAACGATCGCAAGTAAGAATTAAAAAATCTGTTTGTATAAATGCACATTTGAACAGCGCAAGTTTACGAGTCTATCAGTGCCGGAGGTGCGGTTTCGATTCCCATTAGGGACTCTGGGGGGTTACTGCGTATTTCGATTCGAAAGAAATCATTTACGGATTCGAACAATTTGTACTGTGTATAACGACTTTCGCTATCGTTCAAAACGGTGGCAGAGGTTGTATTTTTAAAAAAATTGAAAAATTGATTAAAATTTTTTGTTCGTAATAGAGAGTGGGTGTTAAGAAAGGGATTTTTTGTTTCCGATAAAGTATAAAAAACGTCCGTTTATTCGAAACAAATATTACGAAAATCGTAATACACAGTACAAATTGTTCGAATTTGTAAATGATTTCTTTCGAATCGAAATACGCAGTAACCCCCCTGGTTTTACGATAAATTTTTTTCCTGGAATACTCCAAGTACTGCCTCGTCTACTTTCGCAAGTACCCATACATCAGAACCATATACCAGCACAGGTAGTATCAGTGTCTTGTAGAGGGTGATTTTAGTGTCGAGAGGTGGCTTTGTTCTTAAATTACTTGCTTAGTCCGAAGTATACATTAGCCAGGATTGTTCTTCGTTTTATCTCAAAACTGATGTTGTTTGTTTTGTTTATGGTGGTGACGAGGTAGATAAAATCATTGACTTTCTCAATGTTGTGGTTTTTAACTTCCACTGTTCGCCCGAGTCTACTGGAAGTCTTGGTGGTATATTCTATCAGCTTGGTTTTATCTCCGTTTATTACCAGACCAACTTTCGACTTTCTCAAAGGTTGCAGTTACAGCTCGCAATGTTCGACCTATGATGTCGATATCGTCGGCATAAGCGAGCAGCATGTGTTGCTTTGTTTAGAGTGTGCCAGTCCTATTCGCATCTGCGTCTCGTATGTTAAAAAGGTCACACGAGAGACAATCTCCTTGTCTGAAACCTTGTTTGGTACTGAATGACTCGGAGAGGATCTTTCCTGTTTTAACTGAGGATCTCGTATCAGTTAAGGTCATCCTGCAAAACCGTATTAGCCAAGGCGAATTCATGTAAACGGTGGTGTCGATACTACAACAAGTAACAACACCAAAAACACAACAATGTATTTTTTTGTTGCTTTCGTTGATCCATATGTCAAAATCACAAGGAACTTTTGACATTTCTCTCTCTAATTAAGAAAAAAAAGTAGCACAGCTTTGCTTTCAACGCCACCTGAAAACTGAATTCGCCTTGGTATTAGCTTTTGATATTTTTCCAGGGTTTGGCGTAGTGTGAATATCTGGTCAACAGTGGACTTGTCAGGTCTAAAGCCGCACTGATATGGCTCAATTATCTCAGCGACTTAAGTTTTTAATATCTCTCACACTACGCTCGACCGTATTTTGTATGCGACGGGACGGAGCCTTATTCATCTGTAAGTGGCATATACTGCCTCGTCTCCTTTTTGTGCACGGGACATAATATACTGAGGTTGCAATCATCGGGTATACGTGTTTCTAGCCAAATTATACAAACAAGCTGATGCATAACGCCTTAGCAGTATGTCACCACCGGTCTTAAATAATTCAGCTGACAATCCAACGGCTCCTGCTTCCTTATTCTTCAGGCGGAATACTGCTTTTTCGATCTCATTCCGGCTAGGCAGTATACACTCAATACAGTTATCTGGGATTGGTTCTAGGGTATCTTCGTCAGATACCAACAGTTCGGAAAAATGTTCTTTCCATATCCTCAGCACACTGTCTGTTTCTGTTACCTGATTATTTTCTTTGTCTTTCCAGGAGGATGTGCCTGTAGCAAAACCCTATGTTTGGTGTTTTAAACTTTGGTTACAATTTTTTTTTTTTTCGTGGCAACACTGTTTCCTATATTATCTCTGTATGTATTATACTCACACCACAACCCAGCAAACAATATGAGTCCTAAAAAGAGTCTTAGGACTCCTTTTTATGAGCAAGAAGCTCCTAATATGTTTTCCTATGAAACAGTCAAAAAATTTTGTACTGAATATGAGCGTTTTAGGACTCCTAAATTTAACGATTTGTATGGAAAATTGTGAGCCTTTTTGCTCACAAATCAACCATAACAACCTCTTAAAAGAGTCATAAAAAAGGGAGTTCGGAGCCAAAAAAGAGTGATATAGGATAGAAGTGTTTCTTTTTCTTGAAATTAGGGTATTAATTTTGTATTCAACATTTATTTTATTTTTCGAATTTATTCTATGAGTTAAATTTCAGTTATGTATTTTATAAAGCTTTTTTGTAATAGTTCTATTCCTTAAATTTTTGTATGTAAATTTGTGCTTTTTAGCTTTTAATGGAAAAGTTTCATTAATATATGTTTTGTGCATGGAAATAATAATCATTTTAAACGAATTTCAACGGACAAAACCACCTAATTTTCTTTTTACAAAGGCTTCAAATGGATAGTTTTGTCTAATGAAAAGATTCACAAGGACAATGTTTAGTCAAATATTCACACATAAAGTACACAAAAAACATTAGTGAAAAAGTAAAAAAATAAATGAATAATAAGCATTTGTTCAGCGCATATACTCGTACTTATTAGGTATGAATGGACTAGGTTACTTATTTTTCATGTTTATGTATTTAATACGATCATTTGCAGTCTGAAACCATTTACTGGACACCGTAATAAATGTCTTTTCCCCGAAAGAGAATTTTCGAATAAATGCACCTGGAATAGAGAAAATTTTAAATACACATATTTATTGAAATAACTTGATTTTATTCTACCCTTACTTCGAAAAGCGGATGCCGTCGTCATTGCCATTATGGAGACCTTATTTTGTGCTCCTCTCCAAGAAAATTTTGCTGCAAGACTATCAATCATAAAAGTTCGACAAATTTGGCGAATGAACTTGGAGGGATCTGACGCTGAGTTGCATTGAAATATTTTGGTTTCTTAAAAAAATTTTTTAAAGATATTAATCTAAAAAATACTATACTTACAGAAATACGAGGCATTTAACTTACCAATTGGTTGTATAAGTCTGACGAACTTCTGATTTTTTCCTCGAATTGGCCTATTTCTGACATCGTTTCAAATGGTTTTTTAGGTAGAATTGTTAATGTTTTTCTCTCTTGGAAAAGTCTTCGCTGCGAGGTTATTTATCCTTCAAATTCTTCCCACTTTGTTCAAAATTTATAAAACTTTCAGAGCTGTCCGACTCGTTATCCTCGATATGCATGAATTTTTTTTCAAAAGTGTCGCCCTTGGTTTTTGCACAATTTCTCAAAGATTTTATCAAACCCACAACCGAACAGCGCAAAATTATCACAATAATGACAGACAAACGCAAAATATTGAAATTATCAAGGAAAAGAAAACAAACTACCGTTGCCCCTCAGAAAACCCTCAAATATAAGAGTTTTCTAGGAGTGTGCTCCTAAATTGCTCATAAAAATGATTTTTTCGGAGTCCTGAATTCTACAGGCTCCGAAATCAATCAGAATTGCTCATAAATTAGGAGGGTAATCATAAAACCCTCAAGAAAATGAATCTTTTAAGAGTCATATTTAGGAGTGCTCCGAAAATTGTTTGGTGGGAAGAGACGAGAGCGCATTTGTGCTGATGTGTGTAACACCTTAAAATATTGGTCCTAAAGTATACCGATCGACTCAGAATCACTTTCTGAGTCAATCTAACGATGTCCATCCGGCTGGCTGGCTGGCTGTCATGTAACATTGTGCGCAAAGTACAGGTCGCATTTTTAAAGATAATTTAATGAAATTTGGTACAAAGGTTATAATTGGCACAAGGGGAATCGGTACATAATTTTATATAGCCCCCATACAAGCTGCTTTCCGAAATAGGTTCTTAGTGCCTTCTATCGAACCAATTTTAATGAAATTTAAAGCATATAGGTAAAGATAGTTCCATATTTATATGGACACATAAGGTATGCATTTTTTAAAAAATAGGACCACAAGAGGAAATAGGGGGCAATTTCTGCCTATCAGAAACTATCAAACCGATTTTAATGAAATTTAAAACATGGATAGATCCCTATTCATATAGCCATATACTCTCGAAAATTTGTTTTTAAATATTGTGGTATTGGGTATCATATGTTCGGGCTTCACCGACTATACTTTCTTACTTGATTTTTATGTTACTCTGTCTTAGCGGTTCTGTAACGTACTTTTTATATTTTTGTGCATATATATTTTTTATGTGTTTAAATTTTTATTATTAAGCCTTTTTATCAACTTATTTTATTATTTGCTTGTTTAAGTTCCTTTTTATTAAAAGTTTATTTAAGTTTTAAAACGTTTTATTAAAAAACAAGTAAGAGTGCTATATTCGGCTATGCTGAATCTTAAATACCCTTCACCATGATGAGATAAGAACAAAAAGTTATATATATAAATAACATTCTTTAGATAGGTATAAATAAATATTAATTGAGCCACGCCAACTTTTCATTTCGCCATGCCGAAGAATATAAAAAAAACAAAAAATTTATATATGTACCTAAGCCCGTTTCCTCTTTTGCCAAAGTTGATGTTTGAAATTCGTTTTATAATCTTAAAATCGTTTTTTTTAACATAAAAAAATTAAATAAAAAAATGAAAAAAAATTATTTTTGGGATTCGAACTGGCAATATCATGTCTCAGAAGAGAACTTAACAACTCGGCTACGAATGCTTTTACTGAAGAAGCGTTAAATTAAAATATATTGTGCCTATGAGTTTGTTTCTTAATTTGAGCAGCATATCATATCCTAGCATTAATGTGTATGTGTATGCGTAAAATTAAACACATTACAAATAAAATCCACCACTTGTAGTGAAGGGTAAAAAAAACACATTACCACCACTGTATTACCATAGCCACTGTATGACCGTAGAAACCAAAATTGAATTGGTTTGTGTGGTCTAATTGGATCTTTAAAGGAAAAAAATTGAGGCAGTCGTGGTTTTTTACTCATATCTCAGCCATTTGTGGACCAATCTTGCTGAATTTCAATAGCAAATAATTCCGGATCATATGTGACATAAATGTATAATAACCTGGCTCCCATCATATATGTGGTCTTCGGAAAATCCATTTCAACGGACAGACGGACATCGTTAAATCAACTTCGCTCCTCATAAGGACCCAGAATATATATACTTTATAGGGTCTAAAAACAATATTATAGAAATTACAAACGGAATGACAAACTTATATATACCCTATTCACCACATGTGGTGAAGGGTATAAAAAAAATAATGACTTACTTTTGAATGCGTTCATTTTGGGACATCCCTTGTAAAATTCATTGGTTCTTTCAGTAGAATTGTAAGTAGTGCATTTATGTTTTTCTGATTACTCAACACATTATTTTGTAGGCGAAGTTTTTACTGGGTAATTAATTTTTTTTTTTTTATTGATAATTTACTGTAACAACGTACATATTAAACGAATAAAGTTAAAACTAAACAATAAATTTAATTTGCTTTCTTAATTTTAACAGCTTATTTTCATGTTTTTAAACGCTTTTAAGAGCTTAAAACTGTTTTTTAGTGCTTTTTTGGTTGCCCTAGTAAAAACTCATTTACTTCATTTTACTGTGAAAGTACTCGATCGCACTTACATATATTATTAATACATGTAATTATATGGTGCTTAAAACTGCATTACCAATGGTGTTGTTAAATGTACATCCCAAGGTATATTTACACAAGGTAAACTCGTTGGCCCATATGTTTGTCAGCTGTTTACCCATAGTTGGAACCCCAACGTCAAATTGCGTGTATATGAGCCAAAATTTGTACATGTGTGCGTTAAATTGTTTTTGTTTTATATGAAGACAATTTCGACAACTTGGTTCCTTTTATAGAGCAGCATGTCTAAACTCCCAAATGAGTCTACATTGTGTAAATATACCTTGGTACATCCATATTTTGCGCAGTGCTTAAAAGCACCCATTAACTAGATGCTTTTTTTTTTTGCTTTTGCCACTGCTATTGAAATTTTTAATTTTTTTTATCAATAGCTAATGTTTTGATTTTCGTTTGTGCAAAACAGCAAATCTCTTATTTTGTATATGTTTTTTTTTTTTTTTTTTGACAATGGCTTTTTTACCAGCTTGCGACAAGTGCGATTAGCATAAAAAGCAAAAGCTCAAAATGATACTTTCGCGTTTTCCTTTTTTTACATTGTCCTAAAAGAAGAGCTAGTTAAAAAAATCACAACTAAAAAATCTAAAAATCAAATTTTTCCCTGGCTGGTAAAAACACAGAAAACAAAAAAAGCCGCATTTATAAGTGTTAAAAGCAGCCAAGGTATATTTACACAAGGTAGACTCATTTGGGAGTGTAGACATGCTGCTCTATAAAAGGAGCCAATTTGTCAAAATTGTCTTCATATAAAACAAAAACAATTTAACGCACACATGTAAAAATTTTGGCTCATATACACGCAATTTGACGTTTTGGCTCCAACTATGGGTAAACAGCTGACAAACATATGGGCCAACGAGTTTACCTTGTGTAAATATACCTTGAAAGCAGCTACATATTTGCACAAAAAAGATACATATGTATGTCATTACCTAAATAAGTATGTACCTATGTATGTGCATACTTAAATTTTGTAAATAAATTGTTTTTGGTTTTCATATAAAATGTAACAAGGCAACGCACAAAATTTTTGAAGTGGTTTAATTATTTTATTGTATAGAAAATAAAAACAAAATTTTGTTGTGTGTGTGTGTGTGTAAATATACCTTGAGTATATGTAAAAGACTATCAAGAACAACTTGATCATGTGGCCGCAGGGTAAATGTAAAAATTATGTTATCTTTAATGTAGACAGCACTTTTTTGTACATATTTATTGCCGGCAATTTATGTTGCAATAATAGTTAGTCCATTTTCGTTGACAATTATTGCTAGCATAAAACGTCAAATTTGGTTCTCAGTTGAAAAAAAGAGTCAAATTGTATGGAAAAGAAATTAAGTTTGGGAAATGGCAGCAAATTATAATTATAGTAAAAGAATTAAATAAGCACTAAAATAAAATTGCAAAAATTATTTTTATTAATATAATTTTTTTCTTATTCGATCTTTATTATTTAAGTTTATATTAATTTGTTTAATCTTGAGTTCTTTTTTATATAAAAATATTAATTTTGTTTTTACATAAAAAAATAAATTTAATAAAAATTAATATTTCTATATAAAAAAAGACCTCAAGCTCAAACAAATTAGTATTCATTTAAATAATAAAGTCGAATAAGAAAGAATTTATATTAATAAAAATAAATTTTGCAAGATGGCGTCATTTTTAACCCTGCACCTTCTTCCTTGATTTTTTCAAATTATGAATTAACAGAAATACGTTTTCCCATGGATTTAATAAGCTGAAGAATAAGAAATATTGCTGTTATTCTGCCGTCGTTATTGCCAACTTGCTGAGATATTTATCTTTAGTGTAGACCTGGGGTTAACTGCCGTATTCATAAAAATATTTTTAATTTTTTTAATAAAGGATTACAAAACAAATTTTCTACGAAAATTTTACTTAATAAACTTTTATTAAATTTAATAATCGTTTATAAATACGGGTGTTAAAAACAGTTTTGTATTCGTTTTACTTAGGATGGTTTCTTAAAAAATAGTAATTACTTGTTTTAGTTTAATACATTTGCTTTGACCATTTTTAGCCAACGACAGAACATTGTGTGACACAGTTCGAATAGTTAAAAAAGTACTAGAAAAATAAATAACAGTTGCCAGGCAACAATTACTTGTATTAGAGCCAAACAAAAAAGAATATACAACCAAAGAACTCTATTTTTTAAACTAAATTAAATTATTTTTAACGAAAATGGCATTTAATTATACTTACAATTATCCACAAGTAGCAAGAGACGCCGGATTTAAGCTGCGCAATTTTAAAGATGGTCCTTTAGACTGGCGTTTAATAGGTAAAATTGAGAGATTTAAATTGTCCCTGAAGGAAACCTGGGTGCAAGTGTCTCCAAGTCACCAGTTTTGTCGACTATTTTGGTGACATTGTCAACGAAGTGTCTACACTACACTACATTTGCCACTATATTTGGCTTATATACGAAAATTTTTTTATCAATTACAACTGAGAAGTACAATTCCTATAAAAGTTAAAGAAATATTAAAAAAAGATTGTAATGATGATTTCGTATTCGTACCAAAAGTGTAGACTACATTTACTAAAATGTACTAGTGATTCTTTGGTTCCAATGTCTACATATGTTCCCAAAAGAACTACCTAGTCAGTAGTACCAACGTCAGTAGTAGATTTCCAATGACACGCACATGTTAAATGTCTACAGTAAATAACATTGTCTGGGGTATAATAAGTCACTAGTACTGGTGACTGTGTCAATAGTGAATCAGTACAGATTCACTAGTGACATTTCCTGCAGGGGTGTTATTCCTTACATGCATACATATGCAAGAATATGTACTATATGTAAATCCATGTTATTTTAGGTTCATTGGAAATAGAGCGTATTTTAAAGGATCAAAGTTTAGAGCAAATTGATGCTGTTTTGAATCACCTATCCGAAGCTCCATTGGGATCGATTTTGGATTCAAATATTTTAGATAGTGGCATTGCAAAATATTTCATGCTTTCTCAATTTTCGGTACAATATTTGATATTTTGCCGTAAGTTTTTGGAAGAAACTGTTACAGATTTAAGAGAGTCCCATGGCATTTCGCAAATCGAACTTGCGACTTATAAAAAGTCATTGTCTGAGGCTAATAACGAAATATTACAGCTACATAAGAAATTGACACAAATTGAAGCAATACATGAAGTAATATATCCATGTCATTTATGCACTAAGAATTTCGTAAGCAATGATGCACTGAATTTGCACATCTCTCGTAAGCATAACGCAGTTTTAGCAAAGCAGGAGAACTGTGAAGCGCCAAAGTCTTTATGCAAGGAGCGGGAAAATGATTTGACTCTTATAAATACTATTAAGCTTGAACTAGAGATAAAACAGCTTAAAGAGAGGATAAACAATGCTGAAAGAGAAATCAAGGAGAAACATATAGAAGCAGTCGATAAAAACGAACCGAAAAATGGAGCAATATTATCAGAAAAAATTTCAGTACAAAGTATTGGCATTCAAAGCAATTTATCTGAAATAAAGGAAAGAGATGATAATAGTGAGGACGACCTCAGTACTTCTTCGCAAAGTCGACAACAACTGTGTATTTTAGAAGAAAAATTTCAAGAGATTGAAAGATGGAAAGAGGAACAAAAAAGTCAAAATTCAGAATTTTTAACTGAAATCAACACAAAGTTACAGGATATAGGTACTGAACTAAAACTGGTCAAAAGTCAAAGAGAATTACATTTTGATAATGAAAAACAAAAATCGACATCGTCTATAGAAGATTTTATGAGTAAAAAAGTGGATGAAATTGCTAAAGCAAATGCTGATAAAATCGAAGATGTAGTTACAAAAATGGAGACAAACTATAAAGAAAAATTAGAGCTATTGGAAAAAGAGTTAATAAAGTTAAACGAAAAAGTCTTGTTACAAAAAGATATTAAATTCAACCAAAATTTAAAGATTAATAATGATACTAAAAATGAACATTTGAAAATGGGTGAAATAAATAATGAAATTCCAGTTTGTAAACAAAAAGAAGAAGCAACGATTTGGCGACATAAAGATACACACACTTATAAGGAAAACTCAGCTTCGGAAAGCAATCATACTTTTGTAAAATACGCAAAGAAAGGTGAGTACAAAATTGAATTAAATAAAACATACAGTCTTGTTCTGGAAACCGAATTCAAGTGAATTCGAAATCGAAGAAATTTTTAAAATAACCTCTGTTCAATGTTCATAATATGCGCTTTTATTTACCTTACACTAAAGAACTTTTATCTTTACCAGACTTGAAGATCTTTATCGATTTAAATTCGACTAATGTTAATTTTTAGAACATGACCAATAATCTGCATTAAATAATGAATAATACGTATTTAGATTCTGAAAACACTGTGTCCACATCCGACATATCTGACGATGACAGTACGGATGTTTCTGGCAGTCTTCTTGATGAAGATAATGAAGAACAACAAATCCCAGTGGAAAAGAACATTCCCCTCAAGTAAGTTGAAACATACAATGAAATATTTAAAAAAAAATATATAAATTAACATTTTTGCAGAAAACTTTCATCTAAACCTCAAATTATAACAAAGAAAGATACAACGAAAGTTATTAACCAACGTCTTTTGGCATTAGGCTTGGATATAAGGACAAAATCGTTAAATCCAACATTAAAGAAAAGAATTACTGCCGATCTTAACAAAGAACGAAATAAACTTAAACAGGTAGTTTTATTCCCTATATTAAAATAAACAATTTATTAAGATTACATTATTACATTAATTAGAAGCATCCGCAGTTCTATGCAACCAGAAATAAAATTAAAAATTTTGTAGACAAGCTGTGTTCAACGAAAATGCCCCAAAACGCCAAAGACCTGTTAAAAGTAACAAATCCTGTTAGACATAAAACCAAAGAACAAAAGAATATTTCTGATGAATTTTCTTTATCTGAAGAAAAAAATGAGTATTTAAAGTCATCAACACCTATGAACGCAACCACAACAACTTACAGCGGAAGCTACAAGCAGATGTTGGAACGCATTTTGGCCTCCCCCATAATGAAACCTGATGAACACCTTGTTAAGGCAGTGGTCCACCAAGGCAATATAAATAAAAAACCTGTACCGATGCCACGTAAACGAGTAATGTTCAATCAGGCTGAAATTCTAGAGAGCCGCTTAGATCATTCCTTAAGTGCATCTGAAAGTAATGAATCACAATCATTTCAACATCATCCCGACAAAAACTAAATTATATTAACTAATCAGCCGTATTGCGATTGTCGTTGTCGTATACGTCGTTTTTTGTAATAGATTTAAGTAACACACAACCTGTTTTCTTTAATATTCTACAAAAACGACACAGTCGTTTACTACAACGACAACCGCAATATCTTTAAAGGAATTAAATAGTTTTTACCAGGGACCGCAACGGTTATATAACTTTAAAAATTACTTTTTAATCATTATTTATTCTTCGCTTAGAAAATTAAAGTTATTTTATAAGTTTTTTTTTATTTCCCAGAAATAAAGTTATTTCTTGAGTTTTTTTTTATTCCTCAGGAAATAAAAATTATTTTTGAGTTTTTTTATGTATTCCCAAAAATTACTTTTGATAATAAACTGGCAAGTGCACGGCCTAAAAAAACTTAACTGGCAACATGCTTTTGCAAGTTGTTTTTTGAATTTTGTTTTTTCTTAACTTACAACTACAATTAATGTTGGAAGAATTCCAATCAATTGTAGTGGGGAAGGTAAGAAGAGATAAACTCACTGTTTACTGTTATTGTTTTTGTTAAAGCTTTGATATTGTTACAAGTAGAACTGTTGCTTATGATTCTTATACGCTTAACAGTTTTATTTGGTTTAATATCTTTAGTTTTTCTAAAATCTTTATGGATGATGAAGTTTCCTGACGATCTGGCCTAAGCAACCAGTGAAATGCGCATAGGAATAGCTTATCCCATCAACAATAAATTTCAGTCTTTTTATCAAGAATAAAAATTGGGAATTAAGCACGAATAACAAAGTCTTTTAAATTAAAATTTTATATTCCCAAAAATTAATTTTGATAAAAATTTTATTTTTGCTTTTTAAATTTCAATTTTTTGCTTAAAATTAATATCAACCGACTTAAGGGCGAATTTATCCTCAGAGTCCGTGCAAAAACCCTTTTTATTTGATAAATTAAATTGTTTTTTATATTTTATTAAATATAAAAATTACGTTTTTCTTAACAAAAACATAATATTCCAAAAATAACTTTTATTTCTAAAATAAAAATGAAGAAAGAACATTTATGTGCTGTTTACAGGTGACAAGCAATTGATTATGTAGAAATATTTATATGACAATCAATCAGTTTTTTGAGTTCTTTTCATATAAACTGCACAAGGCGAATTCATCCCAGGTAATCTCGGTACTACAACAAGTACCACTCGTACAAAAACCACAAGCAATTTGTTTTTGTAAAATCATTGTACAATGTCAAAAACAGAAATAAAACAAAACAGAAACAATGATAATAAAAGAGAATAAACAAAATTTTGACATCCAACAGTGATTTTAGCTAATATCAGCAGGGCTTTTAAGACCACCTGTAATAAATTCGCCTTGTAAACTGCACTACAAAATCAATTGCTTGTCACCTGAAAACAACACATTAGTTTCTAAGAAATTAGTAAAACTCAAAAATAATTATATTTTCCAGGTTACAAGCAATTGATTGTGTAGTAAAATTTATATGAAAAGCACTCAAAAAATCGAGTGAATTTCATATAAATTTTTCTACACAATCAACTGCCTGTCACCTGGAAACAGCACATAAGTCATATGTGCTGTTTTCATAACACAAGTGATTAAACGTTTAGTAAAACTTATATGAAAAACGCTCAAAAAAAACGGAGTGCTTTTCATAAAAATTTCTTTCTATCATTTTCTTACCACCAACGTAAAAAATTTGACTATTCGCTCATTCATTTCTTGTAGCGTAGAGTTCATTTTACGAGTTTATGGCATATTGGGTAAGTACACGATAACACTGATTGCACTGACAACAATGATATTCGTAGTACGAATTTCATAAATATCACCGTAAATTAAAAGATTTCTTTTGCTAACGCTGCATAAAGAAGAAAGAAAAACCACAAACCATTTTTTTTCTTTTTTTTTTATACCTTATAATGTTGTTTAGAAACCACAATTGTTCGCTTTGTTAGTGTTTTCTTGTTGGCTTCGAACTTAGTCCGTACTGAGAAGAGTGCACTGTTTTTCGTTGGATTTTTTGTCGTTGGATTTTTATGAAGGCGAATTAACTACAGGTGGTGTCGAAACGGCATCTGATTTTGATAGTTCGAGCTTATTTGTTTTGATTTGTTATGTATTCTCTTTTCTACAAAAAAATGTGACATTATTTTAAAAAATGCAATGTTTCTTCAAAATTTTGCTCCCGAAAAGGGTGGCTTGTTTTATTCTAAAAAACTGTTCCTTTTCGGGACCAATATTTTTAGGAAACAGACACCAAATTAAATTTTTTTAAAATAAAATGTCACATTTTTTTGTAGAAAAGAAAACACCATTAGTGTTTTGCTAATAATGGTTGATACTTCGAGCTAATGGCACTAACAATGCAATGTAAAAAACCTATGTTGTTTCTGTTGTTTTTGGATTGTTGTAGTTCCGACACCACCTGTAGTTGAATTCGCCTTGGATTTTTGTCATTGACATAAACTCACTCTTACTCTTCACCTGTTGGTTTTGTTTTTCGTTGGATGCTGTTGTTGCTTGCATTAACTCACTCGTTTTAAGAAATAAAAAAAAATATTGTAACTGTTTTTGTGTACAATTATTGAGTACGAATTTTATAGTGCAGACCTTTATTCCTTATACTTATTTAGTTTGATTTTTAAGTTTAAATTTGAAAAATAATCGCTATTTGCAGTTTCTCAAACTAAAGGCCAAAATACATTGATCAAAATACTCATCAAGCATTGTGGTAGTATTAGTGAAAATGTGTTTGTATGTGTGACACCGACAACGCTTGATAAAAAATCAAAAAATTTAGATACGACGGCGAATATGACGTTCAGCACACGTACACGTTGAATTCGCCGGCTGGACAAGCATTTGACAAGTGTATTTGGGCCTTTATATAAAAATTTTCGTTTAAAAATTCATATTGAAAATAAAAACAAATTTGAGTTTTTTTTATTGTTGTTTCAATAGAAATTCCCAATCGAAAATTTTTATTTTATTCTGAAAAACAGGGAGTAGTTTAAGTTTGAAAAATAACCGCTATTTGCAGTTTCTCAAACTAAAATAAAAATTTTCGTTTAGAAATTCATATTGAAAATATAAATTGATTTGAGTTTTTTTTATTGTTGTTTCAATATAAATTCCCAATCGAAAATTGTTATTTTATTCTGAAAAACAGGAAGTAATACCATGTTCTCACGACAGCGTTTTTTCGTAATTCGCGCTCTCATTCGTAATTCACAGCCTAATTATGATCCAAATTACATAATTCGTCATACAAAATTTTGAGAGCGGATTATCTCATTTGTACGTAATTAAATTTTTATTACCCTGTGGATTACTTTAAAATCAATGTGATCTCTAATTCTTATCGGTTTTTTCCATCACCAGCTGTCAAGCACTAAAAAAACCAAACAAAATATTCTATTTACTGGGAAAATAAATAAATGTATGTATTTCTTTGAAATAATATTTTTTACTTACTTTTTCTTTTAATTATTAATACAAGTTAACGCAAAAAAAAACAATTAAATTTAGCAATAAACAAAATTAATAAAAAGAACAAGAAAAACTGTCAAAACCGATTAGGAATATGCCGTGCGAACATGGTAATTCAAATAAGTAATTAAAACGGAGAGCGATGTAATCCAAAGCACCGTGCGAACAAGGCATAAGACTCGTATTTTAAATGTTTTTATTACTATTTCTTTACAAACATAGAATTTTAATAACTAATTTATAAAATAGAAATTATAACTAAAAATATACTTTATTATTATATAAGTTGCACCTGATTCTTTTGTATTAAATCAGCAATCAACTGATATGGTATAATATGTTGTGAACCAGCAGCTAAATCCACTTCCTCGTCGTCCACTCCAACAACAACAGCTGGAACTAAAAATATGAGTTCATAATAAATACACTGTGATCGACTTTGACATTTTTTGCTGAAAACTAACAACAAACAAAAAGTTTTTTAGGTTAGCTCTTGTTTTCGATATATTCTGTTGTTCCGGAGGATGTTGCACGAAATTCTGCAAAGAAATCACCTTTAAGAAAGACTAAAACTGTTTTTTAATCTGCGCAGTCGGCCGAAATTCGACCACTTGACATTTACTTTCAAGAGAGCCTGTGCGTTATACAACAAAAACGTACACATTTTAAAACGGTAACCCTGTCCTAATACGTTTAAACATGTGTGTTTGCAAGTGCAAAATAAAAACAAAAACATTATGGGAGAACAACATAGAGCGCAATCGTCGTGTGTTTGCAAGTATAATCAGTGTTGCCGTTAGGATACGAAAGATACATTTTTCGTATCTTTTGACTACTTCAAGTATCATGTATAATCCTGACATTTTTCGTATCTTTTGAATCTGTACGCAAAATGTACAGAAACAAAACATTCGAGAATTTTTAGCCAACTAACTAATTAAGACTGATCATCGTAACCGACTCAATACTAATACAATAGTAGATGTGAGAATGTGAGGTCAACTCTACAACAACAGTGCTTCTGTGGTCGGATTGTCAAAAATATTGCTAGTAAAAAAAGGTTAGTTTACATAAAAAACTAGTTTGCATACACACTTTGACTAGTCGACCACCGAAAAAAAACACCATATGTTGACTTGAACCCAACTTCTAGTGAATTCGCCTTGATAGCAGCTTCAATAATGGTGAAAGAAAACATTATGGGGTTGCAACATACGATCCACCTAAATCGATGATTACTAGTAGTGCGAAGTTGTTCTGAGGAAATATGAAAATCTTTTTTATTTTCAGGAAATTTATATGAACTTTTCAATATAATCGCCTTAGTATAAACGCCTTAACTCGTATATTAATTTTTACAAAAATGAATTTATTTGATAACATCCAAAAATAATTACATATAATTAATTTTAAAGTTTGCTTACTGTATTTTTTAAAAATTACATAAGTACATAATATTTATGACTTAAATAAATATAAAAATGAATTTATACGAAATCATTTTCTTTACAATATTAATTTAAATTTGAAATAAAAATGTTATGTTAATAAATGTTAAACGTTAAAAATGGATTTTCAAATTTTTTTCAAAACGTATCTTTTTGGAAACTAAAATGTATCTTTCTCGAAATTTCACTGGCAACACTGAGTATAATGCAAGAAAAAACACATTTTGGGAGAATAACAAAAAACTCAACTACAATCAGTGTTGCCACCAACGAAAGGCTAAATTACACATGGATCATGCCAAAATTACACATGAAAATACGAATTACACATGCTATCTTTTAACGCATGGCTCAGAAACAAATTTCGATCAAAAGTGGAACTAAAATCGTATTTGGCTTCTTAATAAAACGTAAACCAATTTCAATTTTCTAAGTGGAATTGATATTTTAAGCAGCATATATACCAAAAAAACTTATTATTGCCACCTTTTTATTTTGTACAAACCACTAAAAATTTTTGACTCTAAAAGCGATAATACTAATGTATAGAATTTTTGTTTGCAAACAAATAAACATAAATATCGTCACCTAAAATGCAAAAGGGCGTAACGACACTTTTTATTTTATTACGGGCGAAGCAAACAACTTTACAAAATCAATAACAACAAGGTATAGTTGGCGCTTGAATTTCTTTAATAAAGTCGCCATTTTTGATCTAATTTTTTTTTTTTAATAAACGAACAAAACTCAATCAAAAACTCGTATTTCGAATTTTTTTTGTTGCTAAGCCCTTTTGCATTTTAGGCGACAATATATATCTAACATCTTATTTGGGTATGATAAATGATCTGATGCATCCTTCAAGTGTCGTCGACTCAATTTTTTAACGGAATGTTAATTCAGTTCCTCTATTGCTGCAACATTGGATATGCCGGACATTTTTATATTATTTACTTATCCAGCACAAAAATATTTTTCAAATGTCTCTTTATTTGCATTTTTGTTTACAACAATCGTATCGTTGCTATATTAAATGTAAAAAAATAATATATTCATTTTACTATTTAAAAGATTAAAACAAAAATAACTATTTGCAAAGTAGGAAATAATCTGCCTCCAAAGGAATTTTTATTTCAAAAACCTTTTTCCAATAATAATATGCCTTCAAATTACTATGAAGCTAAAATTTTTCAAAATTTAAGAGTGCATGTTGTCGCGAAAATATTCTCGAAACTCCTTAAGTTTTATCTGCGAAGCATTACTTCTAATAAAACAAGATCTAATATTACAAAGTAAAACTTTTAAATACGTTGAAAGGTTCAGACGGGCCTTTGACGCTACGAAATGTATTAGGTGGCACGAGCATTTTATCAAAATAATAACTGGCTTTTCGTCTTTTAGCAACTTAACTTCTGAATTATACTGTACAAATATAACATTAGCTGTATCTGATGCAAATCCAACTAGATTTTCAAAAAGAATACCTTTTTCTATAATTGTGCTTTATAATTGTTCTTTGGCAGTCGATGATCGACTCTCTTTTAAATAACAAAAAAAGAATAATGTACCCAGGAAGTTTCGTCGTTATACAAAATTGTGGCAAAAGCTATCTAAGTGCCAAATGGTTAGTAGTTAATGATCCAACCATCTTTAGTTCAGCTCTTTTAACGCTTCCATTCTTTTAATAACATTTTTAAGTTTTGCTAAGAATGATAAACTTTTTTACTTCTTGTGAAAAAATAATAACAAAAATCAGTGCAACAAAACGTTAAAATTTTAAATTACACATGAATTACACATGGAGTCAATTACACATGGGCTACACATGAAAAAAGAAATTACACATGATATGTGTAATTACACGTGAGGTGGCAACACTGACTACAATTCAAGAATGATATAAAAAGTGATTACGCCATGCGCATGTTTTCCCGTTAGATGACGTAGCTTAACCCAAGCTAGGGTTACCTATTCTATGTATTTCCAAAATATTTAGGGCTATGTGTGTATTCTTGACTATTTTCATGAGATTGAGCTGTTTTTTTTTTATTAATTTGTTTTTATTTTTTAACTTCAATATTTTAGTATCACTTTGTGTATCTTCTTCAGGAAAATATTTTGGTTTTGATTTTTGATACAATTTTATAAAATTGAGAACCAAAAATTGAACTGACAACTTACATATATGAAAATTAACTGCACATGATCAAAAAAAATTCTTTAACTTAAATAATGACATTAAACCTTATACATAATGCACTTTATATAAAAAAAGAAAGAAATAAAATCAAGTAAACTAAGACAAAAACCTAATTCTATATTTTTAGTTCCTGATTTTGGCGTTTGTATGTATATTAAATGTATGTATATTTGCCTTATTCACAAGAAATATTTTATGTTTAATATAGGCTGATTTGACAAATTTCCTACAGTCAATTACAAAGAAAAAATTTTTTAGGCCAGTAAAAGAATTAATCAAAAATAAAATCAGTTTTTATAAAATATTTAATCAGGTGAATTAAACTTTTAATCAAGTGAATTAAACTTTTAATTGAAATATTGTCAATTAAACATTTTATACACTTGATTAAAAAGTTTAATTCACCTTATTAAATATTTAATTAAAACTGATTTTATTTTTGATTAATTCTTTTACTGGCCTAAAAAATTTTTTCTGTGTAAGCTCTTAATAAACATTAAATGTTTTTTTATGAGTAAGGCCAATGTGGGTTTTAATAATTTCCGACATTACTAACATGTACATATGTTTTTGATAATTTTCTATATTCAAATTAAAAATATTTGATTTAGTTAACACAATCTCTTGCAATTGTAATGAGAGCATTGTGGTTTTTCTTTATCTAAAGGGCATTATTTATTCATGTAAAGTCTCGAAATATTGAAGTTAAAAAAAAAAAACATATTAAAAAAAATATCTAAAACTCAAGAAGAGTCATGAAAAATCAAAAATTAGAAAACTTTTAATTATATTACAGTAGACGCTCACAAATTAGAGCTTTCAGTAATTCGAACGTCCAGAAATTAGAATCAGTGGTTGCAATACATTAAACGCTTTAAAATTCGAATTTATAGTTCTAATTTCAGAACGTTTTTTTTTTTTTTTTTGTTATTTGAACACAAGAAATCCGCAATTTATTTTTATTCTGTTTGAACTTGTAAAACTAAAAAGGGGAATTACCAAATTTTAGATGTGTTTCCTTATTTGTTGTTTTTTGTCGCATTTATATATATTTGTGGCTAGTTTATTTGTGAAATTCGAAACATGTGTACATATTTTGGAAGTCTCTATTAAAAAGTGAAAGTGTATCATTCGAAATGTCAAATAAACGTAAAAAAAACACTTTATCATTGGAAACGAAGGTCAAAATATTAGAAAAGCTTGACAAAGGGTTTGAAGGGAATATTAATGTTACGACATCTTCAATCAGCTATATCAAATCACATAGATCAGCAATATTAAATGCTGTTTTCAACACATATCAGGAAGCAAGCAATAAATCTTTGCACAGCGCTGAATACCCAAATATGGTAAGTCGTCTGTATGAGTGGTTTAAAGAGAAAGCTAAAAAAATATTTAGAGAGGAATATCCCTATAAAGATGAAAATGCATTCCGTGGAAGCAATGGATAGTTTTCCAAATATAAGAAACGACACGGTATTTTTAATTTTAAAAAAATACATTTAATGTATTGGAGTGAATTACGTTTTGTTTTCTTGTTTTTATCAAATAAAATTGAATTAAAAAAAATTTAAGTAATTTTTATTTTTTATTCGAAATAAAAACGTCCAGAAATTAGAATAATTCAGAAATTAGAATTGCCTCAAAAACAAAACGGTTCTAATTTGCGAGCGTCTACTGTATTAATATTTAGGATCAATATATTCTGGATTTATTCCTAAATTTGTTCGAAACAATTTATATGTTATGTGAGACTTGGTAACCCTGCAACAAAAATCATTTTGACAATTCTCCAAAAATTAATTTATCATATTTCGTTATAGATCAAGAATATTGTGTTTTAATCTATTAAATATTGTGTAAAAAAATAATTATTATTATAATAACCGTGTGTGGAGGCTGTTTAAAAGCTTTAAGTGTAAAAAATTCTTGTTTAAAAATTTGAAGCAAATTGTAAACATGAAGTGCGCAGTGGTCAAATGCATGCGAAACGATAGAAAGAAATCCAGTGAGAAATTGTGTTCAAAACTAATTTTGTGCGTGTTTTTAATATATCTTATCTTAGATGTGTCCTTTTACACTTTTCCAAAAAACAATGAGCAACAAAGAAAGCTTTGGATAAAATTTTACAAACCGAAGGACACCATAAAGATACTTAGGGAGAGAATTTGCTCATTACATTTTAAGTCGGACGATTTTAAAAGAAATTTGAAATGGGTAAGTTGGAAGTATATTGGTTTGCGCAGTTCTTTATTCAATAATTGTGTACAGGATGTAGTAATAGAGCAACTTTAAAATTGAAACCGGGAGCAGTTCCGACTATAGAAACCACTGATATCGCTACTGAAACGGAAATAATACCATGTGAAGAGGAAGCGAAAAGAGCCAATTGTGACACAAATGAAGACAGTTCGCAACTTTACATGAACAATTTAGAAGTTGAAATGTATGTACATATCGCACTAGATCACAAGAGGGTATTAAATTTTCATTTAAGGTCAAAAACTGTTTGTACTTACATTTGAAAGTCTGAATACATAACAGTAATCAAATTTTTCTTGATCGTTTACAGCAAAGCTTTGCGCCAGGAGAACGAAATACTAAAAATGCAAAAAAGCCAATCTGAGACTACTATCAAACATTTGACTCAGAGAAAAATTTTTCTCATAAAATTATTTATGGGAAAAATTAAGAAATTGTCCCACTGTCATGTTTAAATGTCAGACTGTTTCGTGACGTCATTTGACCCACCTGCGCAGAACATTCAATTTTTGAGTTCGTGTTGTCGTAATCTTTCTTCTATCATTCTTGACTACAATTTATACATTTATGTGCGTGTGTTTTAGGGTATTCATTCGGTTAACCGTTAATCGGTTAGCCGATTAATTACTACCCGATTAACTGATCGGTTAATTTAAAATTGTCTATTTTCGATTAACGATTAAACCGGTTAATTTCAGACGATTAACCGATGTTACATAATTTTTAATTTTTTTGTTATATTATAACAAATTTTTTGTGATTTAATTAATTGTTTCGTCTCATAAACATGTTTGTAAAATATTTTTTTATACAATATCAGCCCAATTATGAATAAAAATTCCCCGGGAGTTTGCTCCCTTCTCCAATTTTTCCTATGTTAATTCAATTGTAAAAACGGGAAAGGGTAAAAAACTCCAGGGAAATTTTTAATCATAATTGGGCTGTATATTTCCTTCTTGCAAAACATTCTTAACAGAATTACCCGAAACAATTAGAAGTGTTAAAAATTTTTAAAAATTAAATCAGGACTCTAATGACATAATGGAAGATTTTATATGTTAAGAGAAATCCAGGAAAAGGACTGAGAAATTAGATATTCTTTATTATGGCTGCTTCTGATTCCTCCAGCACCCACGATAAGAGATAAAAAATTTTCCAAGTCAAGTGTTGTCAAAACTAAAGAAAATTATCGCTTTAATCCTAAACATTTAAACAAAATTTTTTTTTCAAAATTTCAGATCAAAAATCAGATCTCTTTAAACAATTGAAATAACTAATAAATAATAATAATCAAATTTTTTAATTTAGTTTGAAAATTCTGTTTAATAGGAAAATATTTGTCAATAAAATTATTTAACTACAGAAATCTTATTAAAAAACGACGTTTAAAATTCTTGCGTTTTCGATTTCCAGAACACCCCTGATGATGTATTACTTTAAAAATACATATCACATATTTATGAATTATTTTTTTTGTTTGCTCGTTTTAGATCAAGAATTGTTATTTTTGTTTTTTTAATAATAAACTCCAAAAAAAAATAATTTATGCATTTTTAATTATTGAAATTACCTTATTTATTAAAAAAAACTTTATTAATCGGGTAACCGATCACAAACCAAATTAACCGATTATTAACCGATTATTAACCGATTAAACCAAAACCTCGGTTAATTAATCGAGCGATTAACCGATTAAAGCAAAAGCCCGATTAATTGAATACCCTAGTGTGTTTGCAGGCAAATTTAAAACGCTTTTTAAACCCTTTAATGCATATCTACACAAAAATACCTTTTAAACGATATACATATGTTTCAATAAAATCGAATACTTAAAAATCAACCACAAAAAATTGTTCCCGTATTTATATATAAGATAAGTTTTTTTTGCTTAAAAAAAATAATTATTTAGTAAAATTTCGAAATTTTTGTTTTGCTTTTTTAAACGGCATAAAAAATTGGAAAATGCAGATATGCTCTTAATCAACACGTATAGAAAACAAAGTTCCAAACAAAACCAGCTTTAAATGATTAAAATCTTTTCACAACTTTTGATTTTAATCACAAAAGATGAAAATTTTATAAAAATTAAACGGGGTTGTTCTGGAAATCGAAAACGCAAAACGCAAGAATTTAAAAGTTTAATTCACTTTCAAACTAATTTTTGTTATAAAATTCTGTTTTAAAGAGAAATATTGTATAATATTTGTCATAAAATACTTTTATTACAGAAATCTTATTAAAAATCGATGTTTAAAATTCTTGCGTTTTCGATTTCCAGAACACCCCTGAAAAACGTTATTTTTGTTGTTATTTAAAGTTTTTATTTAAAAATTTATTCTTTCTCCTGGAGATCAGGGTTGTCAGATGTGGCGATTTCTCGCCAAACGTTGCGATTTTCAAACCTGTTGGCGACCTAATTTTTTAATTGGCGACATTGCGAGTTTTTGGCGATTTATAAAATAGTTGGCGATTAAGTTTGCTATTTTTGATGAGCCAGGAATTTGTTTTAAAATTCTTTAAATTCAAACCGAAAAAATTATATTATTTTAATTTTAGTAAATTTAAGGCATTCATCAGTATACATATATTGCGGCCCTTTGTTCCTACTAGGAACCACAGGACATTATATATATATATATATATATATATATATATATATCATTAGAATTGTGGAAACCGCACATTATCGTTGTTTTTTTTTTGCAATTTTATTTGCTATACGTGTTGCAATTTTTTATTCCGTTTAGAAAAAATTCATAATTTTGCAAAAATTTTTTTTATATTTCTAAGTGGCTGCGCAGATTAAAAAAGGTCATTTTAGCGCAGAATCTCGTTTTTTAGTTTATTCAAAACTAAGCCGTTTTTGAGGTATGCGAATATATGTTGTTAACCCTGGCGGTGCGCAAAATGGTTATACCAAAGACTATAAATATATAAAGATGTTGCACTTGGTACATTTGAAATTTTCAAAAATGTTGAGTTTCTTACTGATAAGGGGGGGAAGTAACAAGAAAGCAAAAACTTCGTGCTCACATTCAGAGAACTAAAGAGAGCAAGAAACCAAGAATTATAAAATAAAGATTACGACATGCGCATGATTTCCCGTTATGTGACGTAGAAGGGCCATTCAAAGGGTTACCAAGAATATTTCATGTGTTAGATTTAAAATTTCTTGCGAAAAAATGTATGTATTATGTGATAATTGGTAACCTTGTAATTGTTGAAAAAAGAAAAACGAACAAAAAAAAACAACAACAAATATAAACATGAAGTGTGCAGTGGGCAAATGTAAGCAAAGCAGCAGTAAAAAAACAAGTGAGAAAAAAATTAAATTTTGGATATTTTTAATGGAACTAATATATTTTTTGCCATAGATGTATCGTTTTACAAATTTCCTAAAGATGCAGGACAAAGAAAGCTTTGGGTTATGTTTTGCAATCGATGCAAACCCATATATGTTAAAAATGATAGAATTTGTGCCTTACATATCAAAGAGGAGGATTTTGAAAGAAATTTGATATTTGAAATGGGTAAGTCAACATATATTTAATTGTTGCAGTTCACTGCTTCATAATTATGAATAGGATTTAGCAATCGGCGTGCACCAAAGTTGAAACCGGGAGCAGTTCCGACCATTGACAGCAGTATTGAAAATGAAATTCCAACTCAATTTGAAATTCAAATTGAAAGTGTTTTGTCTTTTATTGTTACATAGATAATTTTTATTAAATGGAATAAATATAAATAAAAAAAATAAATAAAAAGAAAAATAAATTTTTAACTACAAAATAATTTGAAGAGAAAAATTATAATTTGTCCCACTGTTGTGTTTACTCATAAACATTACAGTTCAACAGCTGCAAATTATTAGCCAATAGAAACACAGAATGTGTGACGTCACAGGGCCAACATGCGCAGAACATTTTAAAATTTTAAGCTTGTTGGCGTAATCTTTATTTTATCATTCTTGCAAGAAACCACATGCATTAATACAAACACACGTTTACTGTTTTTGCCAGCCAAAGTGTGTGTGTATGTGTTTTTTTTTTTCGTTGAAACTGGGTTTTGTTGTTTTTTTTTTAAATTGATTTCGTTTTGTTTTCAAACAATTATTGTGCAAATAACCTACGTAAGAGACAATGCGTATTGTGTAATAGTAGGGTAGGAATATGTGTTTTATTGTTGTAAAACTGAAACTATATCGGTTCGCACCGAACTATAATTCAATTTTATTATGTATGTACTCATTATAAGTGTATTGTATGTATAAAACGAGTGTTTATTCTTAGGGAGTGTGTGAGACGATAGTAAAATACTATTGTAATTCAAATGTGGACACTTCTGAGGTGAATTAAATTTTAATGGGGTCTATTGGAATTTTTAAAACAACACACAAAATTTGAATTGAAAATGTCAAATAAAAACGCTTCAAAAATTTTACGAACTTAAAATGAATACCTATAGAGCATCCTGCAAAAAAAATTATGTTATGGTATATATTTTCCTAAATTTTTCATTACAGTAGAAATATACAAAGTCCATTTAATTTTTATTTCTGCTCCATAAGGAAGTTTAATAGAAAGTATTTACGTTGTAGTCCATTCAGCAATATAAGCACATTTAACATATTTTCCATCTATCAGCGACTAGAACAATCAAAAGTAAAGCAAATTATAAGCATTATATCCACATTAACCTAAGTTTTTTTTTTGAAGTTATCAAAGAACTAAGAAATGAATAGCTTAATTTTTCTAATCAACTGTCTACTAGATCGCCCGGTGGCGGAAATTTGACCACTTGACATTTACTTTCGAAAGAACTTGTGCGTTATACAACAAAAACGTACACATTTTAAAAGAACGTAAATCTTTGTACGTGTGTCTGCAAGATAAGTTAAAGCGCTTTTCAACCACATTAATTCCAAATTGCAAATCTACACAAAAATACCTTTAAAACGATATGAGTTTTATTAAAATCGGTTGACGATAAGATACTTAAACATCAACTTGAAAAAAGTTGCTTCCATATATATATATATATATATATATGTTTGGCAACATATTTTTATCCCTAGAAGGATTAACATCTGTTATTTAATTGCAGTTTATTTCGTTGACTTATCTATAAATGTGGTATAATACCGGAGTCCCATATTTTGAATATACTCTTCTTTATCGTGGTATACAATGAAAAAAAAAATCTCGCTATTTCCTACCCTATATATTAATTTTACTTATGAGCCCTTCACAAGTGTAATGGTTAAAAATTTTAACTTTTTATAAATCGATGTTAATCAATGATTTTTAGGTATTTCAATTTTTTTCCATGTATAATGCTTCCGTAATAATATGAGGATTAGTAAATCACATCTCCATAAACAATAATCAACATCTCCATCCTGTGCTTATGTATACATATGTATGTACATTAGAATACAACCAAATTTTTGGCATAGTACCACGGAGCAGAGATGTTAACTTTTATTTTTTAATTACCTTATGGCCCTCCAAAAATTACCGTTTTTGAGACGAAATTACCGTACGCAAATGTTTTTAATAAAAGCATTAATGTGCTGTTTCCAAACGACAGGCGATTGAATGTGTAGTAAAATTTATATAAAAAGCACTCAGTCCATCCCATCGCCTTCATTTGGAAATAACAGATAAGAGCAGTATTCATAAACAATTTATTTAAAATTAAAATGTGTTTTAAGAAAAATTTAAATGGAAATTTTTGTCTTAAAATACAATTTTAACCAAAATTATTGTATATTTTATGAATACGGCAGTAAAATAGTTGTGAATAAAATAGGTACATATATTCATTCAATTCAAAATATTTTTATTTAATAGGCTTAGCATACATATGTATGTGAAGAACATTAAAAAAAATTCATTTAAATTTATTCATTCATTTAAATTTATACTTTAACTGCCTGTTTAACGATTTCGAACGTAGACGTTCGCATAGAATTTTATATTGAAATTATTTTTAAAACTGAGTGTTTTTCATATAAATTTTCTATGCGAACGATAACGTTCGAAACCGTTAAACTGGCAGTAAATAAATAATTTTTGAATTGTTATAGTCACAAGAAAAATCAATCCAACCGTACTTAGACCAAGGCAAATTTTTAAATTGAAAATCACCTCTTGAAAGCGAAAATTATAAAACCTTCATATTTATGTAAGTATATGTATTTCAAAAATCCAAATTTCTTTAAATTACCGTATTTTGAATAGAATTACCTTGCTACCTTTTGCGGCCCAAAATTACCGTAAAAAAGGGTAATTACCGTACGGTTAACATCACTGCCACGGAGTCGCCAAGAATGTTTTTGTAATGAAAACACCTGTCTCCCGTCGTTTTGCGAAAAAAAACCTCACGCAGGGAAGCAAATTTCTAAAACCTTCCAAAATATTTTGAACCGCGATGAATTGTAAACCTTAGGAAAATTTTTAAATCTAAAGCAGTGGATAAATTCCAAAATAGCATTTAAGTGATACGTATAGGAATATATACAAATATCAGGTGTATATTTTTTAAAATTTCCGTGAGATAAAATGGTTGTTTTCAAACTTCAACCCGATCCCTGCGTGAACTTTTTTAACAATCCGAAAAAATTATCAAATTAGTTATTAATAACTTTTAATGTTCTACACGACAATACTAAGCCGTTTTTGATATTCGCAAAAAGTGTGAAAAAGTAATAGCCCTAATGTACATACGTTATTCTCCGCAAAGCAAAAAGAATATATTTAAATTTTGGTATAATTTACGCAGTACTCAACAATAAAGATTTTATTATTTTAATTGCTTAATCTTGTAAAAATATTTTTGCAGACCTTTATAAGAATTTTACAAACTTCAAAAAGTAAGACGGAAGGAACACACAAACTTTCAAAGCCTGATTTATTTTCATAATTTGTAATAATACTTTGTTGTAATAATAAATGAAATTGGATTTTTCGTCGGAAATAATTTAATGATTTGTAAAATAATACAATTTCAATATATAAAATTTTAAATTAAACTTTGTCATACATTTTTAAACAAAAAATATATCAAATTTAAAGAAATTACAGGCGGAAAATTATTTTGATTATCATCCAATTCACATTAACAATACTTGTGAGTTTTTTATTACTAACACAATTACAAAAATTGTGAGTTTGATAAGGCAGTTTAATTTGTGGCAATGCCAAGATAATTAATCTTTTTAGAAAAATTACCATTCTTTAAATTTGGATAATAACAGTATTTAAACTTCGGTGCGAATCCATATATTTTCATCTGTACAACAATAAAACACATATTCTTACCCTACAATTACAATTCGGTCACATTTGCTTTTACGTAAGTTAGTTGCACATAAATTCAATGAAAACAAAACTTCTTTTATTACTTAACATAGCGTCTTCAACTGACAATTTTTTGTCATACCAAACGTCAAAGTCTATATAAAAAAAACTCGAAAATTTTTGTCAGCGTTTTTTTAATATGAAGTTTGACGTTTGGTATGACAAAAAATTGTCAGGTAAAGACGCTATGTAAATGTGTCTTCAACGAGAAAAACAAGACTTCATTTAGTTTGTTTATATGTATGTATGTACATACACACATATTTTTAAATTGTCATCAGCGTTGCCACGACCAAAAAAAATTTGTAACCAAAATGTAAAAATAAAGTAACCAAAAGCGGAAAAAAGTAACCAACATTATTTTGTATTAAACACGGAAAGAATTATTTACTAAATCACCAGAAGATATGGCTTGAACCAAAAAAATTTACGTGAGCCAAGATAGCGTCGACGAAATAGCGTCGAATTTGGGAATTTAAAAACCGGGAAAACAAAATACCCAAATTATCGTCTTTTGCAGAATAAGAACAAAAAGTTAGCGTCGAATTTAGGAATTTAGAGGGATTTCAAAAAGTAAAAAAAAAGTTAGCGTCGAATTTAGGAATTTAAAAAGGGGAAGTAAAAATAACTAATATTTTTAATACAAATACAAAAAATAGTTAACACAAATTAAAAAATACACATTTAGGAACAAAATAAGCGACGCGTACAAAAAATCGTGAGGTCTGTTCCCGAGATATTTGGGTGCATCCAAAATGGTCAGTAAAAAGCGTTGCTGATTATCCCATGGAACACAGGCTTTTGCACGGTATAAACTGTATATATTCTGAAAGTAAATCGTTTTCCGCACAAAATGAGCGATGCGTGCAAAAAATCGTTCGGTTAGTTCCCGAGATATTTGGGTGCATCCAAAATGGTCAGTAAAATGCTTTGCTGATTTATCCCATGGAACACAGGCTCTTGCACGGTATAAACTGTATATAATCTGAAAGTAAATAGTTTTCCGGACAAAAAGAGCCATGCGTGCAAAAAATTGCCCATGCCGTTCCTGAGAAATCTGGGTTCATCCAAAATGGTCAGTAAAATGCTTTGCTGATTTATCCCATGGAACACAGGCTCTTGCACGGTATAAACTGTATATAATCTGAAAGTAAATAGTTTTCCGGACAAAAAGAGCCATGCGTGCAAAAAATTGCCCATGCCGTTCCTGAGAAATCTGGGTTCATCCAAAATGGTCAGTAAAATGCTTTGCTGATTTATCCCATGGAACACAGGCTTTTGCACGGTATAAACTGTATATATTCTGAAAGCTAATAGTTTTCCGGACAAAAAGAGCCATGCGTGCAAAAAATTGCCCATGCCGTTCCTGAGAAATCTGGGTTCATCCAAAATGGTCAGTAAAATGCTTTGCTGATTTATCCCATGGAACACAGGCTTTTGCACGGTATAAACTGTATATAATCTGAAAGTAAATAGTTTTCCGGACAAAAAGAGCCATGCGTGCAAAAAATTGCCCATGCCGTTCCTGAGAAATCTGGGTTCATCCAAAATGGTCAGTAAAATGCTTTGCTGATTTATCCCATGGAACACAGGCTTTTGCACGGTATAAACTGTATATATTCTGAAAGCTAATAGTTTTCCGGACAAAAAGAGCCATGCGTGCAAAAAATCGCCCGTGCCGTTCCTGAGAAATCTGGGTTCATCCAAAATGGTCAGTAAAATGCTTTGCTGATTTATCCCATGGAACACAGGCTTTTGCACGGTATAAACTGTATATAATCTGAAAGTAAATAGTTTTCCGGACAAAAAGAGCCATGCGTGCAAAAAATTGCCCATGCCGTTCCTGAGAAATCTGGGTTCATCCAAAATGGTCAGTAAAATGCTTTGCTGATTTATCCCATGGAACACAGGCTTTTGCACGGTATAAACTGTATACAATCTGAAAGTAAATAGTTTTCCGGACAAAAAGAGCCATGCGTGCAAAAAATTGCCCATGCCGTTCCTGAGAAATCTGGGTTCATCCAAAATGGTCAGTAAAATGCTTTGCTGATTTATTCCATGGAACACAGGCTTTTGCACGGTATAAACTGTATATAATCTGAAAGTTAATAGTTTTCCGGACAAAAAGAGCCATGCGTGCAAAAAATCGCCCGTGCCGTTCCTGAGAAATCTGGGTTCATCCAAAATGGTCAGTAAAATGCTTTGCTGATTTATCCCATGGAACACAGGCTTTTGCACGGTATAAACTGTATATAATCTGAAAGTAAATAGTTTTCCGGACAAAAAGAGCCATGCGTGCAAAAAATTGCCCATGCCGTTCCTGAGAAATCTGGGTTCATCCAAAATGGTCAGTAAAATGCTTTGCTGATTTATCCCATGGAACACAGGCTTTTGCACGGTATAAACTGTATATATTCTGAAAGCTAATAGTTTTCCGGACAAAAAGAGCCATGCGTGCAAAAAATCGCCCGTGCCGTTCCTGAGAAATCTGGGTTCATCCAAAATGGTCAGTAAAATGCTTTGCTGATTTATCCCATGGAACACAGGCTTTTGCACGGTATAAACTGTATATAATCTGAAAGTAAATAGTTTTCCGGACAAAAAGAGCCATGCGTGCAAAAAATAGCCCATGCCGTTCCTGAGAAATCTGGGTTCATCCAAAATGGTCAGTAAAATGCTTTGCTGATTTATCCCATGGAACACAGGCTTTTGCACGGTATAAACTGTATACAATCTGAAAGTAAATAGTTTTCCGGACAAAAAGAGCCATGCGTGCAAAAAATTGCCCATGCCGTTCCTGAGAAATCTGGGTTCATCCAAAATGGTCAGTAAAATGCTTTGCTGATTTATTCCATGGAACACAGGCTTTTGCACGGTATAAACTGTATATAATCTGAAAGTTAATAGTTTTCCGGACAAAAAGAGCCATGCGTGCAAAAAATCGCCCGTGCCGTTCCTGAGAAATCTGGGTTCATCCAAAATGGTCAGTAAAATGCTTTGCTGATTTATCCCATGGAACACAGGCTTTTGCACGGTATAAACTGTATATAATCTGAAAGTAAATAGTTTTCCGGACAAAAAGAGCCATGCGTGCAAAAAATTGCCCATGCCGTTCCTGAGAAATCTGGGTTCATCCAAAATGGTCAGTAAAATGCTTTGCTGATTTATTCCATGGAACACAGGCTTTTGCACGGTATAAACTGTATATAATCTGAAAGTTAATAGTTTTCCGGACAAAAAGAGCCATGCGTGCAAAAAATCGCCCGTGCCGTTCCTGAGAAATCTGGGTTCATCCAAAATGGTCAGTAAAATGCTTTGCTGATTTATCCCATGGAACACAGGCTTTTGCACGGTATAAACTGTATATATTCTGAAAGCTAATAGTTTTCCGGACAAAAAGAGCCATGCGTGCAAAAAATCGCCCGTGCCGTTCCTGAGAAATCTGGGTTCATCCAAAATGGTCAGTAAAATGCTTTGCTGATTTATCCCATGGAACACAGGCTTTTGCACGGTATAAACTGTATATAATCTGAAAGCTAATAGTTTTCCGGACAAAAAGAGCCATGCGTGCAAAAAATTGCCCATGCCGTTCCTGAGAAATCTGGGTTCATCCAAAATGGTCAGTAAAATGCTTTGCTGATTTATCCCATGGAACACAGGCTTTTGCACGGTATAAACTGTATACAATCTGAAAGTAAATAGTTTTCCGGACAAAAAGAGCCATGCGTGCAAAAAATTGCCCATGCCGTTCCTGAGAAATCTGGGTTCATCCAAAATGGTCAGTAAAATGCTTTGCTGATTTATCCCATGGAACACAGGCTTTTGCACGGTATAAACTGTATACAATCTGAAAGTAAATAGTTTTCCGGACAAAAAGATCCATGCGTGCAAAAAATTGCCCATGCCGTTCCTGAGAAATCTGGGTTCATCCAAAATGGTCAGTAAAATGCTTTGCTGATTTATCCCATGGAACACAGGCTTTTGCACGGTATAAACTGTATATAATCTGAAAGTAATTAGTTTTCCGGACAAAAAGAGCCATGCGTGCAAAAAATTGCCCATGCCGTTCCTGAGAAATCTGGGTTCATCCAAAATGGTCAGTAAAATGCTTTGCTGATTTATCCCATGGAACACAGGCTTTTGCACGGTATAAACTGTATATAATCTGAAAGTAAATAGTTTTCCGGACAAAAAGAGCCATGCGTGCAAAAAATTGCCCATGCCGTTCCTGAGAAATCTGGGTTCATCCAAAATGGTCAGTAAAATGCTTTGCTGATTTATCCCATGGAACACAGGCTCTTGCACGGTATAAACTGTATATAATCTGAAAGTAAATAGTTTTCCGGACAAAAAGAGCCATGCGTGCAAAAAATTGCCCATGCCGTTCCTGAGAAATCTGGGTTCATCCAAAATGGTCAGTAAAATGCTTTGCTGATTTATCCCATGGAACACAGGCTTTTGCACGGTATAAACTGTATATAATGAACCCAGATTTCTCAGGAACGGCACGGGCGATTTTTTGCACGCATGGCTCTTTTTGTCCGGAAAACTATTAGCTTTCAGAATATATACAGTTTATACCGTGCAAAAGCCTGTGTTCCATGGGATAAATCAGCAAAGCATTTTACTGACCATTTTGGATGAACCCAGATTTCTCAGGAACGGCATGGGCAATTTTTTGCACGCATGGCTCTTTTTGTCCGGAAAACTATTTACTTTCAGATTATATACAGTTTATACCGTGCAAGAGCCTGTGTTCCATGGGATAAATCAGCAAAGCATTTTACTGACCATTTTGGATGAACCCAGATTTCTCAGGAACGGCATGGGCAATTTTTTGCACGCATGGCTCTTTTTGTCCGGAAAACTATTTACTTTCAGATTGTATACAGTTTATACCGTGCAAAAGCCTGTGTTCCATGGGATAAATCAGCAAAGCATTTTACTGACCATTTTGGATGAACCCAGATTTCTCAGGAACGGCATGGGCAATTTTTTGCACGCATGGCTCTTTTTGTCCGGAAAACTATTTACTTTCAGATTATATACAGCTTATACCGTGCAAAAGCCTGTGTTCCATGGGATAAATCAGCAAAGCATTTTACTGACCATTTTGGATGAACCCAGATTTCTCAGGAACGGCACGGGCGATTTTTTGCACGCATGGCTCTTTTTGTCCGGAAAACTATTAACTTTCAGATTATATACAGTTTATACCGTGCAAAAGCCTGTGTTCCATGGAATAAATCAGCAACGCTTTTTACTGACCATTTTGGATGAACCCAGATTTCTCAGGAACGGCACGGGCGATTTTTTGCACGCATGGCTCTTTTTGTCCGGAAAACTATTAGCTTTCAGATTATATACAGTTTATACCGTGCAAAAGCCTGTGTTCCATGGAATAAATCAGCAACGCTTTTTACTGACCATTTTGGATGAACCCAGATTTCTCAGGAACGGCACGGGCGATTTTTTGCACGCATGGCTCTTTTTGTCCGGAAAACTATTTACTTTCAGATTATATACAGTTTATACCGTGCAAGAGCCTGTGTTCCATGGGATAAATCAGCAAAGCATTTTACTGACCATTTTGGATGAACCCAGATTTCTCAGGAACGGCATGGGCAATTTTTTGCACGCATGGCTCTTTTTGTCCGGAAAACTATTTACTTTCAGATTATATACAGTTTATACCGTGCAAAAGCCTGTGTTCCATGGGATAAATCAGCAAAGCATTTTACTGACCATTTTGGATGAACCCAGATTTCTCAGGAACGGGATGGGCAATTTTTTGCACGCATGGATCTTTTTGTCCGGAAAACTATTTACTTTCAGATTGTATACAGTTTATACCGTGCAAAAGCCTGTGTTCCATGGAATAAATCAGCAAAGCATTTTACTGACCATTTTGGATGAACCCAGATTTCTCAGGAACGGCACGGGCGATTTTTTGCACGCATGGCTCTTTTTGTCCGGAAAACTATTAGCTTTCAGAATATATACAGTTTATACCGTGCAAAAGCCTGTGTTCCATGGGATAAATCAGCAAAGCATTTTACTGACCATTTTGGATGAACCCAGATTTCTCAGGAACGGCACGGGCGATTTTTTGCACGCATGGCTCTTTTTGTCCGGAAAACTATTAACTTTCAGATTATATACAGTTTATACCGTGCAAAAGCCTGTGTTCCATGGAATAAATCAGCAACGCTTTTTACTGACCATTTTGGATGAACCCAGATTTCTCAGGAACGGCACGGGCGATTTTTTGCACGCATGGCTCTTTTTGTCCGGAAAACTATTAGCTTTCAGAATATATACAGTTTATACCGTGCAAAAGCCTGTGTTCCATGGGATAAATCAGCAAAGCATTTTACTGACCATTTTGGATGAACCCAGATTTCTCAGGGCAATTTTTTGCACGCATGGCTCTTTTTGTCCGGAAAACTATTTACTTTCAGATTATATACAGTTTATACCGTGCAAAAGCCTGTGTTCCATGGGATAAATCAGCAAAGCATTTTACTGACCATTTTGGATGAACCCAGATTTCTCAGGAACGGCACGGGCGATTTTTTGCACGCATGGCTCTTTTTGTCCGGAAAACTATTAACTTTCAGATTATATACAGTTTATACCGTGCAAAAGCCTGTGTTCCATGGAATAAATCAGCAACGCTTTTTACTGACCATTTTGGATGAACCCAGATTTCTCAGGAACGGCACGGGCGATTTTTTGCACGCATGGCTCTTTTTGTCCGGAAAACTATTAGCTTTCAGAATATATACAGTTTATACCGTGAAAAAGCCTGTGTTCCATGGGATAAATCAGCAAAGCATTTTACTGACCATTTTGGATGAACCCAGATTTCTCAGGAACGGCATGGGCAATTTTTTGCACGCATGGCTCTTTTTGTCCGGAAAACTATTTACTTTCAGATTATATACAGTTTATACCGTGCAAAAGCCTGTGTTCCATGGGATAAATCAGCAAAGCATTTTACTGACCATTTTGGATGAACCCAGATTTCTCAGGAACGGCATGGGCAATTTTTTGCACGCATGGCTCTTTTTGTCCGGAAAACTATTAGCTTTCAGAATATATACAGTTTATACCGTGCAAAAGCCTGTGTTCCATGGGATAAATCAGCAAAGCATTTTACTGACCATTTTGGATGAACCCAGATTTCTCAGGAACGGCATGGGCAATTTTTTGCACGCATGGCTCTTTTTGTCCGGAAAACTATTTACTTTCAGATTATATACAGTTTATACCGTGCAAAAGCCTGTGTTCCATGGGATAAATCAGCAAAGCATTTTACTGACCATTTTGGATGAACCCAGATTTCTCAGGAACGGCATGGGCAATTTTTTGCACGCATGGATCTTTTTGTCCGGAAAACTATTTACTTTCAGATTGTATACAGTTTATACCGTGCAAAAGCCTGTGTTCCATGGAATAAATCAGCAAAGCATTTTACTGACCATTTTGGATGAACCCAGAGTTCTCAGGAACGGCATGGGCAATTTTTTGCACGCATGGCTCTTTTTGTCCGGAAAACTATTTACTTTCAGATTATATACAGTTTATACCGTGCAAAAGCCTGTGTTCCATGGGATAAATCAGCAAAGCATTTTACTGACCATTTTGGATGAACCCAGATATCTCGGGAACAACACGGGCGATTTTTTGCACGCATCGCTCTTTTTGTCCGGAAAACTATTAGCTTTCAGAATATATACAGTTTATACCGTGCAAAAGCCTGTGTTCCATGGGATAAATCAGCAACGCTTTTTACTGACCATTTTGGATGAACCCAGAGTTCTCAGGAACGGCATGGGCAATTTTTTGCACGCATGGCTCTTTTTGTCCGGAAAACTATTAGCTTTCAGAATATATACAGTTTATACCGTGCAAAAGCCTGTGTTCCATGGGATAAATCAGCAAAGCATTTTACTGACCATTTTGGATGAACCCAGATATCTCGGGAACAACACGGGCGATTTTTTGCACGCATCGCTCTTTTTGTCCGGAAAACTATTAGCTTTCAGAATATATACAGTTTATACCGTGCAAAAGCCTGTGTTCCATGGGATAAATCAGCAACGCTTTTTACTGACCATTTTGGATGAACCCAGATATCTCGGGAACAGCACGGGCGATTTTTTGCACGCATAGCTCATGTTGTTCCAAATAGTGTATTTTTAATTTGTGTTAACTATTTCTTGTATTTTTGTTAAAATATTAAATATTTATACTTCCCCTTAATAAATTCCTAAATTCGACGCTAACTTTTTGTTCTGATTCTGCAAATCCCATTATTTGGGTATTTGGGTTTCCCGGTTTTTAAATTCCCAAAAATCGACGCTATTTCGTCGACGCTATCTTGGCTCACGTAAAAATTTTGCACCATTCTCGTCTAAGCCAAACATTTTTTATTGTAAACATATGTGTGGCTTGGTTTAAGCAAGAGGTTATGACTCAAAGCGAACTAAAATTTACTTAAATACAGCTAAAAAAAATTAATTATAATTCTATAGTTACTTAAATCAAGTTTTCGTTGCTTAGGGCCAATTTTACCAATTCTTTTTATATATCAATTTATATTAAAATATATACTTTTCATATAATTTTATTTTTTATTTCACGTGAAAAACGAATTTTAATTATAAGTTTATGTGTTAAAAAATTGTTGAAATCGGCCATGAATATTTTACAAAATACAAGGAAAAGCCTAAATTTTTTACATATCGATTCAAATAAAAATTAATTGAATTTAACCAAGTTAACTTGAGCTTTTTCTAAAAAATTTAAAGAAATCCCTAGCACTTATTTCTTGTAGCAAGAAATTCAATTTTATTTAAAAATCAAGAAAACCAGACTTATACTACGTAAATGCTGCTTGATTTCAGAAATATCTTTCTTCTTTTTATTAAAAACTAGCTACTTTTGTATTTTTTGTTTTAAGAAATTTTTGATTATATATTAAAATCGTGAATATTTTGATCATGAGAAAATGTTTATTTATTTAAAAAAAATTTACTAAATACGAATAAAATAATAAGTTAGAATCATGAAATTATTTTTGGATTTTGAATTATCTTGTTTTAAGAAACGAAATTGATTTCTTTGGAAAATAAACTTCTTACGTGAAAGTGCTATTTTATTCACACTTCAGTTTTAAAATATGTCTACAGAAGAAATTGTGTTTGTTTGTATCTTGTAGGCTAGTAAACCGCTGGATCGATTTTTAAAAGTTTTGATAGTAAAGGGTGGTTAAATTGTAAGGGACGATGTTGAATGTGAACCACACCTAAACGCCAAGTTTTTTTCCGAATTTTATTCGACATTTTTCAATTTCAGACTAACTCAATTTGAATCATGGAAAGATACACAATCGAGCTACGCGTAAAAGTTATTCAGGCTTATTATGAAAATAGGAAATCAAATCAAAATGCATATCGTGCAATTTTCGAAGAAAATCATCTTCAGTGGATTCGTCAATAAGCAGAATTGCCGCATATGGGCGAATGATAATCCAAGAGTGATTGTCGAAAAACCAATGCACCCACAAAAAGTGACCGTTTTGTGCGGTTTATTGGCTGGCGGCATCATCGGGCCGAATTTTTTCCCAAATGAGGCCGGTCAGGCAGTTACTGTGAATGGTGTTCGCTATCGTGAGATGATAACGAACTTTTTATGGCCCGAATTGGAAGATATGGATGTGGACGATATGTGGTCTCAACAGGACGTTGCCACTTGCCACACAGCTAACGAAACAATGGCTCTTTTGCGCAACAAATTAAATAGCCGTGTTATCTTACGTAATGGCGATGTCAATTGGCCGCCAAGATCATGTGATTTGACACCGTTGGACTTTTTTCTTTGGGGTTATTTGAAAGAAAAGGTGTACGTCGATAAGCCAGCAACAATTCAAGAGCTTAAGGATGAGATAATTCGGCACATTAACGGCATAGAACCTCCATTATGCCTCAGGGTCATCGAAAATTTGGACCATCGGATGGAGGTGTGCCGCCGTGGTCGCGGCGCCCATTTGGCCGATATTTTGTTCCATACATAATTGAGTAGTATCAATATATCATAATAAAATAAAATTACAATAATTTCCTAAATAGTTTGTGTTTTATTCAAAATCAACATCGTGCCTTGAAATTTTAACCACCCTTTATATTACGATGGTCTGGAAAGAACAATAGGCTATTTAAATTTTTCGAAATTTTTAGTGGAAGTGGCACCTCCTACACAAAATTTACACTTATTTTCGTCAGTTTTAAAATTCTTATGAGCTAGAGCATTAAACCTTTTTATATAAAGAGATCCTGGGATCGGAAGGACTTTTGACCTTATAGTGTTTCAGTTAGACCTATGAACCATTAAGAGTAGCAGATAATGACCATCTTCACCTCAAAGTATATACCTTAAATGGTTAACTTGATAGTCTGTTGAAGCTTAAGCTTCAAAAAAATAGTTTTAAAGTAGATGAAAAAAAAAATATATAAAACAGGGTCAAAAAAGCGGAGCGGGTAGTTCTTGTTCCAAAACAACTAAAATTGGTAATTTTTGTGTTGATAAAAAGTAACCAAAATGGAAAAAAAGTACACAAGTACAAATTGGAAAAAAAAGTAACCAATTTTGGTTAAAAGTAACCAAAACGGCAACGCTGATTGTCATGTGTATACATACACACACGCGTGCACGCACATATACGCTGATCAGTGTTGCCACCTCACGTGTAATTACACATATCATGTGTAATTTCTTTTTTCATGTGTAGCCCATGTGTAATTGACTCCATGTGTAATTCATGTGTAATTTAAAATTTTAACGTTTTGTTGCACTGATTTTTGTTATTATTTTTTCACAAGAAGTAAAAAAGTTTATCATTCTTAGCAAAACTTAAAAATGTTATTAAAAGAATGGAAGCGTTAAAAGAGCTGAACTAAAGATGGTTGGATCATTAACTACTAACCATTTGGCACTTAGATAGCTTTTGCCACAATTTTGTATAACGACGAAACTTCCTGGGTACATTATTCTTTTTTTGTTATTTAAAAGAGAGTCGATCATCGACTGCCAAAGAACAATTATAAAGCACAATTATAGAAAAAGGTATTCTTTTTGAAAATCTAGTTGGATTTGCATCAGATACAGCTAATGTTATATTTGTACAGTATAATTCAGAAGTTAAGTTGCTAAAAGACGAAAAGCCAGTTATTATTTTGATAAAATGCTCGTGCCACCTAATACATTTCGTAGCGTCAAAGGCCCGTCTGAACCTTTCAACGTATTTAAAAGTTTTACTTTGTAATATTAGATCTTGTTTTATTAGAAGTAATGCTTCGCAGATAAAACTTAAGGAGTTTCGAGAATATTTTCGCGACAACATGCACTCTTAAATTTTGAAAAATTTTAGCTTCATAGTAATTTGAAGGCATATTATTATTGGAAAAAGGTTTTTGAAATAAAAATTCCTTTGGAGGCAGATTATTTCCTACTTTGCAAATAGTTATTTTTGTTTTAATCTTTTAAATAGTAAAATGAATATATTATTTTTTTACATTTAATATAGCAACGATACGATTGTTGTAAACAAAAATGCAAATAAAGAGACATTTGAAAAATATTTTTGTGCTGGATAAGTAAATAATATAAAAATGTCCGGCATATCCAATGTTGCAGCAATAGAGGAACTGAATTAACATTCCGTTAAAAAATTGAGTCGACGACACTTGAAGGATGCATCAGATCATTTATCATACCCAAATAAGATGTTAGATATATATTGTCGCCTAAAATGCAAAAGGGCTTAGCAACAAAAAAAATTCGAAATACGAGTTTTTGATTGAGTTTTGTTCGTTTATTAAAAAAAAAAATTAGATCAAAAATGGCGACTTTATTAAAGAAATTCAAGCGCCAACTATACCTTGTTGTTATTGATTTTGTAAAGTTGTTTGCTTCGCCCGTAATAAAATAAAAAGTGTCGTTACGCCCTTTTGCATTTTAGGTGACGATATTTATGTTTATTTGTTTGCAAACAAAAATTCTATACATTAGTATTATCGCTTTTAGAGTCAAAAATTTTTAGTGGTTTGTACAAAATAAAAAGGTGGCAATAATAAGTTTTTTTGGTATATATGCTGCTTAAAATATCAATTCCACTTAGAAAATTGAAATTGGTTTACGTTTTATTAAGAAGCCAAATACGATTTTAGTTCCACTTTTGATCGAAATTTGTTTCTGAGCCATGCGTTAAAAGATAGCATGTGTAATTCGTATTTTCATGTGTAATTTTGGCATGATCCATGTGTAATTTAGCCTTTCGTTGGTGGCAACACTGACGCTGATAGATGAGAATTAAAAGTTCTCTGAGAGTAATAATTATTATTCTCAGAGTTCTCTAAAAATCAAAGTGGCAGTAGTAGTACTGCCATTCGACAAATTTAGCACTGGCCGTACAATGTATGGCAGTGGCACATCTTTATATATTTATAGTCTTTGGTTATACCATAGAGAAGAAAATCCTTGCACCCGGCCGAAGGCCGGCTATATAGAGAAGCTTTAGTTAGCGAAGCCAGTGTTCGTTATATCATAGAGAAGAAAATCCTTGCGCCCGGCCAAAGGCCGGCTATAATAAAAAAAAAGCAAAGCAAAGTAAAGCAAGCCAGTGTTAGTTATACCAAAGAGGAAAAAATCCTTGCGCATGGCCGAAAGCCCAACCGTGCTATCAATCGTACAATTTTTAAAACCAAAACTGTATAATTATTCGGATTTTGAAATCGGGATTCTAAATTTGGGATTTTTAGTTTCGGGCATTTTTAATTTAACTTTCTTTGTGTTCTTTTTTGGGGTTTAAATTCATTATAAATTTTGAGGTGATTTTTAATAATGAAGAATTACCCCAAATTTAAGGTCATATTTCATTTTATTTTTAGTGTTATTTTTCATTTTTTTGGGGTAATTTTTCATTAAAAAATGGGATCACATTGCATTATAAAAAAAGCCCTAAATTTGGAGTCAATTTTAATTTATTTTTTGGGGCCATATTTCGCAGCGCCGTTCACCCTCCTTAATTTTCGAAAAAACGGTAGATCTCGAAAACAAGAGGTAAGGCTCAGTTAGCCGGTATTAACAGTAACTTAACCTTACTGTAAAAAAGTAAGAAAAATCTATTTCTTGCAGATTGAGGCGTAACATCTTACTGCTAACTATAATCGTTCTAATTGCTTTACAGCTAATTTGCAACGTTACTGTTATTCCCGGCTAACTAAGTGTTATTATAGCAATAGTTAACATTTTTCAGCATTCCAAAATGTATTAATTATATAGCCATGTTCTGAAAATCACAAGATTTGAAATCACAATTGTGATTTAAGGTTGTTTTGAAAACCACAAACATTTTAACTTGGTTAAATTGGTAAAAAAACAAGTAATTTTAAATCGGCGGCCACTTAGCTCAGCGGCTTAAAATCACAATTATGAAGGATTTTTGTCCAAAACACCTTTTTTGTCATTTCAAAGCACTTCCACAAGTGGTTTTCAAAACATGCCTGATAATTGGGTTCCTAAAGTAACTTTCGCAATAATAGAATTAGAAATATTCCTATTTCCTGTAGTTTTGCCAGCTAAACTAGGAATAATGGAATTTATGATTTTCTTGATATTTTAGTTTGTTTTTTTTTCATTAAGATTACATAACATGAACTTACCGGAAACATTAGCCTTAATGAATACATGACTCATAAGGTTCGGTCTAACTACACGTTGGTCAGCTTCTGATCTCTGCATATTTGGCATGTATTGTAAAGCAACCTGATGAAAATATTGTTCAACATTTTCATAATATTCTTGGGCAAATTTTGTTTCCTCTGGTGACAAACGTTTTTCATCTGGTTCTCTGTTTGATTCTTCATTGAGAATATGTTTGCTATATGCTTCAATTTTTTGTAACCGACACCTTAAATAGCTAGCCATAATATACCGAATGCGCTCCAACTCCATTTGGTGGACTACATAACGAAAATCATTTTTATCTAGATCTTTCATATTTTCCTCCATGTGTGTCACTTGACCCATCATTAGTTCAAGCATATCACTTTGATGAGACAGGATCTCAGGTGCACAGATTTCATTGGTCCAGGCCGTTTCTAAAAACTCTAACACTTTTTGCGCTGTAATTTCTTCTTCATCATCTTTTTCATAATCGTTTGAAATTAATGCCAGATTGGAATTGTTCAAGACATCATCATCATTTGTTGGGTAATTTTCTTCAGACATTTGGCAATTGGTAAGCTTGATACTATCCCCGAATATATTTGATCACAATAATGGAAAAGCGCGGATTCCTCTGAAAACTATTAGTAAACAAATGCTTCTTCTTATTTGACAGCATTCACTAATGTAATGAGAATACATATAATACATTCCTAAAAAAGGTAAATTAGTGCATATATTTTTTATTAATTTGTGAAAAATGTATAATAATCATGAAGGATATAAAAATTGAATTATTTCTTTAATTATTAAAGTTTAACATTGTTTTAATTTAGTTACTAAAAATATTACTAACAATATGGTAACACTATCTTTGTTTGTAAATACACGTGAGGGCTCAAAATTGTTAAAATAATTGTGAAAATCCAAGCAATTTTTTTAACATGAATTCGGAAGAATTTAAAAAGAATTTTCGAATTATTGTGGAAAAAATATTTAATAACTGGCAAAATCTACGCTTAGCAGTTGATCATGGAATGGGAGGCAGAAATGGCCAAAAAGTAAGTTTAAATTAAAAAAATTCTATTATAACCAGCCCTCTAAAATTTTCTGTTAATGTAGGTGGCAATAGATATTATGAATTATACTTACGAGTATTGTATTGGGAACGACAACATCACGCTAGGTGAGCTACAGGACATTATTGAAGATTTAATGGATCAAGAGTTCGATACAATATGCGAAGATGGATCAGTGCCTGAAATATGCAGGCATTTACTACGCTACAAAGAAATGAGCCTAAAGGGTGAATATGCTGAAATAGAACAAGAACTAAGCAAATTACCACAAGGAAAAGAATGGCTGCGACCAGACGTCAAAATTACATACACACCAGTCGCCGGCGATTCCTCATCTGAGGATTTTAGTGATTTAGAAAATAGCGATGATTTAATGGATGTTGAAGATAAAATTGACGGTGAACAACCTTCCGGAAGTAGAGTTACAGGATCTCAATCCCGTAAGCAAAAAGATAATTTCGTAGAGCCAGAAGAAGGCTGGACAACAGTACAAAGCAGAAGAAAATAAAAATATGTCGAGATAAAAAAATATATGTACACATTTTATTCAAATAAATTTTTATTTATTTCTGCCAAATCCATAAATTGTAGTGTATCAATCTGGTCGTATACTTTGGGTAAGCAATGATTTCCTAAACAATATTTGCAATTTTCAATATAATTTTCCAGGTTTTTTTGAGATTTAGTAGTTGTTGCCAACTCTTGTAGTTCACTCCAAGATTTTACATACTTTTTTGATTTTCCTTTCAATATTAAAGAAACATCAGCAACTGAACACATTTCATCTTTGTTAGCTGTAAGGGACATATTAATTGCAGGATAAATAAAAAAAGCAAAGAAGAACAACCCGACTAGCACCAACATTGGTAGAAGTATGGCAAAATATTTATCTGGCAAATACGTTAAACCCCATTCTTTGGTTGGAAGAAGTGCCCACAAGAAATAGAATACAAAGAGTGTTATAACTAACAGGTAAAATGTATAACCATAAATAGCTCTATGCGGTGTTGGAGCCGGAGTATGTTCCGGCATTTTCTGTCGCTGAAAAGTCGAACGATTTTATTGTATCTTTGCAAAGAATCAGACTCTCAAAAAAGGAAGTTATTGCAGTCCTTAAGTTTTTAACTTGATCAGCAGTAAAATGAACTTCAACGCAATCTTCCACCAAGCACAAATCTTTACTTACAAAATTGCGTCTAGGTTCTTGATCTACACTTAGAACCTTATATGCGATTTCAGCGTGTTTCGCCGATTCGAAGGGAATTTTCAAAATTCTGTAACAAAGCAAATAATTAACAAAAAATATACACATAACAAACAATTAACACTCACGCTTCGGTATTTTTAGAGTTTTTTTTTATATCCAAAGGCATTTTTTTTTAGTGGAATAACATGTTTCGACTTTAAACTAAAAAGACTGCGTTATCATCGTGCCACTTATTATTACTCCCAGATAGGGTTGCCAGATATGAAATGTATAAAAACCGTACATCGAGAAAAAAAGGCAGTACATTGATTATCAACTTGAAATTCAGACAATGAAATAAATAATTATTGTAACTTAAAACAAAAAAATATAAAATTCAATGCATAACAATTCATAAAGAATACAAAATAAGAGATCTTTAATACTAAGTATTGAATATACGTATGCATTGAAATCTTTTAATTAGTCAGTTGTTTCCAACTATATGTTTGAATAACTTTAAAATAAGTTTTTATTATTAATACAGTCTCTAAGTGTTCTTTTAAAAGTCAACTTCGCTGTTATCTCCAAAAACATTGGCTCAATTAATAAGTCTGCGCGAAAATACAACAATCCAACAATAGAAAAAACAACAACCATTTTGACAAGGTTTCGTTTAAATGTGCTAAATTCCCGTTTCAAACTATTGATAAACTGAAACTTATTGTTGATGGGATAAGCTATTCCTATGCGCATTTCACTGGTTGCTTAGGCCAGATCGCCAGGAAACTTTATCCAAAGATTTAAGAAAAACTAAAGATATTATACAAATAAAACTGTTAAGCGAATAAGAATTATAAGCCCCAGTTTTACTTGTAACAATAGCAAAGCTTAAACAAAAACAACAATAATAAACAGTGAGTTTATCTTTTCTTACAGTCCCGACTACAATTGGATGATTTTTTGTCAACTCTAAATGTAGTCGTAAGTGGGTAAAAAAAAACAAAAATAAAAACAAATTACTTTATTTTATTTTACCAGTTCAGTTTTATTTACACAGCCACATGCATATTAGTTATCAACGTTTTTCTTGGGATTCAAAAAATTAATTAACAAATTTCGTTTGAATGTGCTAAATTCCCATTTCATACTATTGATAAACTGAAATTTTGTTTGTGTAAAAAATTATAAAGATGTCAAGAACAAAAGAATTTGCTTGTGCACATGGCCTATCCCAAGGTATATTTACACAAGGTAGACTCATTTGGGAGTGTAGACATTTTGCTCTATAAAAGGAACCATGTTGTCAAAATTGTCTTCATATAAAACAAAAACAATTTAACTCACAAATGTACAAATTTTGGCTCATATACACGCAATTTGACGTTGTGGTTCCAACTATGGGTAAACAGCTGACAAACATATGGGCCAACGAGTTTACCTTGTGTAAATATACCTTGGCCTATCCAATAGGTCTGCTTACTATTACAACAATACAACCAAGGTATATTTACACAAGGTAGAGTCATTTGGGAGTGTAGACATGCTGCTCTATAAAAAGAGCCAATTTGTCAAAATTGTCTTCATATAAAACAAAAACAATTTAACGCACACATGTACAAATTTTGGCTCATATACACGCAATTTGACGTTTTGGCTCCAACTAGGGGTAAACAGCTGACAAACATATGAGCCAACGAGTTTATCTTGTGTAAATATACCTTGAATACAACCAAGGTATATTTACACCTTGAATACAACAATACAAAAAACAACAGGCATTTTGTTTGTGTAAAATTCCTCGCCGTTGTCAAAATCTTACTACTACATAGGCAAAACAAAAGGAAAAATGTGTTTTGTGTGCATGTATGTGTGGCAAAAAACCAAAAAAGTAAACAAAAATATACACGTATAAGGAAAATGTAAACAACTTTTGATATCGTTGAGGAAAAAAAATAAACATCTGGCTTCTTAAGCAGACCCAAGGCGAATTTATAACAGGTAAGTGCAACTCTACAACTACAAAAAGCCCCATGTATTTTGTTTATGCAATTTTCTGACTGGTTGTCAAATTTCAGTATAGAAACAAAATAATATTTTGACGTTTCACCATTTTTTTTAATTCGCCGTGGATACAGCTGATGAACGGCTGACGAGTTGAGCTTACCTGGAGTTAATTCGCCTTAAGCAGACCTATTGGATAGACCAAGGCGAATTTACACAAGGTAAGTGCAACTCTACAACTACAAAAAGCCCCATGTATTTTGTTTATGAAATTTTCCCTCTTGTTGTCAAATTTCAGTACAGAATCAAAACAATATTTTGACGTTTCAGTGTTTTTTTAATTCGCCGTGGATACAGCTGATGAACGGCTGACGAGATGAGTTTACCTTGTGTAAATTCGCCTTGGGATAGACCATGCTTGTGCACAAAAGGGTAGAAATGTCAAAAACAATTGCTACAAAAATAATTGCACTCAAAAAAACAGAACTCTGAAAAAAATCAGCAGGCGCAAGGCGAATAAACTCCAGGTAAGCTTAACTCGTCAGCCGTTCATCAGCTGTATCCACGACGAATTAAAAAAATGGTGAAATGTCAAAATATTATTTTGTTTCTATATTGAAATTTGACAACAAGTCAGAAAATTTCATAAACAAAATACATGGGGCTTTTTGTAGTTGTAGAGTTGCACTTACCCGTTATAAATTCGCCTTGAGCATGCGTTTCGCGAAGACCAAGGCGAATTCATAAAGGCGACCGCATCATGAGATAGAGTTATACTAGTCATCTCTTTTTTTAATAATACTATGTATCAAGGCGAATTTACACAAGGTAAACTCATCTCGTCAGCCGTTCATCAGCTGTATCCACGGCGAATTAAAAAAAACGGTGAAACGTCAAAATATTGTTTTGTTTCTGTACTGAAATTTGACAACAAGTCGGAAAATTTCATAAACAAAATACATGGGGCTTTTTGTAGTTGTAGAGTTGCACTTACCTTGTATAAATTCGCCTTGCTATGTATTTTGTTTTTGTAAAAAGTTAGAGTGAATGTCAAAATTATTTGTTATAAATATTTAAAAAGGAATTTTTTTTGTTTATAAAATATACACAATTTCTTTAGAAAGTAAATCTTTTTATTCTATTGAAAATTCATTGTGGCTCCACTTATTTCTTACGCATTTTTAATTCCTTGTGTTTATATTTTATGTTCACTTTTTTGTTTAAATAAGTTTTTTTCAAGTTTTTATATTTTTATTGAATATTAAATTTTTTTTTTTTTTTTTTTTGATTATGTAATGGATGGCAAAACACAAGGTTTATATGCCAGGAATATTAAATTTGAATTAATTTTTTCACAAAATGTAAACAAAGCTTGACATTCAGTATACACCAAGGCGAATTCATACAGGTGAGATTTTCGAGTCATCTGTTTATTGTTTATTTGTTGTGTATACTGAATGTCATCAAAATAACTTTGATAATATACTCGCATGTGCCCGTGCGGAAAACTGAATTGGCAAATTGGTTTTTTTGTTGTTTTCTTGCGAAGACAATAGAATGAAACAATTTGTTTTTTAATTTTGTTTTTTCTTTTTACCCACTTATAACTACAATTCGAGTCGGAAAGAACCCAACCAATTGTAGAGGGATGTAAGAAAAGATAAACTCACTGTTTATTGTTGGTGTTTTGTTTAAGCTTTGATATTGTTACTTACAAGTAAGACTTTGAGTGTTTAAAATTCTTATTCGCTTTAGGGTTTTATTTGTATAATATTTTTAGCTTTTCTAAAATCTTAGGAAAAGGTTTCCTGATGAGCTGGCCTAAGCAACCAGTGAAATGCGCATAGAAGCTAGCTTTCCCTCAACAATAAATTTCAGTGTATTTATCAAATATGGAAAATTGGGAATTTAGCACGTCATACAGAAATCGTATTAATGATAAATTTTGTATTCCCGTAAAATAACTTTGATAATATACTCGCATGTGCCCGTGCGGAAAACTGAATTGGCAAATTGGTTTTTTTGTTGTTTTCTTGCGAAGACAATAGAATGAAACAATTTGTTTTTTAATTTTGTTTTTTCTTTTTACCCACTTATAACTACAATTCGAGTCGGAAAGAACCCAACCAATTGTAGAGGGATGTAAGAAAAGATAAACTCACTGTTTATTGTTGGTGTTTTGTTTAAGCTTTGATATTGTTACTTACAAGTAAGACTTTGAGTGTTTAAAATTCTTATTCGCTTTAGGGTTTTATTTGTATAATATTTTTAGCTTTTCTAAAATCTTAGGAAAAGGTTTCCTGATGAGCTGGCCTAAGCAACCAGTGAAATGCGCATAGAAGCTAGCTTTCCCTCAACAATAAATTTCAGTGTATTTATCAAATATGGAAAATTGGGAATTTAGCACGTCATACAGAAATCGTATTAATGATAAATTTTGTATTCCCGTAAATAACTTTGATAATATACTCGCATGTGCCCGTGCGGAAAACTGAATTGGCAAATTGGTTTTTTTGTTGTTTTCTTGCGAAGACAATAGAATGAAACAATTTGTTTTTTAATTTTGTTTTTTCTTTTTACCCACTTATAACTACAATTCGAGTCGGAAAGAACCCAACCAATTGTAGAGGGATGTAAGAAAAGATAAACTCACTGTTTATTGTTGGTGTTTTGTTTAAGCTTTGATATTGTTACTTACAAGTAAGACTTTGAGTGTTTAAAATTCTTATTCGCTTTAGGGTTTTATTTGTATAATATTTTTAGCTTTTCTAAAATCTTAGGAAAAGGTTTCCTGATGAGCTGGCCTAAGCAACCAGTGAAATGCGCATAGAAGCTAGCTTTCCCTCAACAATAAATTTCAGTGTATTTATCAAATATGGAAAATTGGGAATTTAGCACGTCATACAGAAATCGTATTAATGATAAATTTTGTATTCCCGTAAATAACTTTGATAATATACTCGCATGTGCCCGTGCGGAAAACTGAATTGGCAAATTGGTTTTTTTGTTGTTTTCTTGCGAAGACAATAGAATGAAACAATTTGTTTTTTAATTTTGTTTTTTCTTTTTACCCACTTATAACTACAATTCGAGTCGGAAAGAACCCAACCAATTGTAGAGGGATGTAAGAAAAGATAAACTCACTGTTTATTGTTGGTGTTTTGTTTAAGCTTTGATATTGTTACTTACAAGTAAGACTTTGAGTGTTTAAAATTCTTATTCGCTTTAGGGTTTTATTTGTATAATATTTTTAGCTTTTCTAAAATCTTAGGAAAAGGTTTCCTGATGAGCTGGCCTAAGCAACCAGTGAAATGCGCATAGAAGCTAGCTTTCCCTCAACAATAAATTTCAGTGTATTTATCAAATATGGAAAATTGGGAATTTAGCACGTCATACAGAAATCGTATTAATGATAAATTTTGTATTCCCGTAAATAACTTTGATAATATACTCGCATGTGCCCGTGCGGAAAACTGAATTGGCAAATTGGTTTTTTTGTTGTTTTCTTGCGAAGACAATAGAATGAAACAATTTGTTTTTTAATTTTGTTTTTTCTTTTTACCCACTTATAACTACAATTCGAGTCGGAAAGAACCCAACCAATTGTAGAGGGATGTAAGAAAAGATAAACTCACTGTTTATTGTTGGTGTTTTGTTTAAGCTTTGATATTGTTACTTACAAGTAAGACTTTGAGTGTTTAAAATTCTTATTCGCTTTAGGGTTTTATTTGTATAATATTTTTAGCTTTTCTAAAATCTTAGGAAAAGGTTTCCTGATGAGCTGGCCTAAGCAACCAGTGAAATGCGCATAGAAGCTAGCTTTCCCTCAACAATAAATTTCAGTGTATTTATCAAATATGGAAAATTGGGAATTTAGCACGTCATACAGAAATCGTATTAAATATAAATTTCGTTGAAAAAAAAAATTGATATTCATTAGTTAAGAAATTAGTTTAAGAAATGCAATTCATAAAAATATAATTTGTTTTGTTAAAATAAATAAAATATAACAATAAAATACTACTGGAATAACTGTAGCGTACGTTATGTAGCGTGCGTCACAAAGGGTTCACGGCTTTTGTCAGAAAATCACAACATTTTTTGGCTGCGAATAAGTGCATTGAGAATTCTCTTATAGTCATCTTTCTTTTAGGAATTCGATTTTGTATACCTTATGATGCAAAATTCGCTAAAAATTAGGAAAACACACTTCAAACTTTGAAGTTACTTCCACTTTTTGTAGCGTGCGTCACAAAACTTTGTGATAGATTATTTCGCAACAAATACTTGCTAAGAAATTATCATATATGCCATTCCTAAGTACATATTAACGCAACTAAATACTATACATAAGTTGAAGCTATCTCTTTTGAAAGGCCAAAAAAGGTTTATATATCAATCAGAGAACGCGTACGAATGTAGCGTTCGTCACGCAGGATTTGCCCATATGTATTTTAAAAACAAAAAAATTCCATTTTATATTTTTAAGAAATATTTTTGACATTCACTCCAACCCAAGGTATATTTATAGCAGGTAGCCGCGAGATTACAACAATTGTACAATAAAACAAACAACAGGGCTTTTTATTGTTGTTATGTGGTATGAACTGTCAAAAGGCAAAGGGGTTGATGAGAGACAAAAAAGACAAAAGATAGAGACAAAAAACTTGTTTACATGTTTATTATACAACTTTTGACAGTTCGTACCACAAAACAAGCAAATAAAAAATAAACAGCTGGCTTTCCGAGACTACCTGCTATAAATATACCTTGCTCCAACCTTTTACAATAACAAAATACATAGTATTTTTCAATAAAAAGGGATAGCTGGTATAACTCTATCTCATGATGCGGTCACCTTTATGAATTCGCCTTGGTATACACACAAAAAAATAAACAGTTGACTCGAAAATGTCACCTTTATGAATTCGCCTTGGCGAAGCTCTACTTATTGTGCCATGTTCAGTTGTTTGAATGAGGAAGTGAAAATATGAATATTTTCGAAATTTTGAAATGACCAACTTTATAGACCTTCTTTTCATTTATTTTCTACAGGTTTTTTTTTTAAATTTTTATTCAGCACAAACTTTTAGTGATGCGAACTCAACAAAAAACATATTAAATGAAAATAATTGATACGAAATCATGGACTGAAAAGTTTAAATTAAGGATTAAAATGTTAATTTTATCAAATTTATTATTATTAAGGCTGAAACGTTTTTGTATAAAAAAAATCAAAAAACAAATGGAACAAATCTCATATCACATATTTCTAAGAAAACTAAAAACGTCCATAACTCGAAAACTAAACGTTTGCACCAATTTTTTTTAATTTTTTCTTCCTATTTTTCAATTTTCTATCACCCTAGGTACTTTTTTTATTTGGAGCTGCGTCGGCAAACTTGATTCAAGCCAAACAAATCTCCTGTGCATTATCGAAACTGTTGCAAATTTGTACGTTCGGGTAAGAAACCATACATTTTTAGATTATATGGTTTTAATTTTTCGCAAAGTTGCTTTACTGTCTGGAACATGTCAATTAATTGCAGGTTGTCATTATTCTCTATTTTTTTTTCCTATGTTGTGTACATTTAAAAAAAATTGGCTTAAAACAGGTAAACGAACAACAGTTTTAGAACAACAAGTAAGCTGCAGGCGCCATCGTTAAAAAAACAGAACAATTGTAGTGATACTGTAGACAAACATTATATTTTAATGTTTAATAATGTTTCTTTTTTTACATTGATAAAGAAATGAACAAACAAAAAATTTGATCAACGACCGCACCACGAACAGCTTGTGGGTGTATTGTGTAAGTATATGTTTTGTTTTTGTCAAATTATTTTGCTGGCTTTTTGTTTTTTTTTTCGTATGTACCAGCCAAAAGGGACGAACATTAATGAGCAGAACCGAACACAATGAAGCAGTGTTCGAAAATAAACAGTACATTATTTAGCGTTAGGCTCACGCACCCAAGAACGATATCTTTTTTTTTAGTGATTGTGTAGACGAACACAACCCTTAATACCGTTCGTAACTATTTTCAAGAAAGAGCCGAATATTATATAATGTTCTGTTCTTCGTCAAAAAATAGAACAATTGTAGACAAACATATTTTAATGTTCTATAATGTTTCTTTTTTACATTGATAAAAAAATGAACAAAAAAAAATTTAACAACGACCGCTTGTGTGTGTATTCTGTATGTTTTGTTTGTGTAAAATTACCAGCTGAAATGGGCGAACATTAATGAGCCGAACCAAGGTATATATGTAAATATACCTTGAGCCGAACCGAACACAATAAATTTTGTGGATTTAAAAAAAAAAACGAACGGAATTAAATGTTCTGATCTTTTGTTGAGTTTGATAAAAACAGTATTATTTTTGTGTTCGAAGGATACTAACAGGTAACCTTTTTTTTAATGATTTTCCACACAAACACTATTAGCGTTTGTGTTTTCCGCAAATCTTCCGAACCGAACACCAATGAGCGATATTTAGTGTTTATTTTTGAACACTGCAATGAAGTTTGTGGATTAAAAAAAAACCGAACGGAATTAAATGTTCTCATCTTTTGTTAAGTTTGATAAAAACAGTATTATTTTCGTGTTCTGCTATGGCCCAACAATCCAACGATATAAAAAACAACACGCATTTTGTTTGTTTAAAAAATGAAAACGTCTTGGTTAACTTTTCTTCTTCAACATTTGTGACTCAATTTAATTAAAAAATTGCAAACCATGTTTTAAAGCCAGTTTTCTGCCTCTTTTAAACATTTTTAAATTTTGAGTTGTGTCTATGTGTGCGATATGTACATATGTATTTATACTTCTAGATTAAAATATTTTTGACCCCCGATATCCTGAAGTTGCGAAAATGTTGTAAATAGTTCTACATACACCTAAATACGTATGTAATTTATACTTGCATATTTAAAAACTAATAATATTACTTCTTTTATATTCTGTTAAGTTTATGCAAGTTTGATCATTCAAACTTTTTGAATAATCAAATATAAACAGTATAATTGAATTCACCAGGCGAATTTATTTTTATTAATTCGCCTTGTGGATTTCTTTGTCTTGAATGTAACTTCGTTTTGTTTCTATGAGATATACCAACTTCGCGAAAATGTAATTTTCTGTTGAAGCTTAAGTTTGTCTTCTAAGTAGCGCTATAATAAATTTAGATATAAATTTAATTTAATAAATTTAAGAACCAAACTATAAACTATATATAAACTTTAGGTCAAAAATTAAAAGGTCTGAAAAGAGGGTTTTTCTAACAACAAAATGATGTATGTAACTTTCTCGTTAGTCAGTGAAAAATTTATATGGTAACCAACAATTACACTGCGCATGAAATTGACACTTTTTTTTCGTGACAAGCCGGGCACATGGCGTTTTAATATAATTCGGGGACGCTGAATCTGTTTGCAACTTTTGATTTTATTCACAAAAGTCGACCAATTTTAATTAATTTAAGAATTTCATAAAACGCAATATTTGTATGGGAGCTCCCTAAGGGAAATTCTTAAATTAATGAAAAATTTGTCGACTTTTGTGAATAAAATCAAAAGTTGCAAACAGATTTTAATCATTTATGGCTTATTTTGTTTGTAGCTTCGTTTTTTATAAGTCTGCAGAAAATTAGAAGCCTAGCTGCATTTTTTAATTTTTTATGAATTTTTAAAAAACAAAAATTTCGAAATTTTGATAAAAAAATTAATTTTTTTTTCAAAAAAAAAATTATGTTTCAATAACGACTACTCATATTAGAAAAAGAGTTTTACTTTTCTGAAATGAAATTTTATTGCGGAATTTTTGAGTTACGCGAATATATGTTGAGACACCTCCTCCATTTTCGAAATAACGGTATATCTCGAAAACCAGAGCCAATCTGAAAAAACCGCGGGCACCACTGGATTCAGCGTCCCCGAATTATGTTAAAACGCCATGTGCCCGGCTTGTCAGTTTTTTCAACTAGCATAGTGTTATTAACTAGATTATTACTATACACAATACTGAACTTAAAAAAAACTCGAGATATAAATACATATTGAGAAACCAGTATCTAAAAAATATATTGAAATATGATTTTTCGACCCTTGTAGCATCATAATTACTTACACTATCTTATCTAGATTAGGCGAAAATAAACAATACATATACAGCCCAATTATGAATAAAAATTCCCCGGGAGTTTTTTCCCTTCTCCCATTTTTCCTATGTAAATTCAATTGTAAAAATGGTATGTATATGTATGCCCCTTAAAATGTTAATGTTAGGTGTGCATATTATTTCATGTTTCTATTATTTTTCACATCACTGTTTGTATGTCTTTGCATGTTACCTTGGAAGCAATATAGAACAAACCAAGGTATATTTTAAACGGTGTAACAAAATCACGTTTATTTTCTCCATATAAAGTGTGCACTGTATTTATTAAAGATTTTTTCAATTCTGTACAATGAAATTTCACCTCTCCATAGTTTTTAATTAAGTCAAAATTATATCTATGTAATTGCTTGATGGAATATAGTTTGTTTTTATACTTTGTGCACTTTATCTTTATTCTTCATCTTCTTTGCGGTGAGACTTTTTCTTTTCACTTCGGCCAGACGATGATAACGTAGATGAAGTTCCCGTTTTACTGGACCGTTCCCTTTCTTTTTCACGAGATTTCGATCGTCGTCGTGATTTTTCACGACTTCTAGATCGCTCACGTCTAGAACTGAAAAAATGTATTAATTCATTACCGTTTACATCAAGACTTTGTTAATTTAAAGTTACCGTTCGCGATCCCTATCTCGGTCGCGTTCTCGGTCCCGATCCCTTCGTCTGCGTTCACGCTCTTCATCAGAACGTTCAATGTCCTAGTTGAATAAACAACATATTTAAGATATATGTTTTATCAATGGAATAAATGAATACCAATCTTACCTCAACCTTATCAGTTCTATCTCTATCACGATCTCTTTCTCGATCTCTTTCTTTGTCACGATCGCGATCTCTTTCCTTTTCACGATCCTTGTCTCTTTCCTTATCCCTTTCTTTCTCACGTGATTTTGATCTTCTTCGAGATTTTTCACGACTCCTCGAACGTTCTCGCCTCATTCTGCTTACAGTAAAATATAAAATATTTACATAATAAAACATTTACTTAAACACAGTACCTTTCTCGATCTCTGTCTCTCTCTCTTTCGCGTTCCCATTCTCTTTCCCTGCGCCGTCTTTCTCGTTCCTCTTCGGAACGTTCAGGAGGACCATTGGGGCCCATCATTCGTGGGGGTCCCATTGACATATGCATCGGGGGACCACCAGGTCCCATCATAATTCCCATGGGAGGCGGACCCATTCCCATGTTTGGAGCTGGCATTCCACTCATCATGGGAGGTTGTGGATGGGAATGTCGCATTTGGGGCGGCGGACCACCCATTTGAGGAGGTGGTACTCCCATTGGAGTTGGTAAAATACCAGGAGGACCGGCCATTTGTTGTGGCGGTCCTGAATTAGGCCCTGGTGTAAGTTCTTTAATACCACTAGGTACCCAATTTGGATTGTCACCGCCCCATTGAGAATCTTGAGTTGGTTCATATCCATAATCGAATGGTTCTGGCTCATGAAAAAAGGGTTCTTCAACGGGTCCTTGACCACCAAAATTTGGCGGCATTTGTCCAGGGCGTGAATACTCCCTGCATTCAGCTGTCATGACTTGGATAGCGTTTTCTTTTGTTCCTGGTTGACTTACAGGTCTTGGACCTCTTGGCATTGAAACAAATCTTGGCGGAATACCTTGGTGGGGTCCCTGATGAATACCAGATGGGTGCATCATGCCAGGCGGAGGCATTTGTAGTTGTTCTCCTAATGGTCCAATAGGCATTGGCCCGGGTGGTAGAATTCCAGGATGTACACCTGTTGGTATATTACTTTCTAATTGTCTTTCGGGTTGTGGATTTAGATTTTGGGTCAAACTAGCCAAACCGACTCCACTTTCAGCCACACGAAATCTTTTTTGTCTTTCACAATAAGACCTCCACGTTTCTTCATTGAATCCATAATTGAAATAGTCTGTTATGTCAGCACCTGGTTTTCGCCACGGTTTATCCTCCAAAGAATCTATACTAAACTCATGTGCTGCGACTCCATTAATTGAACCAACACCTTCAAAATCTTCGATAGAAAATTTTCCTACCTGTGTTGACTTGATTTTATCTTGACTACTAGCTCCGGCTAATAAATTTGAACGTTTATTTATATTATAGGTACTTGGCGCAGCTTTGATGTCGCCTATTACAACGTTAATATCATCGTCGGAGTCATCATCGTCGTCCTCGTCAGCTTCTTCTTCGTCGCCTACAGAACCCTCTTCCTTTTTTTTAATTTCTTCATTTTCGTCACCATCCGTTGTATCAGCCACTGTAGCTGCAGCTGTTGCTTCTTCGTCTTCCTCCATTTCGTGAGCAGGGTCCTCAAAATCCACTAATTCCTCACCAGGTGGACCATCATTTTTATCCTGTAAATTGTTTACACAGTCGCCTTGGGTAACAGCGGCGAGAGCTTCATTTTCTGCCTTCATTAACTCCTGAGAGTTCACTTTGTCGATGCCGGCTTCATCCACAGCACTTTCAGCTCCTAAACGCTCTTCCTCATTTGTGGTGGAGTCGGGGTTAGAAGTCCCATACAGCCAACTGTCTTCATTTGTATCATCTGCCATTTTTGTCAGCTTAAACTGGACGATAAATGGCCTAGTTTTAGCACAATTTATGAACGATTAAAGTTTTTAATACTCGCACAATGTTATAATTTGCCAAAATGTGTAGTTTATTGTCAATTAGTAGAGCACTGTGTTATCATTTTCATGTGAATTTTTAACATAGCGCTTACACCTCACAATACTGGTATGAGAGTCAGAAAATATATAGTATGTATACATATTATATGTCGAAACATATTTGTTGGCAAAATAAATTACACAAATTACTTGACAAAGACACACTTTGTTTCCGTTCATTTTTGTAGTGCAAGTTGCAGCTATAGGTGCTTTACCCTGCCTTTACACATGCAAGTAGTGGCATGCCATTACTGTATACATATTATCAAAGAAAATTTGTTCGAAATAGTCGAATCTCATGCCATTAGCTTTTGTGTTTACACATGCGTCTGCGAGTTCATTTTCAAAATTTCTTTGAAGCGTCAACTTGATATAATTTGCTGACTTCTCAAATTACAAAAAAAATAACAAGAAACCAAATAGAGTTACCGAGTTATATAAACATTATTTATATAAACATTATTTTAACAATATTAATGCTCTATAATTAACAAACTTGCTTTTATTAATGCGCGTTTCAAAAATTAATCATAATAATACATTTATCAAGTTAAAACTTTAATTACAGTTCGACAATAATCAAGTAAATTTGCATAAAATTTTTAACAGGGTAACACTGTTCATCGTTTTGTCATTTAATGGCATGCAAGTGCCAAATTTTCACTCGCATGCAATTTTTGTTGCCACTGGAGCTGCAATTCGAAAAATGTGAGTATATAAGTAAAAAAGTGTGAGTGCATTGAGTTTTTCGAACTGGCAGTGGCATGTGTAAATGCTAGGTTATATGAACACAAATTGAAAAATAAGAAAAGTAGTATGACCTAAAACATAAAATATCAAAGCAGAATATATTTATTGAATTTTAACTATTTAATTTTATTCTCTTTTGCAGGCAAAATTACTGTCAGCAAATGTCAAATCGCTGTCAAATTTTACTGTGTTCGCTTCGAAATTTCCAAGACAGTTGAACAAGTGTGCAAAGCTTTTAATACACAATTCGAAAAATATTTTACACCAAATTAAACTTGGAGATATTAAAAACTTTTTTCTGCAACCGAATTATGCTCAAACACAATTTGGCATATTTTTTTAAAAATTATTATGCCTTTTTTACCTTTTTTAAGAGAAGCACAAGGCGAATTTACACCCGGTGAACTTGTCTTGTTACGTAAGCAACAGATGATAACTAACCTTGTGTCAAAATTGTAATCCGTTCTGGTAGTTCTGGGGAATTTTTACTAAATTCTATAATTTTCGCTTAAAATTATGAAATTTAAAACTTTTTTAAGTTATTACATTTCAAAACACACAATTTAAAATTAAAAACAAAATTAAATATTTGTTTGAATTTTTGACACAATGTTAAAATAGTTTACAGTCTTGTAAACGTTTTCAAAAAAAGACCACCTTGTATGAATTCGCCTTGGAGAAGTAGTGAAAATGCTAACATGGCAGCGCTGGTAGCTTTAAAAAACCTGACTTGCAGTCTACAACTAATATGAAATGCTTAACATTAATACTAATATGATGTTATGGCGAGTTGAAGAAAAATCAAAAGATTTTGATTTTTTCAAGTTGACTACTAAGTCTTTCAATTCGATTGTACTGTGTGTGCTCGAGTCTCTTGATTTGCTGTCAAAATTAATTTTTGTAGTTAAGTATTTTAAAAATTGTCTTTTATTTCATTAAATTTTAAAATTAATTTAAAATCTTTCAATTCAGTTGATGAAGTTGTCAACTGAGTCTTTCAACTCAGTTGACAACTGAATTGAACCGTGTATGGGCCGCATAACACTTCGAGTGATTATAGGTAACATGAAAAAGTGTTACATGCATATACTGTAGCATTTTTTTCTCAGAATAGAAATCGCTATAAGTGTGCAGCAAATAGTCGAATAGTTTTAAAAATCGCTAATGAACTACATTAATAATAAAAGTTTAATAGTTGGAAATAAAGGCAGCTAATTCTGTTCGACTGAAGTTTTAAGGCCCAAATACATTGGTCAAATTCCCATCCAGCATTGTGGTAGTATTAGTGAAAATGAGTTTGTATGTGTGACACCGACGATGCTTGATGGAAAATCAAAAAATTTAGATATTTAGCATGCTTGACGAGTGATTTTGATGAATGTATTGGCGTTACTCATCAAGCACCCACACACTTTTAACGTGATTTCAAACCGAACAGTCGCTAAAAATGTCGGATGAAAAAAAAAATGCTTTGGAGGAAAAAAAAACAATGATGGAATTATGGGAAACTTTTTAATTAATAATTTTCTTCTTCTTTTCTTCAATTTTTGTTTTTATTAATTAAAAAGCAACAATTAAACACTTTTTATCTATATTTTAATATTTTTTGCTCCTGTTGTTGTCACTTCAAAATAAAATGGAAAATGAATGCTTGACAGCTCATCCAGCAAATGTATGTTCAAATGTCAAGCACACGTACACGAGCTTGATGTCAAGCCTTTGACCAGTGTATTTGGGCCTTTACAACATGTAACACTTCGAGTGATTATAGGTAGCATTTTTTCTCAGAATAGAAATCGCCATTAGTATTACACAGCGTTTAAATTTGTCAGTACTGGAAAGACAGTAAGCATATACATATTAGTTGGCAAAACAATGCAAAAACAAAATAGCTGTAAAAGTGTTTATGTATTAGTGAAAAAGTTTGAATGAATTGCTACTGTCTTGCCAGTACTGGCAAATGTAAACGCCAGATTAAGTATAGACTCATCATGTTAGAGGTTTTCTCATGCTATAACACGGTTGTCAACGCAAATGTTTTAACAACGCTTTCATAACATCATGTTATAACAGCAAAACATGTCAGTTGTAGACGGGCAGTGACCCCAGGTCTACACTTAAGATAAATATCTTAGCAAGTTGGCAATAACATCGGCAGAATAACAGTGCAATATTTCTTATTGCTCAGATTATGTTACGCTGGGTCTCCACGTAGCAATATTTATTGCTAAGTACAAGCAAAAACGTCGGCAGAACAATGACAGAAAACTGCAGCAATAATTGCTGATTATATTGCTGGAGAACATTTTAAATTGCTTTGCCATAAATTTGCAATTTTCACCGCGAGTAGTTGTCCAAAGTTTTGTGGCTGTATTTATAACAAATGTTTTATGTTGTGTTTTCAAGTGGTTGTTAAATTTTCATTTTTCAATTAATAAATTAACTTAATAAAATAATTAATTGTTATTGTCGTAGCTGTCATTTGTATTACTTTTTTGTTTATTTGCATTTGAAAAAAAATGCTATTTTAATAAATAAACACACAAATAAATAATATGTCAGATAAATTACAACTGATTTGCCAGCAGATTTCTAAAGCAGCCCATACACGATTCAATTCAATTGTCAACTGAGTCGGTTGTTGTCCAAATCAAAGCGTGTATGGCTTTGTCAATTGATTAGTTTGACGGTTGTCGAGTTGGTTGAAGAAAAATCAAAAGATTTTGATTTTTTCAAGGTGACTACTAAGTCTTTCAATTCGATTGTACTGTGTGTGCCCAAGTCTCTTGATCAGCTGTCAAAATTAATTTTTGTTGTTAAGTATTTTAAAAATTGTCTTTTATTTCATTAAATTTTAAAATAAATTTAAAATCTTTCAATTCAGTTGATGAAGTTGTCAACTGAGTTGAAAGACTTAGTTGACAACTAAATTGAACCGTGTATGGGGCACATAAGCAATAATTGCTCAAGCAATCAGAACAGCAATCATTGCGCAATAGATTGCCACTCATGGCAATATGCGGTCTATACGTCGCAAATTTAATGGAGCAATCAAATTTGACGTTTGCCGCAATAAATACGTGGCGATTTTGAAACGTGTGTGGCGATGGGATTTTCCATTTGGCGACTTTTTTTTGTTGCTATTTTTGATATAACTTGCCATTTACTTGGCTATTTTTACCATTTGTGTTATTTCAGCTATTTGTTAACAGTTTGTCATTTTTTGTTATCATTACAAACATAAAAAATCTGGCAACTTTTTCAGATGATTTTTGTGTTGTTATCATTTTGAGTGAATTTTATATTCAGTCACAAGGCGAGTTCAACTACAGGTGGTGTTGGAACTACAACAATTCAAAAACCACAGAAACAACATAGGTTTTTATGCATTGCATTGTTATATATAGCTCGAAATATCAACCATTCTTTTTTTTGTATGCAAAATTTAATTAAAAAAAAAATTAAGCACGAATAACAAAATCTTTTGAAATTAAAATTTTGTATTCCCAAAAATTGAAATTACTTTTTGATAAAAAAAAAATGTTACGAAAACTGAACAAAACTAACATTTGACGATTTTTAACGATTTCTGACATCCGGTTTGGGGATGGAGCTTAAAAAATCTGACAACCCTGAGACCGATGGTAAAATACTGTTCAAGGCGAATTTACACAAGGTAAACTCATCTCGTCAGCCGTTCATCAGCTGTATCCACGGCGAATTAAAAAAACACTGAAACGTCAAAATATTGTTTTGATTCTGTACTGAAATTTGACAACAAGAGGGAAAATTTCATAAACAAAATACATGGGGCTTTTTGTAGTTGTAGAGTTGCACTTACCTTGTGTAAATTCGCCTTGATACTGTTAAATGGCCACAATTAGTGCCTTTTTAATGTTCTTTTCCAAATATGTTTGAACCAAGGTATATTTATAGCAGGTAGTCTCATGGTAGAATAAGCAGGTGGCATCGTTACGGCAACAAATGCAACATTACAATAAAAATGGAAATTATATCACCGTTTACGTCAAAAAATACTTTAAACAAAAATCAAAGCGTGCCGCTGAACGTGATGAAATAAATAAATTTTTAGCCAATTTTTATTTAATTATGGTCAATATCTTATTTATTTTAATTTAAAATTATCAAAAACTTTAATAAAATACAATAATCACAGCACAATACGTGGACTTTTTGTAAACATAAACAAAACTTTGACATAAGACTACACATACAATGCAAGAGCAAAAAATCGTCATCTGGCGTAGTGCTGCCACCTTTATTATTTCACCATTTATAGCAGGTAGCCACGAGATTACAACAATTGTACAATAAAACAAACAACAGGGCTTTTTATTGTTGTTATGTGATACGAGCTGTCAAACAGCAAAGGGGTTGATAAGAGACAAAAAACTTGTTTACTTGTTTACTATACATACAACATTTGACAGTTCGTATCACAAAACAAGCAAATAAAAAATAAACAGCTGGCCTTCCGAGACTACCTGCTATAAATATACCTTGCCCAGCTGCTTATTTTTTATTTGCTTTTTTTGTGATACGAACTGTCAAATGTTGTATAGTAAACAAGTTTTTTGTCTTTACCCTGCAGATAAGGAGACTAGTCCATACATGCATGTAAAGAGTAGTCCTTAAAAGAGTAGGAATACTCCAAAACTACTCCAACATTACGATGTCCTAGGAGGGGACCATATAACCCACCGAAGTAGTCCCTAAACTACTCCTTGGAGTACTGAATTGGGTTAGTTTTGAAAGTACTCCATGTCATTACAGTATGTAGTACTCTAAAGCGGTTGTTTAAGCATTTTTCATTTTTTACTAATCGCATTTTATGGCGTGCCCTGTAGTCTATTATTGCTATTATTAAATATATTTACATGGTATTTTTAATTTTTTTACCTTTTTTTTCACATATATAATGATTGTTCTTTTGATTACAATTGTTGTAATCTCGCGGCTACCTGCTATAAACATACCTTGTTTGAACTATACGAATTTGTTATAATTTTTTAAAATCAGTCAGATATTAAAGGCCTTATTCATAAACAATATTCCATGCTTACAACAGGTTTATAAGACGAATTTTATATGAAAATTTAGTTAAACTGAAATATTTATTATGAATAAGGGGGTAAATGTTTTAAAATATAATGATTGTTCTTTTTTGGTATATTTTTATAGTTTCTAATAAAAACATTTAAGAAAACATATTATTTGGTTTCAATCTATAAATATTTAAAGTGATTATAAATATTATAGGTTACATTTCAATAACACTTGGATATCATTAGAAATTAATTTTTACTCATGTATGTACCCTGGGTAATTTATTTTTTAATTATATAATACATTTAATATAAAACACTGTTACTACTTCAATAAGCCATTTTGGATAGTGTGTAACTTTCTTCTAGCGACAATTTCGCTTTACGCGTCTAATGTGATTTACACTGCCACTGCTGGGTTCTCATATAAGAGCGCTTTATTTTATTTTCATATTCATTCATTCGTTATTCGACGCGAAGTGCAGTTTATTGGTTGTCTTCCAAACGTTCCCATAAAAAATTAATTTCTAAAATGGCCTGCTGGGAAGGAAAGAAATACAAGTTGGACAAGAGCGAAAACTTCGATGAATACATGAAGGAATTGGGTAAGTTTAAACTGCCTCTTGTATTTCCGTTTGCAAACATAAAAAGTATATAGTTAAAAAAAGTTAATGAATATGTACATACAATCATGTAAAATAAACGCAGGCCATCTTTTAGTTAATGTATCGAAAAAAGAAATACATAAATATGTATGTATGTACAAGAAATACATAAACATGTATGTATGTACATACGTAGTCGGCCGGCTTTTTTTATTATGCGAACATAACCGGTTTTTGTTGTTTCCTTTTGCAAAACTTAATTGAAATCTTTCTTTCGTTAATTTATAATGTTCATTGTGGTGTTAAGAAATTTTTGTTGACCGTTAATTATCCAGTTTATAGATCTTTAAATAGCGTGCTGTTGTAATAAATTTAGAAGAATGTAGGCACTCAAAATAAAAAAAATTAACCTTGTGATAAATTACTTCTGGTTCGTTGCCAAAAAAGCAGCAAACAATATAAATTGTATAACATCCAAAATAAGAGAAAAATTAACATTTGGACTTGACTTTAAACTTTTGATAACGAAAATTGTTTGCATTCAAACAATCAGAATACATATGACATATGTACATATGTTCCTATATATACAAATGCATACGCATATCGCACTTGTTTAACAATACTGTTTGAACTAAAAATTAAAAATTGTTCAGAAGAAGCGAAACAATTTTTAATTTTACATTAAAAGCATACGAAAAAGAATTTTTAAGCGGTTAGATATACATATGTACATAAGTATTACGTATCGGTTTTTCAAAAAATTAAAATTTTGAGTTATCCTTTAACTGTGGAGGTGGTGGTAAATTTTACACTTTCTTTATATTTTTCTAGCATACTCTCTTCCGTTGCGCTCATTCAATTTAATTCTCTTAGTATCTTCTTATATCGTGATCATGGCCTAACCAATTGGATAGGCCTTGATCGTGATCCTTGTTATTCACTTGTGTTTTGGCTGAGCTCGACTTAGCACGAGCTGAGCTACGCACATGCTGGTGTAAAAATTACCACTCGTCATCATTTACGTAATTTTTCCTTTGAAAATATTTTACCACCACGTCAGCGTTAGCGTAAGTTTTTAGTAGAAAAAAATTTACCCCACATCAAAATAAACGTAATATTTTCATGGAATTATTTTGGCAAAAGTGCACTTTACGGGGTGTACGAAAAAAAAAAAAAAAAAATTGGACCCCCTCTGGAATAAAAAAAGAAAAAAACCAAAATTAAAATTTAAGGGGGCTGAGGCCCCTGGGACCCCATGGATCAAAAAAAGCGGCCCGCCCACTTAGTGGTATGTGTGGGTACTCAAATTAAAGGTAATTGTGTAAAAAATACGAAATTAATAAAATTTAGGTCCAGCGGGACTTCTGGGTCCCTCTGGGGGGTTAAAAAATTGCCCCTCCCACCCTTATAACTATATGTGGGTACTCGAATGAAAGGTATTTTGCTTACGATTGTAAATATTTTTTTTCTATTTGGCTTTTTTAATGTTGTATAAAAATCGCGGGATTTTTTTATTTTTTTGTAACTAAAGCTTTTCTGTATAGCCGGCCTTCGGCCGGGCGCAAGGATTTTCTCCTCTATGGTATAACAAAGACCGGCTTCGCTAACTAAAGCTTTTCTGTATAGACGGCCTTCGGCCGGGCGCAAGGATTTTCTCCTCTATGGTATAACAAAGACCGGCTTCGCTTACTAAAGCTTTTCTGTATAGCCGGCCTTCGGCCGGGCGCAAGGATTTTCTCCTCTATGGTATAACAAAGACCGACTTCGCAAACTAAAGCTTCTCTGTATAGCCGGCCTTCGGCCGGACGCAAGGATTTTCTCCTCTATGGTATAACAAAGACCGGCTTCGCTTACTAAAGCTTCTCTGCATAGCCGGCCTTCGGCCGGCCAAAAAGATTTTCTCCTCTATGGTATAACAAAGACCGGCTTCGCTAACTAAAACTTCTCTGCATACCTATAAAAGATACATAAATTAACCTAGAGAGGAAAATATTAAACGAATACAAAAACAAAATACATATTGGCAATCGTGAGCAAATTACCTTTAATTTGAGTACCCACACAGATACACATAAGTGTTATGGGGGGAAACTTTTTTTGCCCCAGAGGGCCCTTGAAGTGCCGCCCACCCAAAATTTTATTATTTTCGTTTTTGTTGCACAATTACCTTTAATTTGAGTACCCACACATACCATTCAGTGGGCGGGGCGGTTTTTTGGACCCAGGGGTCCCCACGGGCCTCAGCCCCCTTAAATATTAATTTTGGTATTTTTGTTTTTTAATTCTGGATCGGGTGGCATATTTTTTATATTTTTTTTTCGTACGCCCCGTAAAGTGCACTTCAGCTATTATTTTTAACACACGTCCGTTTTCTTGTTCTTTTTGACAGATGATGGGTATTATTTACCATTCTATTTGTACCAAATTTGGAAAATTTTACACTTATCATTATTTAGATATACAGAATTATATTTGTGCCATGCCCACTTATCTAATCCCGCCCACTTTTTGACTGATGTTGCATATTGGTAGCAAAGCTATTTGTTCCAAAACTTAAGCTTTTACCGCTTGTTCAATTTTATAACTTTCTCTTGCCGTTCTTTAGATATACACTAATGTGCCCACTTCTCCAATCCCGGCCATTTTTGTAGAGAGGTTGTGTATTGATAACCCAGCTATGTGTACCAAATTTGAACATTGTAATTGTTGTAATAGTAAGCAGACCTATTGGATAGGCCCAAGGTCGTGCTTAACACTGAGTCTTCACCTGAGATAATATCTGATATAATATGTGAGAGAACGTCGGCAGAATGAGAGAACAAATTTCTTCATGTTACTCTTAATCTTAAACAAGGGGAACACGTATCTTATAAGATTTCATAATCAAATGATTCTCGCATAGTAAACTTGTGTCGTTTTTATTCTTTTTTTTAGTTTTTTCTTGTTTTTAGTTAAAATATTGTTTTTTTAAACACTATCACAAGTTTTTCACTATTTGTACAAAAAAATATATCATTTTAATGAATGCGTCTTATTATTGTTTTTTATGTATGCATGTATGTGTATTTTTGACAGCTCATCTTATAAGATAGTTGTTATAAGATTTCTCATAACAACTGTCTTATAAGATTTATTATAATATTAATATTAACACTATTTGAGAGTCTACACGTAAGAAAATACTCTCTGCGATTGAATTTGACATTTGCTGATATAAAAATCTTATATCTTATCTCAGGTGGAGACCCTATCTAACATAGCGTCTTCAACTGACAATTTTTTGTCATACCAAACGTCAAAGTCTATATAAAAAAACTCGAAAATTTTTGTCAGCGTTTTTTTAATATGAAGTTTGACGTTTGGTATGACAAAAAATTGTCAGGTAAAGACGCTATGTAATTCCCAATTTTTATTCTTGATAAAAACACTGAAGTTTATTGTTGATGGGATAAGCTATTCCTATGCGCATTGTACTGGTTGCTTATGCCAGATCATTCATCCATCTTTAGAAAACCTAAAGATATTAAACAAATAAAACTGTTAAGCGAATAAGACTTATAAGCCACAGTTTAACTTGTAACAGTATCAAAACTTAAACAAAAACAACAACAATAAACAGTGAGTTTATCTTTTCTTACATTCCCCATATTTAACAATTATTTCTTGACTTTTATATTTTGCAAAAAATAAACATTATTAAATTGGAATTATGTTTTATTCAAAAACTTAAGTTGCTAAATTTAATTGTAATAAAGGCTTGAAATGTAAATCTGCAAATTTTGTTTATAACTACATGATTGGCCGAAAAATGAAAATTTTAAATAATGGTTATTATTAAGCATGAATGTCATATTCAAAAAGAAAAAAAGTAAACTCAAAAATAAAAACCATTCATATATCATATACATTCATACATATTTATGTAGTTCAAATATAATTTTTAATAATATTTTTGTATAGCTATTAGCATGGTATAATAATACTGTGGTATAATACTAAATTTTTTGTACGTAAACGTTAATAAACTCAAAATCCCGCAAAATCCTGGGGATTCAGATTTTCCGGCTTGGCATCTAGTACCTACATATGCACATTTGCCAAATATGATTTCTTATTTGTTTGTTTTTAATTATTTTGTAAGACTACTACTACCTATGTGCTTTGTAGGTAAAGTATCAAGTTTATTTATTAGGACTACTAAACAAATAAATGCAAGTAAACAATCATTCAGCTTTAATTTTAATTTGTGCAAACTGTTTATATATAAATATTGTTAAATGTACATAGTTTGTTTTTGTTTTGGCTTGGACTTTGGAACGAAACTTTGATATTGCACAATTTTTCTTCATTGTTTTTGTTATTTATTTTAATCTTTGATAATCAGTCTTTTAGTAATTTTCATTTGTGAATTGTGGAATCTGCAGCCTTAAAATACATACATATGTGTATTCCCTACAGTAAATGTCTGTGGTGAATCTGTAATGATTCACTATTGACACAGTCACCAGTACTAGTGACTTATTATACCCCAGACAATGTTATTTACTATAGACATTTAACATATTGGTAATCTATTACTGACATTGGTACTATTGACTAGGTAGTTCTTGTGGAAACATATGTAGACATTGAACCAAGAGAATCACTAGTTCATTTAAGTAAATCTAGTCTACACTTTTGGAACGATACTTCTCAGTTGTTGTTGATAAAAATTTTTTCGTATTAAAGCCAAATGTAGTGCAGTGTAGACACTTCGGTGACAATATCACCAAAATAGTTGACAAAACTGGTGACTTGGAGACACTTGCGCTCAGGTTTCCTTCAGGGTTGGTATGGCTGTAAATATACATTTATTTTTTTCATAGAAAACTATAACCAAAATGTAGTAGGTAGGTAGAATTAAATCATTGACTACTTCTTACATACAATGTACAAACATACATATATTTGACATGTCAAAAACTCAAGTAATATGTAAAAGTGGGATAGTGTGAATACAATGTGTTATAAAAACAAGTAAGAGTGCTATATTCGGCTGTGCCGAATCTTATACACCCTTCACCATTTTGCGAGCAGAATACAGAGCAACTAGACAAAAACCAAATATTTTTTACATATTTACAATAATAAAAACTTCATTATAATTTAAATTTAAAAAGCGAAAACTGGTAAAAATTTTTTTTTTAAATCGTTTTTGAAAATAAAAATTAAAAATAAATGTGTTTTATTTTGATTATAACTCAGCCATTTTTTAACCGATTTGACAGATTTATATACCGACGTGTTAAAGAAGAAATTTGTCAGTTAGTTGGGTTATAAATCTTGGACTCGGGAAGATCTATGGTTCCCGAAAGTGGGTATTTAAAAAAAAAATATTATTTTGGTCATAACTTTTTCGTATCTGAACCGATTTTTCCGAGTTTTTCAAAAAAATATTTTTTACTAAAGATTTCCGATCTTTTGATATACAAGGTATAACCATAGGTCATATAACAGTCCAAAAAATCAGGTTTTTATACAATTTTTGATATTTTTTGTACGGGAGGTACCACGCCCACTTCTCCGATCCCGCCCACATTTTGTGGAGTGCTGCGTATTGATAACCTTAATGTGTGTACCTAATTTGAAAACTTTGGCTCTTGCCGTTCTCAAAATATACAGAAAAAAGTAATAAAAATACAACAACAAGGGATTTTTGGAAAAAATTAGAGGTAGTCGTGGTTTTTGGCTCATATCTCAGCTATTTTTGGACCGATCTTGCTGAATTTCAATAGCAAGAAATGGTGGACTATATGTGACATATTTTAAAACAACCTAGCCGCTATCATGTCTGGAGTCTCCGGGAAACACATATCAAACGTAAGACGGACGGACAGACGGACATAGTTAAATCAAGTTCTCTCCTCATAAGGGCCCAGAATATATATACTTTAAAGGGTCTTAGATCAATATTGTAGAAATTACAATGACAAACTTATATATACCCTTTTCCACCTGAGGTGTACAAGTACAAGTACATATTACAAAAAAAAAATTTTACATCCCATACGACTTCATGTTGAAAATTTTCATTTGATCAGGGTTGCATTTTAACAAAAGCACGTTCATAAACACTAACTTCAATGTTAAATAAGATTTTTTGACAGTCGCAACAAAACTCATTACATTTCTATCTCACAAAGTATTATGGAATACGTAAGACTTGTGTAATAGTGTAAACTAGTCTTTATATATATAAATATATATATAAATATATATATATATATATAGTAGCAATATGCATACATACATTGTATATATTTATGTATGTGGATTTGTGTTACTTTATTATATAGCATGTTTGTCAACCATATGTAGTATATACTACATACATATATGCAATATATACAATATATACACACAGCAGCAGTTTTCGCAAGTACACTGCTTTAAAGCTATATGGTTTCTTATCGAAATTTTAGAAAACTTTTGACTTTATGGCCTGTTATTAATAATAAATTACTTAATTAATGCAGAAAATTTATAGACAAACAGAATAATAAAATTGTGATAACAATTATTTGTAGTGGTAAAATGTGCTTTGGCTACAAATTCCACATGAAGAATATTTTTTTTTTTTTATCAATTTTCACTTAACGCACTTGATCACAAAGAGGGTATTAACTTAAAATTTTTATTTTTTCACTTTTTGAAAAAAATCGACAAGTAATATTTATATCTACACGCCGCAAAAATATCGTGCTGTTTTGTCTACTTTTTGGTAATAAAACGGTTAGTTTTAAAAATTTTTTTCATAAGCCTATATTAAATTAAAAAGTGTTTTGCTTCTACTGAAAATTTTTAAATTTTAAGTTAAAATCCTCTTTTTGATCAAGTGCGAAATGTAGGTTCGTTCCATAAGTTGCTGAATGAGGATATAGCTAATAAATTTAGACGTTACCGCGCTTCTAAGATTGTATGAGATACAAATAAATGCACATACCTAGTAAGGGAAATCACGATGGGTAGTGCAAAGTGTGCAAACGATGCAAATGCGTGCAAAAATACACACATATGCACAACACAACAAGAACGTACGTATTTGCAATTTGCTATATTTTACTTCGTTTGCACTAAAAAAAAGTTTTTTTAAAAAACCATGAGCGAAATTAGTAGTGCATATTTGCTCAGTTGCAAACAAATGTAAACAAAACGTTTGACATATAAAGCGCCATACTGTTTTTTTTTAAGGAAACTTATAAATTGAACATTGTCGTGGGTTTTAATATAAAATAGAGAATTAAATTTAAATAATTTAAAAAGAAAAAATTTATTTTAATTTGCTTGTGTATAATTGCAAATAGTGCTGGCAAATTCTACTACTTTTCTCAATAATGCTTAATGCGTATCATTTGGGTACTCAAATCATTTGTGTTGAATTTTTTTGCATACGGTACCTATACCTAATTCTTTTGAAATTTTTTCAACTGCTTTTTTGTCGGTTAAATTTTAAAACAGAGTTGTATTTTAAAAGATAGCTGTCAAATTTTCCATTGAACTTTCTTCAAAAAATTCAACTCTGAAAGTATTGAGTAACTACGTTTGAGCATTGAGTACTCAATAAATAGTGCAAACACTCGGTAACTACTTTTCAATACTTTGCCAGCACTAATTTTAAACTCGTATCTCAACAAAAACAAGTTAGAGTGCTATATTCGGCTGTGCCGAATCTTTGATTCCCACCACCAACAGTTCAAATATTTCAGGAGTGATATCTTTATGATGTCTATATATTATTAATTTATAATAAAAGATGGTTTTTTTATTCGACATTTTCTTAATGGAATCTCAAAAGAAATAAATACTCAAGCTCGAGGTCGAGGAGTTATTTAAATTAATGAAATAAAAAACATTTATTAAAAAACCTATGACCTCGAGCTTGAGTATTTATTTCTTTTGAGATTCTATTATTAATTTATCTTTATAAAAACAGACATCAGTTAAAATTGGTTGCGGCTTATTAAATTATTGACCGACAATATTGATCTTCACGAAATTTCATAGTATCATTTATAGTCCTATAAAACTGTGACGAGCCAAAATTTGTTATGATAGCATTGTTAATTATGCTTTTAGGTTTTAATAGAATAGTGAGGTATATTTATAATTTGCAAATAAGGGATCATGTGTCTGGAAATCGATTTGAATTACTAGGTTACGATTTTGATGATTATATACATAAGTGCGAGCCAGATTATTTTGTTTTATAAGATTTTTAAGTATAAGCGCCCACAATATTTGATGGATAAGTTTTTTTTTTGGAAATTCGATAAGATAATCACAGTTAATATATCCTGTTTATCCCTAATAGTGAGCGGACATTTTCTGGAACTGTGGTACAATTTGAGAACCTTTTTAGGAATCAGATAAATAGTTGAAAATCATTTTTTTTTTGCTGTTGCTGATATAACTTCGTTGCTGGACCTTGTAGCTGTATATGCATGGAGAGAAATTTTTTGGGCGGTAAGATTCTGGAAATCGGATTAGAATTGTTGTTTCGATTTTTTTTTTTTTTTGAATTAAGCATGAAATGATTATGAGTTTATAATGGAACAATAATTATACATCGATGCCGAGGGAATATTCTCAGTAGCTTTTAAGATATGAATGTAATATTTTAAAAACATACTGTCGACATGTATAAACTGCTGCTATTTGGCTCACTGGGCTTACAGCGTGCAATTAAGCAAAATAAATAAATAAAATAAACTGTTTTCCGGGAGTAGGGTTTCTATGTGGCCTAGGGTAAATTATGGACCGATCTTCACGAAATTTCCCAGTATCATTTTTAGTCCTATAAAACTGTGACGAGCCAAAATTTGTTATGATAGCATTGTTAATTATGCTTTTAGGCCTACTTAACTGTTTTCCGGGAGTAGTATTCTATGGGGCCTAAGGTAAATAATGAACCGATCTTCACGAAATTTCCCAGTATCATTTATAGTCTATGGGGCCTAGGGTAAATTATAGCCCGATCTTCATTTATAGTCCTATAAAACTGTGACGAGCCAAAATTTGTTATGATAGCATTGTTAATAATGCTTTTAGGGCTACTAAACTGTTTTCCGGAAGTAGGGTTTCTATGGGGCCTAGGATAAATTATGGACCGATTTTCACAAAATTTCACAGTTTCATTTCTAGTCCTATGAAACTGTGACGAACCAATTTCTATTATGATAGCATTATTAATAATGGTTTTAGGCCTACTAAAGTGTTTTCTGGGAGTAGGGTTTCTATGGGGGCTAGGGTAAATTATGGACCGATCTTCACGAAATTTTACAGTATCATTTATAGTCCAATATGCAACCTTGATGAACCTGAGAATACTTTTCATTTTCTTGGAGTTTGTCCAATTTTTAATGTATAAGGAGAAATGTCTTTGGAAAAATACAACTTAATATAAGCGAAGTACTTAATATTTTGAATGGTCACAATTATGTTGCTTTATACAAATAAGTATGTTTAAAATATAGAAAACTGCTAACAAATGAATTTGATTTTTAAATATAAATATAAGCTTGTAAATACGAATGAATTATATAAATACAATAAGGGTATTCACGTCACAAGTTGCGCCCTTGCAAAAAAGCAAAAGTGCAAAAACATAACAACAACCACAGACAACAGACAAGACAATTATTTACGCACAACTAATTGTCTGTGTGGTTGTTGTTATATTTTTGCACTTTTGCTTTTTCGCCAGGGTGCAACTTGTGACGTGAATACCCCCAATATTACAATGCCAATCGGGCTTACAACGAAAACGTTCAGCCCAATATAGATAAATATCTTAAATGAATTTTTTGTAAATATGTATATACAACTTATTTAATCTATTAATAAATAATAATAATAAATAATAATAATAAATAATAATAATAATAGTCCTAAAAAACTGTGAAGTTTTTACGGTTTTATGCGTATTAAACTGTTTTCCGGAAGTTGGTCTTATATGGGGCATAGTGTAAATTGTGGACGGACGTGTTTACGGCGTGATTTCTAGTCGAATTAAACAAATTTTTGCAAAATCTTATATGATTCCGTGCTTTTTTCCACCATTTATGTTAGTTTTTGCAACAAAATTATCAGTTTTTAAAAGGTGGTGGTTCCACATTTTGATTCATAGCTCTGGTCCTACTGAACCGATTTTGCTGAATTTCAATCTCAAACTGCTTAAGATAACTACAAGCAATTTGACACCCAGTTTGTTAATTTCATTTGAGTTTTTCGAAAGTGAGCGTGTTTTCAACAGACGGACATGGCTAAATCGACTTAGAATTACTCAAGGAGCCAGAATATATATACTTTATGGGGTCTAAGATGAATAATAAAAAAGTTTCACACGGAATGACAAACTTAGTATACCCTCTTCACAACTAATTGTGGTGGAGGGTATAATAACTTGTACATACATATACTTAAATGGACAAATGTTATATGTACTTTGATACAAATGTACATACGTGCTTATTTCTCAAAATCAATTACAGTCAATTAAATTCCATTTGTTAGACATTTATGAGGACTTAATTAAATTAAGTTTTAAACATTTTCCCACCTTTATAGGGGTCATTTACATTTTAAATGTATAAGACTGTGCCATATCGTATCTATCTATATTTGTATATTATTTTGTTTATGTACATACTGTGAATGTACATACAAATGTATGCATGCATGTATGTAGATGGTTGTTATGCTGGGCAAGATCAAGCTTCATTTATTTAATATGTAAATTGATAACAGACCAACAATTCATTAATTCATCCCCTCTTTAGATGAGTGTACCGCCTTGCATACACTAGAAAAAATACTCAAATTTTAAGTATGTAGTTAAAATTATTCTTTATTGTAAAAAAGCAAACCAATTTTTGAGGAATTTGCATGCAACTTCTTTAGGTCAATGTGTAACCACAAGAGCAGTACTGTACCTTCATTGTTATTTATTTATGCTTACTATTCATAAATGTGTATTATAATACTAAACAAAAAATAAATTCAAATTAAATTAAAAAGATTTGATTACATGTTATAGTTTGTGCAGCCACGAAAACTTGTGTACATAGTGCGGTTTCATTTTTGTTTCGTTTTTATTCTCCAGCAGTCCTTATAGCTTATAATGCTGTAAAATTGTAATTACATATATTATTAACGGAATGTTAGAAAAATATCTGATTATTTTATTTTTATCAATTACTTATGAAAGGTTAATTACAATTAATTTCTCAATTGAATTACGACGTTGAACTTTAAATTTTGACTTAACTTTGATTGTATTTTAATCACACATGATAAAAGATGACATTCATGTGAATAATCATATGTATGGACATTGCCATGAGAATTTCAACCACGACTCAAAAAATAAAAACCATTCAAACTGTTTTTAAATATGGTAGAAAGGAAAAAAAACACCAAATTTTACTATGCAAACAGCGTTACCATATACATATTTTTTTTTTTTAAATCTTGTTATCTCAGAAAAAAACTTGTTTTCGCAAGAAATAACGTTTTTTTAAAAGTGCAAAATCTTTAAAGGAAAATACCAAAATGTATTAGGAACTCATTTTATTTAAAGATCTAAAAAAATTAAATATAAAAAAGTTTACAAGAACTACATACTACATACATACATATTAAAAAAAACATAACATAGGTATGTACAATTATACATTTGGGAAATCTTTCTTTTCTTGGGACTAAAACAATATAAAAAATTTTATTTAAAAATAGGCATAAATATTTTTTATTCTTACCATTTTTTGTTAAATATTTATCCATGTTTTTTAATGTCTTCCGCACTACAAAGTTAACTACAAACTAACTGTCCACGTATAAAAACGACCTAGTTGTACTTACAGGTATACACAATTAAACAATGTTGTACTAATAAAGGAGTGAGAAAATATAAAATCTTTTAATTGTCTAAAAACATAATTTAATATTTTTATCCAATAAACTGCAAATTTTAAGTTATGTATGTATTTATAAAAAACTGCAAAAACTTTTTGTATATATAAAAAACTTGAAAAACTTTATATACAGTAGACACTAAATGGAAAAGTTCACATAATCGAGACAATATAAAATAAGTATTTCAAATCATTTTTAATATGTATACATACATAAACTATATTAAGCTTTTATTTTATATTAGTTTGTTCAACTGTATTTAATTAACATGCAAGTATGTAGTCGGTTAAATTTTTTTGCTTGAGGGGATTTCTGTAATGCCTTGTCCCTGCATTTTCGCAATGTCAAAATATCATTAATCTGTATTATTTTTTTTACTCTAAGCAATAACTTTTCAAACACCAACGATCTTATAAATGTTCCATTGCATTCGTATATACACATTTACTAGCTTTTTTCGGGGTAGAACAGATTACTAATAAAGGGTGTTTTTTTAAAGAGTGACACAAGTTTAAATCAAAATAAAACAAGGAAATATATTTTTAATATCAATGAAACGGGCTTTATTGCAAAGAACATTTTATGAAATTTAAATATAATTTCCGCCATGTCGCCGCCACGACGTGAAGAAGGCTTGAAGACATATGGGCCAATGACTGCGCCAGCCCATAAAGCGCACCAAACAGTAATTTTCTGTGGACGTATTGGTGTTTCGACAAAAGCTTACCCATCCAACCAGAAATGTGCTTCATCGCAAAATTTAATTTTAAATGGAAATTTACAATCAATATCAATTTGTGCTTCAGCCCATATGCCGAATTATTTGGATTAAAAATTTCAACAATTTGCGCGTTGCTCGATTCATAATAAGTCGTAAGTCGATTCATAATAAAATTTCAAAGCAAACTGAACAAAAAGCAACTATCAGCTGTTAAATGGGTGCTCAAATAATGCACTGATGCCAACTTAAAGTTGTGACACTCTAAAAAAACACCCTTTACCACAAACAGTTACAAAAAAATCAACGGTTGCAAGTTGTTCACATAAAAGAGATAGGTTTTGTTCACTCTTTAGAACCTCATGTGTAAAAATTTTGTTGTTCACTATTCTGGATGTTTATATAACTGGATACTCGTATAACCGAGCGTCTACTGTATTTATAAAAAACTTGAAAAAACTTAAAAAACTTGCAAAAAAAGGGAAATCTTGACAAATGGCAATAAATAAATGCTTAAACTGACTGACTATATCTTTGATTCATAATCTTTGGCCATGGGAATAACTTTATTATTTATAATTTTATATGCTCATAATTTTCGACAATATTAATATGTCTGAGGAGCCAAATCAATTTTTTATCAATTTATATGTATATTCAGGGGTTTCCTGGAAATCGAAAACCCAAAACGCTAGAATTTTAAACGTCGTTTTTTAATAAGATTGGGTTAATAAGAGAACTTTATGGCAGATATTATACAAATATTTCTCTATTAATCAAAATTTTATAACAAAAGTTATAAAAATTAAATGAAAAGTGTATTAAAAACAACTTCTAAATTCTTCCGTTTTGCGTTTTCGATTTCCAGGACACCCCTTAATTATCATATTTTATTTTTATACCCACACCACAATAGTGGAGAGGGTATTATGCATTTGTGCTGATGTGTGTAACGCCTTAAAATAGTGGTCCTAGATCCACCTTAAAGTATACCGATCTACTCAGAATCACTTTCTGAGTCGAACTAACGATGTCCGTCCGTCCGTCTGGCTGGCAGGCTGGCTGGCTGTCCATGTAACCTTGTGCGCAAAGTACAGGTCGCAACTTTGGAGATAACTTGATAAAATTTGGGTCATAGGTTCTTATTGGCACAAGGACCAAGCCTATTGAAAATGGGCCAAATCGTAGAACCACGAGGGAAGATAGGGGGAAATTTCTTCCTCTCAGAAACTATCAAACCGATTTAAATGAAATTTAAAACATAGATAGATCCATATCTATATGGACACATAAGCTATACAGTTTTAAAAAATATAGGACCACAAGGGGAGAAAGGGGCAATTTTTGCCTCTCAAACTGATTTTAATGAAATTTAAAACATAGGTAGATCCATATCTATATGGACACATAAGCTATACAGTTTTTCAAAAATAGGACGACAAGGGGATGTAGGGGGCAATTTCTGCCTCTCACAAACTTTCAAACCGATTTTAATGAAGTTTTTAAACATAGAGAAATCCATATTTATATGGACACATAAGCATGATGTGTTTTTAAGTACTGTGGTGCTGGGTATCATATGGTCGGGCTTGACCGACTATACTTTCTTACTTGTTTTTTTTTAAATTTATTTCATATCTGTGGCCTTTTGACAAAACATCTTAAGTCAAATTAAAAAAGGTTAAAAAAAATGCTGTTAATTATACGAATTTTCCTTCAAAAACATTTTTGTTTACGATTTTAAAATTTATAAACGAAATTTTTCTTTAATTTCGGTTTATTTTATTATTTGATAAAAATGATTTTTTCACCGAGTTTTTTTTAAACTTTATTTGCTTAAGTTGTTTTGTCAAAATGCCACAGATATTATTTTTGCTATATCTTTTCTTAAACATAGTTATTAATTGTACAATACATATTAATTGGCCATGAAGCCTTTCTTTGAATTGATATTGAATAAATAAATAAATAAATATTGCAATCAACTATTTTAAGTATCTTATAAATTGAAAATTTTCGCGGGTTTTAATATAAAATAGAGAATTTAATTTAAAAAGTAAAATGTATTTAAGGGGGGTGTGATGGAAATCGCAAACGCAAAACGCAAGAATTTGGAGGCTGTTTTTAATACACTTTTAATCTAATTTTTATAAATTTTGTTATAAAAGTCTGTTTAATAGAGAAATGTTTGTATAATATTTGCCATAAAATTCATTTATTACAGAAATCTTACTAAAAAACGACTTTTAAAATTCTTGCGTTTTGCGTTTGCGATTTCCAGCACACCCCTGTAAATATGCTTTTGTATACCTTCATACAATGGCAATTTTTTCTGCTTATAATTATGTGTTGTATGCAGTGTGACCACAACTAAAAATAAATTGAATGCTAAATGGGGCTTCAGTCTCTTAAAATTTCTCCACAATTTTGTCAATTGCTTGCGTAGTTGGACGATTATGTAAACCATAATCTCCTCTTAAAGCACGATATGTGGCTGTGCCAGAATCACTATTTTTGAAGTATGCTTGCAACACTTCGCGTGGTGGTCATTTAAATGATATATTAAAAAAGAAATATCATGAAAAAAAATATTTTATATGTGTTTTATTTACGTTTACTTTTTAAACCGCAAAATGGATAACCCTTTATAGCGAAGTTGCTATAAAAAATGTATATACATACATAGATTTATTTAATAAAAACAATTCAGGAACAGAAACAAAGTAAATTAAATACATATTTACATACATGTAAATTCATGTATTTGCATAAAATATGCAAATATTTCTTTCAGTCTTATACAAATGCATTGATAAATCTGATAGTGCATACAAAATATTCCTGAAAAATGTTGAAGGAATAAGACTATAAAAGTATAGAACCCTTATAAATTGTAATTTGACTTAGAATACACATCCGAATTAATATGAAAATGTATGGTACATGAAATATGTAAAACAAATTACCAAAAATTTAAAATCCACTTTTTCATTGATTCTTATGTATTGCATCAACTCAAATGTTCACAAAAATTTTGGAATAGTTTGACAAAAGTTAGCGGTTTTTTAACAAAAAAAAAAAAAAAGTTTCCTATCTACAAAATATTACATAATAAACCCTTAAAGCCCAACTGGTAGGTTTCACAAGAAGAAAAATAAATTATAAACCGTTTAAGGCGATTAATAAATTTATCATTTTAAATAGTTTTTTGCTTCTGCAGTAAAATTTTCCAAATGTTAGATAGGGCCTTTTGCGTTTTAGGTAGCGATAAATAAATACAAAATATAAGTAAAAACAAAAATTGTCATTGAAAACATAAAAGGCTATTCAACAGCATTTTCAATTAATTTAATTACACATTATTATAAGAATAATATTCCTTTACTGCCAAAGTCTGGTCAAAATACCATTAGAATATCATCTATTTTAATCACACATTTTTATAAAATCAACAGTAATGATAAAATCACTGCAACACTTATTTAACCTTTTTAGTCCACATCTAACGTAAATCAATGAGTTTAATACCATCCTATTTCTAATCTTGGTTTTTATAAGGTTCATAACAAAAGAAGCTAACGCGTTGAAAGCATTTTCTTTTAAAGCGTTTCTGTACTTATAAACACCTATCCAGAATTCAATAGTTGAACTGTGGTTCATCCATTCGTATGCATTAAGCTTTTCCCTTTGCTGTTCCAAAACCGTTATTTCTTCTGTAGTAAAATCTACCATTTCTTCTTTAAATTTTAATTGGTGTTTACAGGGTTGCTATTATTATACATTTGTATGAACGTATAAATGCCAAAATAAAATGAAAGAGATTGACAGAATTGTTATGTTATATTGTGAAACAGCAATATATAAAATAATGAAAATAATGCTAAATGCTATTTGAAAAATTCGCTGCTAAATCAAAATAATGCTAAATTTAGCAGTGAAAATGCTAAATTTAGCAGTGAAAATGCTAAAAGGGTCACACTGGTTGTATGTAAACTGTTTTTGTTTTTTTTTCGTTATTGTTTTTTACGTAGGCAAGTTAAAATATAAATAAATTTAACCTGATTTGTGATTAAAAAATAATAAGAAATTCTATCCTTAATATTAACTTTGCCATTTATATATAATTATTTTCTTTATATACAACATCAACTAGGCGTAAATATGCTCCTCCGTAAGATGGGCAATTCATTATCCCCCACCGTTGAGTTGAAGAAAGAAGGAGATGTATACACATTCACAACCTCCTCCACTTTCAAAACTTCAAGTATCTCCTTCAAATTGGGTGAAGAATTTGACGAAGAGACCTTAGATGGCCGTAAGGTTAAATCTATTTGCACTATGGATGGCCACAAATTGGTGCAAGAACAAAAAGGTGATAAACCATCAACCATAGTACGTGAATTCACCGATTCTGAATTGACTACCGTAAGTTAAGCCGAAAATCATTTAATAATAGAGAATAATGTTAATATTTTTGATTATAGACTCTTACCATTGGCGATATTAAATCTGTTCGTATTTACAAGGCCATCTAAATTTTTCTAATAGTGTATTAAAACTGTTTATCTAAACTAATTAAATATTTTTATTAAGATTAAATTTACTAATTTACAAATCTTCATCTTAAAACAATTGGCTGAGTTTTTACCTGCTATTCTGTTATTTTTAATAAGATCTTTAATATTTATACTATGACACTTGCAAATTGTTATTTAATAACAATATTAATTCCTTTTGTATTGTTTATATAAAACTCTTATTTAATTAAGGTCTTTGCAAGCCAAAGCAAACAAAAATTATTAAAATAAATAATATAAAATATTGCATTTAATAAAATTTAATATTCTGCGTTTTATTTTGCAGTTAAAAAAAAAAGTTAGAAGAGATTTTTTTTATAACAACAAGTCCTATTTTATTTATAACATATTTAGGAATATAGTCGGCGCATTACTGGTTTGGTGCATATCATGGTAATTTTACCATGACCACCATTTGCCTTCCAGCATGATCGAAGTCTAGAAGGACAGTACATTCATAGGAATATTATCGACAGTTCCAATAAGGGCACGCTTTAGATTCTAAATTTGGGTGGAACAAACTGGTAGAGTATATGCCTAGTCATCTCGAGAGTTCAAAGGGGACACTTTCCCGTTTCAGTGATGGTACGGTGGGGAGTCGCTTATGATGGTTACAAAACTCCATTTTTGCGAAAAAGATGTGAAACCTCTGCAGCGGTGTACTAATCAGACGTTTTGGAGAAAGTTGTAAAGCGGCTAAACAATTCCTTGTTTAAAAACCACCATTGGACCTTTCAAAAGGGCTGTGCAATTGTGGTTAAAAAATATTTTTAAATTTTATTTTAACTGACGGTGGCCTTCTGGTAGCCCCGATTTGAATCCCTTGGTATAAATTGTTGTCGGTGTTAGAGAACGTGGTCAGCACTAAACGTCATCCGAATTTGGAATCAAGCGTGCTTTTATCCAAGCAGAAGATAATTTTCAAATGGATGTAGTGCGTACTGGGTGATTCTATTCTGACGGGTGCAACATTTAGACGCTTTAAACGTCTTTTACTAATAGAAAGAAACACATTTGCAATTAAGTTATTTCTAGAAGGGGTAACATTTTTTTATATACTATTGTTATCTGTTTACAAGAATTTATATGAAACGATCAAATAGCCACGAGAGAGCTTTAAAGTGCATGCCGGTTGCAACCAAATTGGACAACTTTCATAACATCATACCACAAAAACACAAAACTCTGTTAAATTTTAAACTTTTATTGTATTATTCTCTTTTATTATGAAAGATGAGATATCAGACGATGATTATCAAATCAAACATCGTAGAGAAATATAATCCAATAATAAGAAATTTGCACTTTAAGCAATGACGGGTGCAACACGCAATGAATTTTCTGTTCGCGCCAAATCTATGAATCTTAATGCTTCGAAGTGCACAACAAATTTATATTTAAGCTTACGTCTAAAAAAATTATATTATTATAAAATATAGATATTTTACTTTAAATTGGCATCAAAAAAGTATCAAATAGTGTGATTTGAAAATTCATGTTAAAAGTTGTCTAGAATAGAACCGCCCTACTGCGTTAGACAAAAGGCCTGTTAGACTTCGTTTATTTTAAATATTTTGTTGATTACGTTTCTAAATATATTAAAAGTAAAATAAAACTATGTAGTTGTTTAAAAAAACTTCATAATGATTTTATCGCATAAAAAGAGTGAATCCAGGTTCTAAGCATATAAAATTCTTTTCTCATGTTCATAATAAATGTTTAAATATTTTTAACATTACAAAAATTTTTACCAAAAATCATCGATTTTAACTTTACTCGTTTTCGATTTCCAAAACTTATTGCGAAGACGACATTCAATGAATTTTACATACACATATCGCACTTGATCATATAGAGGGTATTAACTCAAAATATAAAAATTTTTAATTTAATATTAAAGACATGAAAAAGAATTTCAAACTTACCGTTTCATTACCAAAAGTTAGAGAATAGCACGATATTTTTGCAGCATGAAGGTATGAATATTACGTGTAATTTTTTTTTCAAAAAGTGAAAATTTTCAGTTAAACCTTATTTATGATCAAGTGCGATATGTATACAAACCTTCATAGTATATATCGTCAGCTCAGAATTGGTTTGGCGCACAGCATGGTAATTTAACCATGATATGCGCCAAATCAATTCTGAGCTGACGATACGTAAAAGTTTATTGTAACGGAGTATCAGTGTATTTATTGATGTCACTGCTTAATTGTAACATGCGCAGAAAAGAGGTTGTAGGTATTACGGTTTTTATAATAAATAAAAAGCTCTATCGTTAAAAAGTTGTATCATAAGTAAAAATACCGGCAAAGTTAAACTGCTAAATTAAGGTAACAATTCTAATATATTTTTTTCGCATTTGTTTGTATCGATATTAAGACACACATTTTTATTAAAAAATGTTTTTAATTGTATTAACTAGTTACAATACAAGTGTTAAAAAAATATATGAAAATGCCTTAAGATATGCTATTGATTTTTCCTGTATAGTGTAAAAAATTATGTGAGAAGTGCATATTAAATGTGAAACACTAGTCTTTTTTGGTTTTCCAACTAAAAAAATAATGTTTGAATAAAAACAATTTCATTCATCGAAGTTATTCCAAATTCAGATCTTTAAAAGATTTATTTTTGCTTTGGTTATGTGTATATCCTACAACATCGTAGGTGCTGAGAGTATTTGTGCAGAGAATTAATTGTAATCTTTTCAATCGATGCGTACGCAAGACGTAATAACTGATTGCATTTTCAAGCATTCCTGCATTTTTTTCTTTTAGATGAAATTTTAAATATACGCCTTTTGTTGGCTAATTAAAGCCAAAACCGAATATATAAAAGCATTTTTTTTGGTAAATGGCAAAATAAAAAGAATTGTGTAATAAAACACTAGAGTTTCTATCTAAATATAAATAGGAAATGATGCTAAACTTTTCCGGGTTTTGGGTTCTTTTAATCAAGGCCTTATATTTGCCTTGATTAAAATATGCATCAGAAAATTATTAAACAAAAAACTTTTTTATATGGAGTTTTTTAAACTTATCACATACATACAAAAAAAATTGACAGCAACTAGTATAACTCTCGGTGCATATATGGAGCTAATGAATATGCCTTGCTTTTAATTTTATATACATGTCTATATATTCATATATACTGCTTATTTAATTTTTTTTTTTTTTTTTTTTTTAATTCCTCAGCTAACGAGATTTTAATTTCAATTATTTACAAAATGACTAAAGTTTTTCCTGTTTTTAAAAGTTGTTCTTGTAAATATAATTGGTACTTAAAGTATGAAGTACATATATATATATAAATTAATTTACAGGCTCGTTACCAAAATTTGTTCGGTTTTAAATCCACTTCATTTCGATTTACAGAACATACCCGATAATCCAGAATAAAATCCTTTAAATACAATTTCAGACGTGGTAACAGATGACATTTGTACACCATGCTAGCATGATATACAAATAGTTCTGCAACTTTAACATCAAATTCCCATTTTTTTACTGAAACGTTGTTTGAGTGAACGAACGATTGTTTGTACCTATGTATATACATATACATTTGTATGTACATACGTTTATTGTCAATTTCAATTCCTAATTGATACTTAAAGATATGGATAAAATTCAAAACCCATTTTGCCAAAGACCATGGATAACGAACAGGGCAGCTGCAGCACCATCTGGTAGTGGAGGAAAGGGTCTCAAAGGTATTGTAGCTGGAGGCATAACTGGAGGTATTGAGATTTGTATAACATATCCCACCGAATACATAAAAACTCAATTGCAGTTAGATGAAAAGGGTAAGCAAGTGTTCATGATAATAGAACATGTTTAAGACGTTAATTAGTATATGGCAACCTTTAGGAGATCGCAAAAAATTTAGCGGAATATTCGATTGCGCAAAAAAGACAGTACAGCAACGAGGTTTCTTTGGACTATACAGGGGTCTAAGTGTCTTAGTTTATGGAAGTATCCCGAAATCTGCGACAAGGTAAATGGAATTCAACCTGAAACATACCAATATTACTAATGTACATTCATATTTAAAAATATTAATTATCAATAGATTTGGAGCTTTTGAGACACTAAAAGGTTTAATGATGGATAGTAATGGTCAACTGAGTGTAGGTGGAAAGTTGTTATCGGGATTAGGTGCAGGGGTATGTGAGGCCATTGTCGCAGTTACCCCAATGGAAACGATTAAAGTAAAATTTGTACATGATCAGCGAAGTGTCAGTCCGAAATTTAAGGGATTTGTACATGGTGTTCGTACAATTATTCAAACTGAAGGTAAATTACTACATAATTGAATGCACACATTGTGGATGTTATCAATACTTTTGTGATTTAGGAATTGGCGGCATTTATAAAGGATTAACACCAACTATACTTAAACAGGGATCAAATCAAGCAATACGTTTTTTTGTCATGGAAACTTTAAGAGATGTGTACAAAGGAAATGATCCTGAGAAAAAGGTTCCTAAACTTGTTGTGGGTGCTTTTGGTGCTATTGCTGGAGCGGCGTCCGTATTTGGAAATACTCCATTAGATGTAGTTAAAACTCGCATGCAAGGACTAGAAGCTTCAAAATATCGAAATACGTTTGACTGCGCCTTGCAGATTTTACGAAATGAAGGTATATTTGCTTTCTACAAGGGCACCGTACCGCGGCTGGGACGAGTCTGTTTAGATGTTGGAATAACATTTATGATTTATGATTCATTTATGGCCCTTTTTATGGGCTCGAAATAATCTAAGCTGCTTCATCCTCATACTACATGATTATAGACTACAAGTAGAATCCAAAAATGAGCAAGTTGCTATAGGATTTTCAGTTTAAATTAAACCTTTTTCAAAATAAATGAAACCTTTTTCGAAATGAACGAAACCTTTTTCAAAATAAATGAAACCTTTTTCAAATTAAACGAAACCTTTTTCAAAATAAATGAAACCTTTTTCAAAATGAACGAAACCTTTTTCAAAATAAACGAAACCTTTTTCAAAATAAATTAAATTTTATTCAAATTGAATTAAACATTTTTCAAATTAAATTAAACCAGTTTTAAAATTTGTAGGTTAATCATATTTTGTTGTATTTTTTTTTTTTTTTTGATTTGCAAATATTTTTTTTAACCGATTACTGTAAATGACCTATTGTTGTTGGTGTCTGATAGCGGTTGGATTAATTTCTTTACTTGATAGGGGTCAATGCAATTGAATATATTATAGCATTTTCTAAGATGAAATTCCACGCCCGATCATTATTAAGTGACATTACCACAGAGCATAACATAGTAAGTGTAATTGAGGAAAGTGTCGCACAAATTAATCAAAATGATTGTGCGAACTATGTTATGGATATGATCATGATAATTCCTAAAGCGGTCAGTGGACAGATTCTTCATTAATTTTTAACAAATATTAATTAAAAATGAATATGTTTTATTTTTTTCTTTTGTTTTCTATTAAATTTTAAAACTGGTTTAATTTAATTTGAAAAATGTTTAATTCAATTTAAATAAAGTTGAATTTATTTTGAAAAAGGTTTCGTTTATTTTGAAAAAGGTTTCGTTCATTTTGAAAAAGGTTTCGTTCATTTTGAAAAAGGTTTCAATTATTTTGAAAAAGGTTTCGTTCATTTTGAAAAAGGTTTCGTTCATTTTGAAAAAGGTTTCATTTATTTTGAAAAAGGTTTAATTTAAACTGAAAATGCTATATACAAAAGATAACATTAAAACTGGCTTATTCTGTATTGCAATGCGAAAGTCAATGTGGTGCGCAAGTAAAATAGGATGCGAGAGAAAGTTGGTATTCAATAAGACTTTCGCATTCGAATTTTACTTCAAATCGGGGCAAAAATAACAAATAAACGTCAAATTTAAAATTAAAAAAAAAAAAAAAAAAAAATTACGAACATCGTAACACAGAAGCTCTGTTTCTTTACTTTTCGGGTAAAGTTCGTGCAATTGAGAGCAAGCATAAATTTCTCTCATAAAGAGCCAAACTTACACAAAAGTACGGGAACATAAAAAACACAATTTAAAGCACAATATAAAAATTCAGTGTTTTGACAATTTTTAAAACACAAACAATATTTGCGCCACTTTTGAAAAATTTTAAGTTAGCTGTAGAAATAACCTACTTTTACCAAAAATAAAACAAAACAAACACTTTTACAATAATTGACATTATTTACCCTAATATTTCAGTACAAAATTTTCTATTTAAGTACTTTATTTTATTCCACAACACTTTTTCCAGAATTTGGATCATGAAAATTTTTCTTTGCTTTTTTTGTTTTGTTTATGTTTTACAGCTGTTTCACAATTTGCACGAAGAAAAAGTCTGGGCTGTTTCGTGCAAGAAGAAGAAGAATTTGATTCTCTCAAACCCGCTCTCAGTCACACAAATTTAAAGTACGGGAACGCTTTTCGTGCAAATTGGGATCCCGAGGGATCCCAAAGCAGAGTAAAGAAAAAGAGCTAGAATAGCACCTGTTTGCATTTATATATTTTCGAGTCGCATCGACTTTCGCATCGCAATACAAAATTTGCCCCTGGTATTTAAAAAGATGGGTTCTTTTAAATTTCTTTCTTTCAAATAACAAGTTTTTTTTTGAAGTAGGTACATCTCTGTTTGCAAATATGAACGTACATAACGTTTCCTAAACATAGAAAGGCCCTAGCTCGTTTTTTTAAATCGAGGTTTTTACAAGTTTCGATAGATGATCCTCTAATACACCACTAGTAAAAGAGTTTATGAGCTCCGACTGAAAATAACAAAAATATTAGAAGTTGAAAAAAGTCTTAAATCATTTTAGTAATTTAAAAAAAAATTAAAAAATATTTAGCAAAGTACGTGCATTTCACAACTGCTTGCTTGCATAATGTGATACTGATACATAGAAGGCGTTGATTTATTTTAAAAAAATATGCTTTTACATGACGCAGCTTATTTTATGCAATTTTTAATTGATTTTTGCACAAAATGGCAAAAATAAACATGTTGTTATTCAAGAAACATTTATTTTATCATGTAGTAGTCCTCTTGCAAACACCGCTAAGTTAAAAAAACAAAATTCTGAGAAAATCGATTAAAACTATTTTTTAAAATTGAAATTCCAAGCCATATAAAGAGTTTTGCAGGAGTATTGAATAATTAACTAGAAATTGCGCGTAACTTACGGTGTTTTGTATGAGATTGATAATGGCTTATGGAGGCATTTTAAAAAACAAATAAAATAGCGGCTTTTACAGAATTTTTTATTTTTTATTTTTTAACTTAGCGGTGTTTGCAAGTGGACTGACTATTCACATAACTATTTCTTATTTTAATTAAAACGGTATTTAGTGACATGTCATAACGTTATAGTGTCCATGGACTTTATGACACTTTTAAATATATAACGAAAACAGTGTTGGGCGCAAGGATTTTCTCCACTATGGCATAACAAATACCGGCTGCGCTTACCAAAGGGTCTCTGTATAACCGGTCTTCGGCCGGGCGCAAGGATTTTCTCCTCTATGGTTTAACAAGTACCTGCTTTGCTAAGTAAAGCTCCTAAAATCTGCCTTGTTTCCGAACGAAGGACGACTACGCAGAGACGGTTTAGTTAGCGAAGCTGGTATTTGTTATAACAAAGAGAAGAAAATCCTTGCGCCCGGCCAAAGGCCGGCAGTGAAGAGAAGCTTTAGTTAGCGAAGCCAGTACTTGTTTTATCATAGAGGAGAAAATGCTTGCGCCCAGCCGAAGGCCGGCTATGCCGAGTCGCTTACGTTAGCGAAGCCGGTATTTGTTATACCGTAAAAAAGAAAATTCTTGCGCCTTTCACGGTGTATTTAAAGACCCATAAGTCACAAAGCAACTTTATGTTTCCCTCGTGAGACCTGTATTAGAATATGCATCTATAGTTTGGGATCCTATATATTTGATTCACAACAATTATATTGAATCTGTACAAAAGCAGTTTTTGTTATTCTGCCTTCGTGGTCTACAGTGGAACCCATTAGATCTTCCGTCATACAATAGCCGTCTTGCTCTTATCAAACTTCCAACTGTTAAAAGCCGAAGAACTGTTGAATGTGTGGTTTTTATTAAATTCAATTAATGGTTATATATGTTTTGATTTCCTGCTCGATAACATTTCATTTAATGTTCCTCATCGCCCATCTGGACACTTCGAATTGCTATCAATTAAATACTTTAGGACAAATTACGCAAATGCTGATCCATTTAGAAGGATGTGCAGTCAATTTAATATATTTTAAAAAGTTGTAGATTTTTATATTCAACATTTTTTATTTTTCGAATTTATTCTTTGAGCTAAATTTCAGTTATGTATTTTATAAAGCTTTTTTGTAATAGTTCTATTCCTTAAATTTTTAGGAATGATTTTTTTTTTGTAGATTTTTCTTTAAATGAAAATGTTATTAAACGTAAAATTATCGTTTTGTTAAACAATCAAGAATTTTGTATTTTACTTGTATTAACTTTATGTCATTATATTGATTAACTATCTGTAAGGATATGATATCCATATACAAACTTGTAAATAAATAAATACAAAAACTGCAACAGAATATTAAAAACTTACTTTAGCTTCGTACAGACGATGGTCAGATCTTACAATATTGTAAGCAGGCGTTGGCAACAGCAATATTTTTCTGACAATGGTGCGATTGTCAGATGAATTAATTTTGCACTTCTGCAAATACAAATGAGCTTACAATGTTCACACAGTTGTAAGACATTTTAGCCAATTTTAATGCAATTTAAGCAACGCTGCTTAACAATATTGTAAAATCTGACCATCGTCTGTACAAAGCTTTAGTCATTTCCGTTTCCATCTATGTATCTGAAGCTAATGTTATTTCCGTATCGGCCAACGTTGCGCCGGTGTACACGCACTTTTTTTAAATTTTCACCAATTACAAAATTTTTTGTCTTAAATAAATTTTCATCCAGATCCTTGTCGCATTTTTCCAGTATATTTCTTTCGATGGGGTTTTCTAATTCATTGTTCCTTATAAACATTATTACCATAAGTTAAAGTATTTTAAACATTCTTTTGGTAACGGGCGTCATTCAACATATAAAGCGTCACCTTCCTCATTTCATTTAAAACGCCGGCAAATTTGGGTGTTAGAATAACAATTCTACTCTCAGAAAATTCCCGAGTTTTTAAACTTTCAAGCCCTTAAGATGTTTCCCGGAACAGGCTTTTCGGTGCGCTTCTTCTTTTTCCCTATCTAACAATTCATCCACTCCAAATACTCGGTCCATTTTTTCTAAAGCCTGTGAAAATTTTCTCATATGTACTACATATTTGCTATAAACAACTAATTTATAACATTAGGTGCGTTTGAGTACTTTTACAGTAAAATGCAGTAAATGAGAAAATTGTAAAATTTGCTCTCACAAAAAGCTGTTGTCCAATGACAAATAATTGAAGTGTTGAAAAATGTTAACACTTTTGACTACTTAACTCGTTTTCTTATCGGTACTCGATTAAATAATTTTTATAACACAAACATTTTTGGAATATACAAACAAATTGTTTTATGTAATCTTTCATATTTGTTTGTTTTTTATTTTATTTGATGTTACTAATTTGTGGCGGGTTAATTTATTAAAAGAACATGAATAATTTTTTGCTATTGATTACTTAAGTACCCAAGTACTTAGCACTTTTACAACTCTAAAAAAGTAACATAACAAAATAAGTTTCAAATGTTTTTATTTAGCCAAGTAAATGATTCACAAACAAGTTAAATTAATTCATATTTATGCACATTTTGTTTTTGTTTAATTTTTATATCAACTTTTCGTTTATTTAACAATTTTTTCACAATTTGTAAGCATTTTGTTTGTTATTTTTGTTTGTTTACCTTTTGAAACATATGTTTTTTTGTTTAACTAAATTTTACTGCAAAAATTTCTGCAGTAAAAATTTGTAAATACTCAGACAAGAACTGTCACTTTTCGCTCTCAATTTGTGTTCTCATTTACTGCATTTTGTGTACTTGAACGCAATTTCGTAAAATGCAGTAAAGTTAAGTAAAAAATAGTAAAAACTTTTGTGTTCTCGAACGCAGCTATTATGTGATTTTTGGCTGCCTTTTTTCGCCCACCACATTTTGTTTTTAATAAAGTTGTACTTTTGTCTTTATTTATAAATTACCAATTATCTTACGCAATTAAACTTGGTTTTTTTGTTTTTATATTAAACTAGGTGGATTCGGTCCGCTTTGCTGGTCCTTAGTTTTATTTTTGATATTTATAAAGGTTTTATTGTACAATATTGTTGCTTCAATGATATTGTTTAATAATTTGTTGGGTCGTAGTTCAATGCCAGACGCACAAATGTTATCCGATTAGTGTTATGAATAGCTGTTCTTGTTTGCCTGGTTCTTATACGTTGTTCTTCATTTCGTATCTCGCGTTGTTGCTCTCGTAAACGTGATACTCGATATGTAGTTTCTTCATTTTCTGCTGCGGGTTCTTCTTGACTTTGTTGTGAACGATTTGTTTGACGTGTATTGCGACCAATATTTGCACGTGGTCGTGGCATTTTGATTAAATCGAGCCATTACAGAAAAAAAGCTTAAGCGACATTATATTCAATTTTCGTTTTTGTAATAAATCATTTAACTTGCATCATCTCCTAAAATATCATGGTCACATAATGTACCTTCATACAAAATGTTTATAAAATAAAATAAAAACAAACCTTCTCCCTTAAAATTGTCGATTTATAAAAGGTTTATTGAACAAATTTTCATAGAAAATTCGTTTCATAAGTCTTTTATAAACCTGAAATGTTTTTTATAAATATGTGGGTAAATATTTAAATTTTTTTAATTAAAAAAAATGTACATACATATTTTTAATTAATCTGCATGGGTGGAAAAAACTTAGTTACATATTATTTTGAATTAATATGTGTTTATAACACATTAGTTTCTTATCTTCTCATGTGAAAAAGTCATAATGAAGATGTTTTTATAAAAAAAGGTAGAACGAAAAAATTAAGTAAACAAATTCGGAATTAACTGAATCCTGAAAATTCTTGGATAAAAAAATTAAAATCAGGTTTTCTTGATTGGCATATCTAGTATGAACATATAGGTTTCGATTTTAAAAAAGCCCTAAGTTACAAAAAAATTCAAAATCCACTTTTTCATCGATTTTGTTTAACCGTATCAAAAAACATGTTTTTTTTTTTGAATTTTACACTTCTACCGATTAAAAAAACGTTCTTATCAACAAGATTCTAAAAGGCCATAGTGCATTATTGGTTTGGCGCATATGCTAAAAGGTCGTAATGGAGAAAAACGACAATGAAGGTTAACAAAGTTTTCTGAAAATATACCAGATTGATTTTTTTTGTATTTCCACCACTGCTTCTGGTATATGTATGTTTTGAAGAAAAATGTAAACTTTTGTGAACGTTCATTAACGAACTTAGAAGTTAATAGTATTAAATTAAAAGTTAAAATTATTGTTTTGTGCCGCATACTTCACTTTTCTATTGATTTCTAAGAAGTAGCTTTTTGTGCTGCATACGTATACTTACTGCTGTGTATTGAGTTGATGATATTTTATTTTGCTTTTGCTTATACTACATTTTTTCTTACTGCAATAAAGCAATGCAAGAGTAAAATTTATTTTGTACGTTTTTGTATGAGGAATTTGCAGCATTCGCCAAACAGAGCAAAACAATACTTTACCAATCTGAATATTATAAATAAAAATTAATGCTTAATATCTCAGAAACCATAAAAAATTTCGTGAACACGGTTTTGAGTTCAGAAAGAGTATTTAAAATATATACCCCATACCTAACTCAATTTTTTTTAAATGGTCAAACCAATAATGACCTGACGAAATAGCAACCACAAACAATTTTGTACGTTTATTTTTGTTTATCAACAGTTAGTTTTTCTTTGTTGTATTTTCAAATTGTGATCTAAAAAGATTTTGATGACAGATTACAACTAGCACCTCAAAACATATAAATCATTTCTTAATTTGGCTATTTTAATACTGGAGCAAAGTGGATCATTTTTTCTTGTAATTTTAAGGAATTTAAAGTTGAATTTTTTACTTTGAGATAAAAGTAAGCTATTATTTTTCCTTCAAAGTTTTCTTTGTAAATTAACACGTTAGAAAATAATCACTCCATGTGATAATCGTTGTATTGTGCTCGTTATTTGTTTCGATAAGTGAAGTGATCGTGAGTTACTTTAAAAATAAATAAAAAATAAACAAACCCAAATTTAAAAAGACCATAACAAATAAGTTTTGGTTCGTGGAGGTTAAGCAAAGTACATCCATCTACTACCGTTAAGTATCAAAAGTAAGTACATATTATTTGATTATTAATTTTTTTTAACATTTTGCGGACGAAAAAGGGCAGAAATATAATTTTGGTACTTTCTAAAGTAATAAAGATAGAAATAAAATTTAAATTATGTTCTCCTCTCCTTAAGAAGCTCTCAAACACATTTTGGTACTTTTAGTAATTTCGAATAAATAAATCTTTTTGGTACTTTTTTCTATACAGCTATTTATGTATATGGGTAATTTCATGTCAAATCGACCAAGAGTGGGACCCGACCCCTTTCGATTTTAATGAAATTTGGTGAGAATGTTCCTTTTATCCTTTAGGGACGTATATGAACGAAAAAAATTTAAAATTCAAAATGTCATAATTTCACCGAATTAGCCGAATGTGTTGAGCTTATTTCTTCAATATCTCGAAAACTACGGTACATACGATTGATTTTAATGTAATTTTAAAGAGAATACTTGTAGCTTTAAGCCGTTCTTTAAAAACCTAAAACTTTGAAGGGGGGTTTTTTTAAGATATGATTTTTTTCTTTCGCAACCTTTAAAAAATAATCTTAAAATAGAATTTTAATATTGTAATTTTGAGCAATAAGTTCACTGTGCTAGTTACAAAGAACAGACAAGCCGGGAACCTGGCGTTTTAACCTAATTGGGGCACGCTGAATCCAGTAGTACTAACCGTTTTTTTTAGGGTAGCTCTTGTTTTCAAGATATACCGTTATTTCGAAAATGTAGGAGGTTGCACAGCATATATTCGCGTAGCTTGAAAACGGTTTAGGATATTCAAATTACTTAAAAAAGAAAAAAAAAAACACCTCCTTCAAAGTTTCAGGATTTTTAAAGAACTGAATAATAAACTCAACACATTCGGCGAAATTATGACATATTGAATATGAAATAATTTTTGAAAAAAAAATTTCGAAATTTTTTGTTCGTTCATATACGTTTCTAAAAGGATAAAAGGAACCTCTCACCAAATCTCATTAAAATCGAAAGGGGTCGGGTCCCACTCTTGGTCGATTTGACATGAAATTACCCACATATATATAGTGAATGTATACATACATATGTACATACATATATTATATTATAACCAGGGCTGTGGAGTCGGAGTTGGGCTTTTTGTACCGGAGTCGGAGTCAAAGTACCCACAAAAACTCGCGACTCCGACTCCAAAATTTTTTTACCTAAACATTTTTCTAATATACATATTTCAAAATTAAAAAGTTATTTAGTTTAATTTCTTGGACCTTTTTAATATTATTTCTTCATAATAAATCTTCAAGCTCATGGTCATTTTATATAACAATTATTTAGTATTAATCCAATATTTCTCTATCTCAACGGGTAACTTCTTCAGGGATTTTATGAAACAAAAAAATAAATTATCAATTGATTATTAAAAATAATAAAAATTAAACACAGGAAACCAAAATTGTTCTTTTTCGTTTTTATAAACTTTTTGTATTTCCTTTCTTATTCCTATGAATTAAATGTCTCTTATTTTGATTAAAAATTAATATTTTTTATATAAGGCTTGAAGATTTATTGTGAAGAAAGAATAAAAGAATTTTAAGAGGATCTGCTTTAAAACTTTTGAAGTCAGTAAATAATGTCCAGTTCACTTAACATATAAGTAGGTGATTTGGCAGACCTTTTAGCACTTTATGAGAATAAATATATAGGTTATATCGAACCATGTCCTTTTTATTTATTTATTCAATGTTACACAAAAACCGAGCCCAGACGGCCATATATGGTTTAAAAATACAACTCATAACATACTACTCATAAATATAACTTTTTTTTCTTTCTTTTCTTTATTCATGATGTGATGAAAAGCGATAAATTTCAAAAGAACGGAATATAGACAGAACAAATAGGCAAATGTATTAGAAATCAACTGAAAACGACATTATGGAATTCAATCATTTTGTTTTAAAATCATTTCCATCACATACTTGATTAGTAAAAAAAGAAATTAAGTTATCAATTGAAACAATCTTAATATAATAAGATCAAGCTAAGATTTAAAGTTAAATCAGGGTACCGTAGAGAAAATATAGACAATCTCAATAACATTAGTGGCCAAGCCATAATAAAAAAGGCCTACATTTCATTCTGCTGAATTTGCCTCAACAATTAACGTTTATAAGCAGAACTAGAAAACTCAAAGGACTTTAGAGTTCTTGGTAATTGATTGAAAATTCGCGCAACCCAAGTGTGCCAGTATAAACTTCAATACCATACAGAAATAAAGGCATAACCAGTGAATGAATAACTTAAACTTTGATATACATTGGTAAGCATAAGTTAACCTTATAAAGTCTACGTAATGAATAATTAATTCTAGAAGTAACGAAACTAATATGTCTTTTCATGTTTTTATGTGACCTAAAATTGCAGTTGGTAACTAAACTGGTTCGTTCCACTCACCAGACATTTTTAAAACTGTCTCTTTGTTTTTCTATAACAAAACTTGCTGGTTAACTATTGTTTGAAGTGCGCCAAGATATCGTTGATAAAATGGAGTCGAATTAGGGAATTAAAAAAGTTCGCTTTGACATATTTGTTTTTTAAAAAGTTGTATATGTATTGAAAAATATTTTTGTAGCGATGTTCATATGTATGACTGGAAATCTGCTGTAGCTTCTGTGGTGAAAGCACTAAATGAATACATTTTAAAATTTAAATTCCAACCTTCAAAGTAAATGATAATAGAAAAAAAGGAAAAGGAATTCGGACAAATACATGACATTGTTCCAGATATAATTCCCATTAATGTGGGGGTTAACCCGAAAAATGATTTGAGAATAATTTTATCCATCCACATTGGGGAAAATTGGAAGTCGGAGTTATTACTTTTTCTTGACGACTCCACAGCCCTGATTATAACCGTATATGATATTATCCAGTTTTTTACCCAAGTGGTCAAAAATAAGGGAACATAGATTTTCCACAATGTAATCTTTACAAAATTTCATAGGTATTTATGCCGCTAATATCCGTTTTTTAATACTTGGCCAACCCCAAGCGAGGGATCAAATATGATATTTTTAAGTTGTATGTACATATACCAAAGTTTAGCTATTTACTTAAAGAAATAAAATTGGTTGTAGATTTTTGGCCGGAATTGACCACCGTGCACTATTGGTAAGTTAGCTGGCATTCGAGTTACGTTTTTCATTGTTTGTAGGAAACGTTGTTGTTTAGTTTAGTCAAAGAGAGAAGAGAATGGTGTGATATGCTAGAACTACAACAAGTTGTATATTTATAATACATATAAATATATACATATGTACATATAAATTTTATAAGTTTGTATACATACAAATAAATATTTTTTTATACATATTGCTCATTTATTTAAATAGTGTCATAACTCTTAAAACAAGTTTTTTAAACTAAGTTTGCAGAAATGTGCGCAATATATAGATTGGTATCTATTAAAATACTCGTTTTGATAAAAATGTGGCGTTTTTCTACTTGTTATGAGGGTTCTTTAAATAACTTACCCAGAACAATGACACAACTTAGTTTAGCAAAGGTCGTCATAAGGTTTGTGTAAGAACGACAATTTTTTTTATTTTTATCAAAAACTTTATATGGCTCTTCTGAATAATAGTATTTTTTGAATTATGACACTGTTAAAGTAAATGAGTGATATGTACATATGTACGTTTACAAAATACGAACTTAATGCTATTGTGGCTTGCGATTCGTCGACTCTCCAAAGATGAGTAACGAAAAAACAATATAGGTTGGAAATTTGAATTAGTTTGGCGATCATAGTAGTTGCTTGATTGGCCCCAAATCGTACGATTGCTTTGTTGTTTTTTTTTTCTGTGGACAACTACTTAGTTGACTTACTGGAACAATAACTAGCATAAATGAACGTGTTTTTATAAAACATATCATCCATCAGTGTCCGCAGGTAGTGAATTCGTATATTAAATATTTAAATTTATTAAATATGTAGTAATACTTAACATAACTTGTCTACTCTTGTGTTTAAAAATTTAAATTCAATTATAAAAGATTCAACGAAAAAGAAAACGATGACGTAGGTATTACGGGAACGTTTTAAAAGATCGAAAAAGAGAAGTTAAGTGATAAATATTCTCTTTTCGAAGCCACACTGTCTCAATAAACTAAAGTTCTGCTCTTTGCAAAGATATAATCGATGATCGTACTTAATTTTATTTGCACAATGTGCAGTGCACATTTTTAGACTTCAAGCTTTGTAATGTGCAATATTATATAACAAATTTACAAAAGTTGTTATATTATTTACTTTGTTAAATTTATGACATAACTATACAAAACAAAAAGTTTTCCAAATACAAAATTTTTTACGCAAATATAAGTTTTTATACCTATAAACGTATACATATGTACCACATACTTCAAACATAAATACACATGTGTGTATGGATTTTGCTTAAAAAAATTCTTTATCAGTACATACTTTAGTACGTATGATTATTTCAGTTTTATATTGATTATAACTAAGAAAAAAATTATACATACATATATTTTTTTAAATAATAATTAAGTTTTTATTTTTAATTTGCCCAGTGATAAAAATAAAACATTTTACAAACCAAAGGTGTTAAATCAAAAAGTCCCCCAAATTAAACGGTTCTCCCTTCTATATACAGTCGAATGTAATTAATTAAATATGTATAATGTTAAGATGTTGCACAGTGGGGTCAATCGCAAAAAAGCGGTAGTAAATCTCACTTTATTAGAATACAAGGCGAGATGCAGGTTGTCAAGGTTGACCACCTCGGGTTAGGTAAACTTTGTATAGTTTGTAACTCAACAGATTTTAATGAATTAAACTTTGTAATAAGCTAGTAGGAAGATTAAGAAATTCCAGTTTATTTTACTTAGTTATCTCTATGCTCCAACGGGAGTTAAAGGAACATATATATATATATATATCTTTTTTCGTAAAATATTTTAATCCTTAAATGTAATTTTTGAAATTCCTTTTTTTAATTCTTAAAAAAGGGTCAAATTAACCCATAAAGAGAGGATTTAGAGGGTTAAGATTTTCACAAACACCATCCTCATAAAATTTTACAACATAACTCTGACAAAAAGAATTCTCTCAGACATAAACTTATATAACATATTTTTCATTTATTATAATGCTGCCTTCGATCAAATATTTAAAACTTTGACCCACTGTAAAAAAACTCAAACCAGCTAGACTTTAAGTTTATTCTACAAAAATAATCTTTTCAACATGACCTTTCAGAATTATAGGGTTGCTATTCGGTTCCAATCAAAGCCGTAGTTTTTTCGACAGTGTAATTATTACCTATTAGAACCAATGACCATAAGAGTTATAAGAGAAACAACAAAAAATCATAAATAACCATTAATATTGATGAATTATAGGTAAAGGTTTTAAATAACAATTATCATTTAATGTATTTTATTTTGGTTATCGTAACCAATTAAAGTAAAAAATATTTTTTTTTGTGGTAGATAACACTATGCTAGTTGCAAAATTAGACAAGCCAGGCACTTGGCGTTTTAGCATAATTCGGGTACGCTGAGTCCAATGGTACCCACCGTTTTTTTTTTGGTTAGCTCTTGTTTTCGAGATATACCGTTATTTCGAAAATGGAGAAGGTTGCACAACATATATTCGCGTAACTCAAAAACGGTTTAGTTTATTAAAATTAGTAAAAAACCTGAAATTCCGCAATAAAATTTCCTTTAAGAAAAGTCGAATTTTTTTTTAATATGAGCTGTCGTTTTAGAAACATAAATTTTTGTTTTTTAAAAATTCATAAAAAATTGGAAAATGGCTTCTAATTTTTTGCAGACATAGCAAAAAATGCTGCAAACAAAACAAGCCATGGGGGGTGTGCTGGAAATTGCAAACGCAAAACGCAAGAACTTAAAGGCTGTTTTAAATACATTTTTGATTTAATTTTTGTTATAAAATTCTGTTTAATAGAGAAATGTTTGTATAATATTTGTCATAAAATTCTTTTATTACAGAAATCAACTTTTAAAATTCTTGCGTTTGCGATTTCCAGCACACCCCTACATAAATGATTAAAATCTGTTACTAACTTTTGATTTTATTAACAAAAGTCGACAAATTTTTTCACAAAACGCAATATTTGTATGGGAGCCCCCTAAAAAGTGGTGATAAGGGGCAAGTATGTATCGAGAAAATGTTAAGGACAAAAAACTAATTGAGGTGGGTCATACATTTTATCTTACTTTGGGCGACTCCTGGGCATTTATGGGACTTTTTTCAATATATTTCTAGTCTGCATTGAACATTTTGTATGGGAGCCCCCTTAAACAATGGATATAGAGGGTAGGTATGTTAGAAATAAATGATTGAGATGAAAAATAAAGTGGGGTTGGTCATACATTTGACCCATCTAAGGGCATCCTAGGCACTGCAGAGGCCAAATTTAAGAATTCTATTAATCCGCCATATATGTATGGTTGAAATTCTTAAATTTGGCTAATGCAGCGTTTTTAAGTTAAGCGAATATATGTATGTTGTGCAACCTCCTCCATTTTCGAAATATTGGTATATCTCGAAAACAAGAGCTACCTAAAAAAACGGTGGGCACCATTGAATTCAGCTTACCCGAATTATGCTTAAACGCCATGTGCCCGGCTTGTCTAAAAAAAGTGTCAATTTCGAGCACAGTGTAACCATTATAACAAATAATTTATTTTTTTGGTTACAGATATTGGCCCATACTCATAGTCAAAATAAAACCGTCTTTAAATGCATTTGAACACCATTATTCTAAAGTATACTTTAGAAAAAGTTGATTTTATTTTTGACTATAATATAGTAATGGGGCATTGTTTATATATAAGTAAGAAAATATCGCCGCATGAATTAAAGAACGCTGTAACTGACAAAACATAAAACGTTCACCAGAGCCAAAAAAAACCTGTGTGAAAGAAAGTAGAAAAAAATTTATATCACAAAAACTATACAACTTAGGAACATGATTTTGCTGCCAGTTCAACGATTTCGAACCTTATCGTTCGCATAGAAAATTTATATGAAAAACACTCAGTTTTAAAAATATTTTCCATATAAAATTCTATGCGAACGTCTACGTTCGAAATCGTTGAACAGGCAGTTAAAAACGTATTTTTATTTTTTCTTGCTTTATATATTTCCTCTCAAGTCTATTATTCCCGGTGTATGTGTAACCAAAAAAAAAAAATAATTGGTTGAAGTAATAGTTATTTATAACCCAAAAAAATATTTTTTAATTTAATTGGTTACGATAACCAAAATAAAATATGCGATAATGGTTCAAAATAACCAAAGGAATAAAATAAATTTTCCCGTAACCTTTAAAAAAAAACACCATTATTTTTGGTGGTGAACGGTATAGGAACATGAGTCGAATTTGTTTGTACCTTAATTACTTGGCCTTATTAATGCTAATATGTGGTTCCTACAGGACGGAGCTAGATGCCACACAGCGGCCGCTACAATTGATTTACTCAAAGAAACTTTCGATGAATATAATAATTTCATGTAATGGCCAAATTAATTGGCCACCAAGATCGTGTGATTTAGCCCCATTTGATTATTTTCTTTGGTGTTATGTTAAGTCACTTGTCTACGTCGATAAACCACAAACAATTGAACACAATTGAAACAATGTTACCTTTTTATGTCGGAATAAAGTTGTCGGTTTCTAAAACAGACTCTGAGTTTCTAAAACTTCAAGGGTTAGTCAAATAAATTCCTATTTCTTTATCAACACTTTTCTAGACCTTCGAAATATGATGATTTGATGTACGTTCTTTTAGATTTATTTGTACAATTTTTATCTCTCTTTTTTAAAACAATGCAATTATCATTAAAATAATGTTTTTAAACAAATTTTGGCAAATCAGTAACCAATTACGACATGTATGATTTTTTTTACAAACTTTGGCATTCGGTGAAAAATTATCCGAACACCGAACATATAGTTTTGCAAATTTCTGGCTCAGAACCATCGGTCGGATCCCAAAATCTACAGGGTGGGCCAAAAGTAACTGAACATTATAGTTTTGATATACATACATAGTTTTTTTTTAAGTTTTGTAATTGTTTCTTTTGTAATTTTTAAATATTAGAAACAACGCTACTGAAGCCATGTATATAACTAAGGAATGAGCAAAAATTGTCAAATAGTCAAAATTTAACAATTCAAACCCAAAGAAAATTTTGAAATTTTTTTTAACACCAGAAATGTACCATCAGGAAATCTAGTACGCAGTCTAGTCGCCCGTTGGGGTCTGTTAGTGACTTATTTCTGAGAAAAAGACCGCTTGAAGCACGAAGCTAAGATTGGCAAACGTTCCACTTCGCTTTAAATGAAATTTATTCTTAGATAATCTTTTTTAATTTTTTCCAAATTTGTTGTTCCAATAACAAAAAACTTAAAACAAACCGAAGAAAGGTCAAATAAAATTTTTAATTTTCATTTTTATACCCTCCACTACGTTAGACATGATTAAAGGTATACTAAGTTTGTCATTCCGTGTGAAACTTTTTTATTATTCATCTCAGACTTCATCAAGTATATATATTCTGGCTCCTTGAGTAATTCTAAGTCGATTTAGACATGTCCGTCTGTCTATTCGTCTATTGAAAACACACTCACTTTTGAAAACTCAAAAGAAAAGAATAATGTTGGTGTCAAATTGCTTCTAGTTATCCTAAGAAGTTTGGGATTGAAATCCAGCAAAATCGGTTCAATAGAATAATAGTTATGAATCTAAATATTGAATCGCCAATATAAAGCCTGCTCTCGGAAAACAGTCCCAATTTTTCTGTAGTTACGTTCGTTTGTATAAAGATTAATTAATAGTTTTTAGGCCTATAGAGGGTCCATGCGTGAAATATTCTAACTGTCGGTAGAGGGTATCAAAGATTCGGCACAGCCGACTATAGCACTCTTATTTGTTCAAATATACATATCGTTATTTTAATTTAGAAAAGTCGTACCAAACATATAAAACTTTTTTTGAAGTTTTAGATATAAAACTTGATAAAAACAAAGTTATATGTTAGATACGCATTTTCTCAATTAAAGGAACAATATGGTTTTTAAATTTAAAGGGACCAAACGAAGTAAACATTTGCAATTTTTTTTTTGTACTTTTTCTTAAAACACATCTTTTTAAAATTATTTTATGAAAAATTTAAATATATATGTAATTGAACTTAAGTAAATACAATTTAATTTAATTGGTGTAAAAAAGGTAGATTATTTTAGTTTTCTTCCAAGTTAATAATTCTTAGTCTGAGTTTATACGGTTCATTCTTTACTGAAAAGATTGCTACTTTATAGGCGAGAGAGGCGAGTAGCCTATAAAGTAGCAATCTTTTCAGTAAAGAATGAACCGTATAAACTCAGACTTAGACTTTAAAATTTTGATTGTATTTTAAAATTTTGATTGTGAGGGACAAAAGGGACAAATAATTCAAATTTCTGTACTTTCTGTAAAAATTAACTTTTTTTTAAAGTAATTTTACAGAAATTTTAAAATGGGGATTCAAGTTCAATGTACTTTATCGGGCCGGGCCGTTCTTGAAATCGAAATGAAGTGGAATAAAAATCCAACAAGATTTTAATTTCACTTGTTTACAAAATTAATGTAGTTTTTCCTGCTTTTAAGAGTTGTTCTTGTAAAGATAATTGATACTTAAAGTCAGGGTTTAACCAAAAACTTTTGAACAAAACACGAAAATTTGTGTACAACTTTTCGATTTTTGAGTTGGTTTGTCAGCGATTGTTTATATTTAATTAATCAGAATGACAAATGAAGAAGTGGAAGAAATCGCAGTTTTTCTACTTTGACTGCAGTTTTTTAAACGCTGCTCAAAGTATATAAAAAGTAATATTATTTAAACTTTCTTTCGAGGCTCGTTTCCAATTTTTTTTTTTTATATTTTAAATTTAATTCATTACGATTTATAGAACACGCCCGTATGTAAGATTTGTTTTAATAAAATAAAAAAAATTTTTACTTTGAGTATAAACAATCAAGAGATTTAAGATATAAAAATGGATTCACATACTTTCATCAAGAGCATAAACAACACAAAATTAATAATTTGAAAGACCAAAAAGGGGTGAATAAGAAAACCTCTTGCTACTTTTTTGTAAAAACATACGTTTTTCATTAAAATTCGAATTCAAACATTTCTGTGGCTGTTAAGAAAAAGTGCTTAAGTCAATTTTTTAGTATTTTAGAGAAGCAATTTTAAACTTAAAATTTAATTAATAGAAACTGGGAATTATTTCCTTTCGCAGGTTACTTTATATTATATTCAACATTTTTTATTTTTCGAATTTATTCTATGAGTTAAATTTCAGTTATGTATTTTATAAAGCTTTTTTGTAATAGTTCTATTCCTTCAATTTTTCAGAAATGGCTTTATACACTACCAGACTATTATATTGTATTTTCTTGGTACATTTATGTACAGAAAAATTTACAATTATTAGACACCAGCAGAATGTAATGCATTTTCTGGCCCGCTACGGCCTTCGTCAGCATTCTTTGTGTCACACTGGATAGTGATACTTTATAAATTGAATGTATTTAACTCAACTATTTTAACAAATAGAAACTGGGAATTATTTCCTTTCGCAGGTTACTTTATATTATATTCAACATTTTTTATTTTTCGAATTTATTCTATGAGTTAAATTTCAGTTATGTATTTTATAAAGCTTTTTTGTAATAGTTCTATTCCTTCAATTTTTCAGAAATGGCTTTATACACTACCAGACTATTATATTGTATTTTCTTGGTACATTTTACCTTAGCTTTCCTTTGGAAAGCAATGAGGTATATTTTATGTACAGAAAAATTTACAATTATTAGACACCAGCAGAATGTAATGCATTTTCTGGCCCGCTACGGCCTTCGTCAGCATTCTTTGTGTCACACTGGATAGTGATACTTTATAAATTGAATGTATTTAACTCAACTATTTTAACAAATAGAAACTGGGAATTATTTCCTTTCGCAGGTTACTTTATATTATATTCAACATTTTTTATTTTTCGAATTTATTCTATGAGTTAAATTTCAGTTATGTATTTTATAAAGCTTTTTTGTAATAGTTCTATTCCTTCAATTTTTCAGAAATGGCTTTATACACTACCAGACTATTATATTGTATTTTCTTGGTACATTTTACCTTAGCTTTCCTTTGGAAAGCAATGAGGTATATTTTATGTACAGAAAAATTTACAATTATTAGACACCAGCAGAATGTAATGCATTTTCTGGCCCGCTACGGCCTTCGTCAGCATTCTTTGTGTCACACTGGATAGTGATACTTTATAAATTGAATGTATTTAACTCAACTATTTTAACAAATAGAAACTGGGAATTATTTCCTTTCGCAGGTTACTTTATATTATATTCAACATTTTTTATTTTTCGAATTTATTCTATGAAATTTAACTCATAGAATAAATTCGAAAAATAAAAAATGTTGAATTAAAATTTAATTTTTACAAATTTATTCCAATTATAATATTATCATTTCTCTTTGGTTAAAATTTATATGTCTTAATATTTCTAGTGTCACAGTTCGAAAGTAAGTCGGAGATTACAATACACAAAATATCTTTGCGAGTTAACAAATTTGTTAGTGCATATTTTTGCATATTTTTCTTTGAATGCATATTTTTGCATATATTACTGATATTATATTTTTGTTGCATATTTTGAAAAAACATGTTTTAGTTGCTTTATTTTGCCATGCATCCTTCCGCAAAAGAGATAAAAGACAACTTTGATGATATTTATTTAATGATTTTTTATGGAAAAAATATTTTGTAAAGCACCTTCACGTGTTGCCGCATATCAAAAGAATTATACGGATAAATGTCTTCCTCTACAGCCTATAAGAACCAGATGGGGGACGTGGTTGAAAGCAGTTATGTAATATGCTGAAAACTTTTGCCAATTCAAAGATGTAACACAAACGGATTCAACAATGGTGAATTTAAGTTAATTGATATTGCCATAAATAAGTTGTATTTTGTGGACGGTAACTTAAGTTAAAAAATTCGTAGCAAGCTTGATAAAATTTAAACAAAAATTATTTATTTATTTATTTATTAAGGATTTAAATTTATTGTTTTAAATCCTTAACTGCTTGCATATTTAATTTAAATTGTTTTCGAAAACAGCGTAGTGAAAATGAATATACCACATAGAAGCACCACAGAACATGCACCTGTCACTTTCGTTTTATTTTGTTTTGAAAAACCGGCAGTAAACTTTTATTTTGAAAAAATGTAGGGTCAAATATATCTCTAAAGGCATTTTAAAAAATAAAATCAATAAACATTTGATTCGTATGTAATTGCGATCAGTTTCGCACTTTGCTTAAGCAAATGACAGTTTAAAAAAATTTAACAAAAAGTTGTCTTAAGTTCAATATGGTTTGGCACTTATGATTCGCACAGTTGCTCAAGTCAGCTTATGCATATTACAAGTGACATAATTTACATTATTGTCCTACTGTTTCTTTATATATTTGTGTTTAACTTTAACTTTTGTGGTTATTTTTGGCTTACTTACGTTTATGAGATTGAATTTTAACGTTCTTCGTGCTATTTTTGTTTTTTCTTGTTTTTTTTTTATCACTAATAAAAAAGTTAAAGATAATTTTAACTGCATATTTTTTAAATTTTTAGCGCATATATTTTTATTTTTAGTGCATTTTTTATGCGCATAAAACCTGATTTTAACTGCATAATATTCCGGGCCCTGGTAATTACACAATAAAAAAGATAAACAAAAAGTTATTGTGGCTTAACTTCATGAAAAATCGTACAAAATAATTGAACCGTTACCCATGGGTACTTTTGAACGTGAAGAACTTAAATTTAAGCACTTTTTCCTTTTTGCCACATATTTAATAAAAGTACTTTAGAGCAAAAAGTAACATACTTATTTTTTAAATTATAATTTTGACGGAACAGCTTAGTTTTGCTTAAAAGGTTAGTCTTTCATGAAATAATAAAAAAAAAAATCACATTTCGCCGGAAAAATCGGAGTTTCAGACTACGTTACACTAAGTTTAAACTTACCCCACATCGCAAAAACCCGGCCCTAGTAGAACAAAAATGGCTAAAAGGAGTAAAATGAATTTTTTTGCCTATTGAAATTTTAATGTTAAAAAACGTTTAAACCAACCTGAATACTTTGAAGCAAATACATATCGCTCATTTGCTGCAAGACCGGCATAAATCAAAAAACACAATTTTGGAGTTAGTGATGCAGAATTGTTCGCTATGCTTTTCTTTATATTGTGTATAAAATTCATCTTTATATCTTTTATACTTTCCCCATTTGAAGAGAATGTATTGTTATTTTTCTAAGTGATTAGAGCAAATCAAAAACTTTAAACGAGTTTATCTCGAAATGGTTTTTTTCATTAAAGGCAGAAATCAAATCATCAACAGCATCGATAATGTATTGTACCGGGAAACGCCAGTAAAGGCGCATATAGACGACATGTTTTTGTCATCTGACATGTCAAATTTTTAAGTCACATGTAATTGTGCATGTCTGTCAAAATCGCTGTTTTGCATAAGCTTTATAATATTCGGTCACAAACGTACATGTAATTTGCTTCTGACATTGTCTCTGTTTTTTTCGCATTGTTATTGCAGAAACCAAAGTAGTGCTCGGTTTCAAAATAACTTGCTGCCGCCATGAAAAGTTTTATTTGCGCCGTAAAAAAGTTCAGCCATCTTAACATTTTTTTCTTTTAATTCAGAGATACCAATTTAGGATTTTATAATAAAACGATTTTTATATATATATTCACATAAATTCTATTCAATGGTAAGATGATCAAACATATCTCGGTATTGTAAAAAATTAACTTCAGCCGGCTAATGATTCCGTCAATAGTGGACGCCGCTGCCGGTTTCTTGCCGGCATAGCTTTCTGATGTCAGATGGTTTGTCAGAAGAAAATAGAGCACGCTCTAATTGAAATTTTGTCAGATGACTTTGCGTCTGACTTTTACAGAAGCAATGTTAAAAAGGTAACACACGACATGTATGTGTTTTGCAGTGGAAAATTTGACATGTCAGATGACAAAAACATGTCGTGTACGGTCGCCTTTAGTGTTAAATATATTAAACACCATTTTTTATCTCTTACAAGGGTTTTTTGTAGATGTTCCAAATTCAAAACATAATTCGATTTAAAATATGTTGTTTAGATAATGCAATTTTATAACCCGTTTTTTTTTTTAATTATCCCCAAGGACTTAATAGTTATAACTTTTATTCTATAAAAATTGCGAATAATTATTACGAATAAATTTATATTTTATTTCTTAAGAATAATTATTATATCAAATTTTTATTTTTAAAAATTTATGGGTATTAAATAAAAGTATTTCTCAAACATAACTATTACTATTCGATAGATATATTACTAATTATTTTTAATAGTTATGAATAAGAAATAACATAACAGTTATAACTAATTTAAATGTGTATGTATATTAGAGCGACTCAAAAAAAAAGTGATTTTGTAACCCCTCTGAAAATAAAGCTTGATATGTTTTATGATGATTCCCAAAATATTTTGGTTCTAGCGTTGACCATCCGTCAGCTGGACCATTTTTAAAAAAGGAATTTTTTCAGTTTTTTTATTTTTTTTGTACTTTGGCTCCGAGACGACATAAATAAAATTTGGTATCATCGAAAAGAGTTTTTGAAGCAGCATGCAATGGTATATAAATCTTGACCACTACTAAAGGCGCATATAGACGACATGTTTTTGTCATCTGACATGTCAAATTTTCAAGTCACATGTAATTGTGTATGTCTGTCAAAATCGCTGTTTTACATAAGCTTTATAATATTCGGTCACAAACGTACATGTAATTTGCTTCTGACATTGTCTCTGTTTTTTCGCATTGTTATTGCAGAAACCAAAGTAGTGCTCGGTTTCAAAATAACTTGCTGCCGCCATGAAAAGTTTTATTTGCGCCGTAAAATAGTTCAGCCATCTTAACATTTTTTTCTTTTAATTCAAAGATACCAATTTAGGATTTTATAATAAAATGGTTTTTATATATATATTCACATAAATTCTATTCAATGGTAAGATGATCAAACATATCTCGGTATTGTAAAAAATTAACTTCAGCCGGCTAATGATTCCGTCAATAGTGGACGCCGCTGCCGGTTTCTTGCCGGCATAGCTTTCTGATGTCAGATGGTTTGTCAGAAGAAAATAGAGCACGCTCTAATTGAAATTTTGTCAGATGACTTTGCGTCTGACTTTTACAGAAGCAAAGTTAAAAAGGTAACACACGACATGTATGTGTTTTGCAGTGGAAAATTTGACATGTCAGATGACAAAAACATGTCGTGTACGGTCGCCTTAACTGAGATATTTAACATATTACATATTTTCGTTTCGGGTTTTTATACAAATTCTACGTATGTATGTGGAAATAATGTTCTGCTTTTCAAACTGAATCTGTTTTAAAATAATGTTAATTTATTTTTTTTTTTGTAATTATTCACATAAAACGCGAAAATCGCGATATATTTTATCTTTTTTCATATATTTCATATTTTGGGAAGCATCATAAAACATATCAAGCTTTATTTCAGAGGGGTAACAAAAACACTTTTTTCGGCTCCATACAAGATGAGTCGGTCTAATGTTTATATGCACATGCATAATCTGCAAAAATAAAACATTAATATCAAGAAAATATTCAAAATAATTATTATCGTAAATAAAACAATAAAAATCTTTAGTAATAGTTATCTGTAAGATAAATAAATATTTATCGATCATAATAGTTATGAGCCAATGTAAAAAGATATTAATTGGATATAATAGTTATGTTTAACAAATATTTATTTTCATTATTCATAATAATTAGAAGCAATGGTTTTAGAATATTTCTTAAAAGTGGTAAATTTTTTGGTACCTGAAAAATGAGCATAATTCTTATTTAGGGTCCTTGATTATCCCCAACAATGCAATGTATGCGTATAGTGTTTTAATATTTTTATGTTTGTTTGTTTAAAATATTTTTTAATTGCAATTTTACGCAGCTCAAGTTTTTAAGTGTTTTATTTATTAATTATTACACCGTGCAACCGCAATTTTTACACATGAAAAATAGTCACACTGCACACTCAGTTTTTAATGATTACTTTAGATGTCCTGTTAAAGAACTTTTATTTTGTTTTTTATTTTTTATTAATTTATTCTACAAAAAAAGCGGTAGTACGAAGATCATTTGCTTTAAAATTTATGAACAAAAATAAAAATGGAGCCCTTTAAAGGCTTTTAAAAAATGTAATGCAAAATTTTTATTTAAAAATTTTGTTTAAAATAAAATATGTATTCATATTTATAATACATCATTTATTTTTTCCAACAACAAAGTTTATTCATAATTTGTTTTTAAGCATCGAGTTAAAAGAGTCCATCTAAGTCAAATAAAGTAGTTTTTAAAAGGATATTTACAGCCCAATTATGAATAAAAATTTCCCGGGAGTTTTTTCCCTTTTCCAATTTTTACAATTGAATTAACATAGGAAAATGGGAGAAGGGAGAAAACTCCCGGGGAAAACCGAGAAAGCTATCGATTTATGTGTGGGGTCGAGTTTCAAGACTATACCAGTTTTCGGTTTAAAAAATGTAGCAGGGTGTTATTAATACATAATATTTGAAATTACATAATATACTTACAGCTTCCTTCCAAGCGTGTTCGACATAACAAAGTTAAGACTAAAATTCATTAAAATAAAAAGTAATAATGGATCGTCCTATTGGTGCTTTCGTCAATCCCTTCGGTCAGCGCCCCTGGATGGCACAGAGTGGAGCTGCTGCTCCCAGTGGAGGTGGTAAAGGTTTAAAAGGTATTATTGCTGGAGGTATAACCGGAGGTATTGAAATTTGCATTACTTACCCTACGGAATATGTCAAAACACAATTGCAATTAGACGAGAAAGGTGTCAATAAACAATACAACGGCATTGCTGACTGTGTCAAAAAGACAATCAAACAAAGAGGCTTTTTTGGCCTTTACAGAGGTCTCAGTGTTTTGTTGTACGGAAGTATACCTAAATCAGCAGCTAGGTAAATATAATATGAGGAACAGTATAAGACATTAGAAAAATGCGAATTAATCCTTTTAATTATCATCATACTACATATTTCTGTAGATTCGGTGCATTTGAAACATTACGTGGTCATATGGTCGACTCAAATGGTCAGCTAAGCACTTCTGGAAAATTGTTGGCTGGTTTAGGAGCTGGTGTATGTGAAGCTGTGTTGGCTGTTACTCCAATGGAGACCATTAAGGTCAAATTCATAAACGACCAACGTAGCGCTAAGCCACAATACAAAGGCTTTGCTCATGGTGTAGGGTGTATTATAAAGGCTGAAGGTAATTTACTTGCTATTATTTTAGATTCAAAATTAAAAGTTTTCTTTAGGTATTAGCGGCATCTACAAGGGTTTAACTCCAACAATTTTGAAACAGGGTTCCAATCAAGCAATTCGCTTCTTTGTAATGGAATCCCTTAAGGATCTTTATAAGGGAGATGATAAAAATAAACATGTTCCTAAATTATTAGTAGGTTCATTTGGTGCGATTGCTGGCGCTGCTTCCGTATTTGGTAATACTCCATTAGACGTAGTCAAAACACGCATGCAAGGCTTAGAAGCCTCTAAATATAAAAATACAGCTGATTGTGCCATGAAAATCTGGAAGAATGAAGGTATTACAGCCTTCTACAAGGGTACAGTGCCTCGTCTTGGTCGTGTCTGCCTGGATGTAGCCATAACGTTTATGATTTACGATTCATTTATGGATTTGTTTAACAAAGTGTGGAAAGAGTAAATACTTTTGCCCAAGATCCAACTTAAATAGTGTACTTTTTTAAGTTTAATTTTTTATATTTATACATACATATACATATATAATTGGGCTGGTATATTTCACTTGACTGCACTAGTCATTGCCCAGATAAATTATAATCATCTAGTTAGTTACAAATAATATTAAATATTTTCAATCTTACGATGCATGTATGTATGTATGTGCCTGTAGATTTTGTATTTTATAGAATTTACACTATTAAGTTGTTGCCAAGGTTAGAATTTGTGATGTATTAAAATTTTTTTTTTTTTAAATTGCATTTAAATAAATATTATATTTTATTATAAATTCTATATTTTCACTTAAAACTTCAAATGTTTTATACAATATTACAAACGTAAACATAATAAAATAGTTTCAGACTACCATTAATGAACATTAAAATAAATACATATGTACATATCGTTACCTAAAACAAAAAACTAAATTAAATATCAGCATTTTCATTAAATCTGATGTATTGCATCAACACAAATGTCCCCAAAAATTGGAACCTTTCGACAAAATTTAGCGATTTTATTGACAAAAAAAATTTTTTCAAAATGTTAGATAGGGCGTTATGCGTTTTAGGTGACGATATATTTATGTAATTTTTCGTTTCAATTAAAGCTTTTTTAATTAACTACTTAAGCCAATTTACAACTCAATGTACATGAAACTCATTTGCTAAGAAACGTCATAAGAGAAAAAATATTGGTTGTTATTCTATTTGATAATCTTAATTTTGCGATTAAGTATTTTACAATACAAAATAACTACATAGTTGTAGTTATAATATTTAAACTAGTCATTTAATTCCAAATTATGCAATAACTTTTAACATTGAAAAGGTTTTTTAATAAAATTAGACCGGAGAGATATTTTATAGTTATTAAAAAAAATTATAAAATTTTTGATGTGGAAGTCTTTCTGAAATGGGCGTTTGGTATTAACATTGAACAGTTTTATTTTTTTTAATCAATACCAAAATCAAAAGAAATTTAAAAGCTTTTTACAAAATATCATGATTCCGTTGGAATCCTGGTTTAATTAATATAATCAAGTTTTGTGTCTATCGTATTACATTAAGAGGAATGGTTGAATGTTTACTAGATAGAATTCGTCCAAGTTTTTCTTCTAGTGTTTTACTCAACTCATGCCAAGTGCACTTTCCAATTAGGGAAACTTCCTCTAATGGTGGCCTAAATACGACCAAAACATTTAAACAAATTCCATCGGTAGTATGTGGTGGAGGTGATGGACAGTGTTCCACACTTAAAATGCCATGTGGACGATGTTGGGGAAGTTCAGCACCAAAAAGCTCAATCATAAATTTACGTAGTGTGGAGTGCAAACTTCTCTGTGGATGAACTTCGACTGTAGGAAAATGGTGTACGTTCTTTTCGCTTACTAACACATTTAAAGCATTTGTTGCTCTTTTGCGAATTACCGCCACAACACGTAAGTAATTCTTATGATGAGGGTATTTGGTAGGAATGACTTCATTATGCCATAAAACTGATTGGGATGTTTGGTTTCGGGTGACATAAGCTTTTCCAATATCAATAATATTAAGTATATCATTTGCCCTTAGCGGTAATTCTTGTATATCCGAAATCCATCTAGCCTGGAGTGATTCACTATCAGCCTGGGCGGGAGTTTTTAACGTTCCACCTGTTATTCTGCCCGTTAAAACAAATCGAAACCACGAACCACCTGCTGCCTCAATTGCCAAAAGTGTGGTTATTTCACAATTAAGACCAGTTTCTTCATATACCTCTCTAATTGCTGCTTCAGATATTGTTTCATTTTTTTCCATGCGCCCGGCAGGAAGGTACCACTTCCCTAAAACACAGTTCAATTTTACCATGAACATATTTATTTCAAATATAAAGTATTTGATAAGTAAAGATTAATTCAAAACATCCAATAATAGAAAAATGGATTCAATTATCTATTCATTTGTTATTGATTGTCCATTTTTTTGTAGTTTTTAGGTAGTTTTTCTTATTTTGCAAATATTTTCTTTGCTAGCTATACATACATACATATGTACATAAAATTTGGACATACCTGCACAAGACTGTTTAGCTTCTTGCATAGCCAGAACTTCGTTATCTTCATTAAATAAAACACAGGCCACTATGAAGGTTACAGTTTTTCCTAAAACTGGTGTAAAATCGGAAGCTGCACTTGGTTGTATTCCCTGTGCTTCAGCTGTAGCATTTTGTTCTTCCAATGAGAAATCACACAATTCCTGCGTTATATCACCCAAATCCTGTCCAGCTATAACGTTAAGCAATTTTTGTTCAATCGAAGGCAGGGAGTTTGCCTGAGTCATTTTCTCAAAAAATTATTATAAATAAATTTTTTTTTTTTTAATACGCGATAGCTAAAATAAAAAAAAAAACAAAAAACTTAAATCGGTAATGAAAGCAAAAATATACATATGTGTTAACATATTTTCATATGTGTTTATTTTTTTGCTTAATGGGTAACATAGAGCGAGAGTAAGGTAGAATGAGAATAATATCTAAAAATCTACATTTTCAGATGTATTTTTTAGATATCGTATCAGAGTATCCAAATCCAAAATTTATAACATAATTAGTAATTTTCTTATTGACAAAGCTTGAGTTTAAATTTACATATGCAAATTAAAAAAATACTAGGAATGCCACAGCAACTCTTATCTTATTGTTACTGAGGAATGCTGTTTCTTAATTTCTGTTCTTTATTAAATACACGTTCACAACTTTTATACGACACACATACATATGTACGTACTCATAAATTTGTATTATTTATCAATTGTTAACATTGATTTTTTATTAATTATCGATTTTGCCGTTTGTATTATTTTTTGTCAATTTGCCAATATAAAAAAAATATTTTCGGAGTTTCGCTTGCCACCGTTGAATGTTTATATTAAACTGTTTCGAATTTATCTGTGTTTACTAAGTCGTAGTCTACAATCATAGACCAGTTGGAGAATGGTTGCTTTGTTGGTTGAATGGTCGGGTATAAAGTGTAGACGACGCATTAACTGGAGGAGCAAGTTTATTCTTTATGTTTGGTTTTATACATATTTTCCATACAAGCAAATGGTGTTAATAGTAATAGTAGGAGAGTTAAAACCAAATATGTACATACATACAGTGCATGTCTGATCTAAGAGTTAGAGGTTGGATACTTTACAAAAGTTTGTGTATCATCCATCAAACATTTATTTTATAGATACAATAAAATAACAGGTACAAAGTCGACACAATCGGATGCACATACATGCATATGTGCACAGAAATGTGTACATTTGTATGAATGTATGTATGGATTTATGAAGCTTACCACTTGTTTGACTTGTTTACTTTTTCTGTTTATATGTACTAAAGATTTTGATCTTTTTAGTTGCGGTATCGTTTTGTTTTTATCTAACTGCGTAAGTATTTACCATAGAAAGCAAGAATAACCATCTGATTTCGTTTTTAAATCACAATAAAACAAAAACTGTATTAGGATCACCCAACAATAATGAATAAATTCTAAACAAGTTAGGCATTTGTCTTGTATTTGTTTAAATACTTAATAAAAAAAAAAAAAAAAAAAAAAATTGTAATAGTAATAATAATACAGTCGAACTTTTCTTTAATGAATCTTAATGGGACCAGAAAATCACTTCAATTTATATTTATTACTAGTTGAGCGCCCTGGCTTTGCGCGGAAAATATTTTCTAATGAGAAGTGAAAAGGGGACAGTGTGTTAAAAAATTTAGTTCTTCGAGTTTCGCTTTAAATTTTCTCATACATAATTGGAAAAATGAGAAGTGCAAAACTTTTTAAAAAGAAATCAACGATTCAAAATTAATAATATTTCGGTATATATACTTTTATTCAAATACATATTTATAAAAATTTATTTTTTATCAGAAGTTCAATATTTTCATCAAGGCGAATTTACAACAGGTGAACTTATCTTGCTACGCAAGCAACAGATGATAACTAACCTTGTGTCAAAATGGTATACCGTTCTAGTGGTTCTGGGGAATCTATACTCAATTCTGTAATTATGAAATTTAAAACTTTTTTAAGTTATTACATTTCAAAACAGATGAATTTCATGTAAAAATCGAGATGCATTGAACCCGACCCCCTCAGATATCGATGAAATTTTGTTCATAGCTAAATTTGATCAATACAAACAAACTCTCATTTTTAGAAATGACTGTCTTGCGATTTTTTGGGCGTGACACAGTGGGAACGTTTTCGAAAAAACGCGAAAATGGTCGAAAAGAGCTCCATTTAAACTACAATAACTCAGAATCGGCTAAACCGATTTCCATGATCTTGGTATCATTAAAAAGATATTTTAACAGGCTTTATGACACGTTAAAAAAAAAAAAAAAATACACTGTAAAAAAATTTATAACAAAAAAAAATTTTAACTGACGAAAAAACCAAAAAGATCAAGGGTTTTTTTACAGTGTTATAATATTTTAGAAAGGTTTATCCTTCATCTATACCATATCAAAAAATAAAAATGGGTTCTTTTTTAGTTTTTTTTATATAATTTTTTAAGTAGTGTCACTTCTAGTAATTGCCCTTATATTTTATAACAAAAAAAAATTTTAGGTAACGAAAAACCAAAAAAGATCAAGGATTTTTTACAGTGTATTACTTTTTTAGAAAGGTATTTCCTTTAACGTGTCATAAAGCCTGTTAAAATATCTTTTTAATGATACCAAGATCATGGAAATCGGTTTAGCCGATTCTGAGTTATTGTAGTTTAAATGGAGCTCTTTTCGACCATTTTCGCGTTTTTTCGAAAACGTTCCCACTGTGTCACGCCCAAAAAATCGCAAAACAGTCATTTCTAAAAATGAGAGTTTGTTTGTATTGATCAAATTTAGCTATGAACAAAATTTCATCGATATCTGAGGGGGTCGGGTTCAAAATTTCAGTTTTATCTCGATTTTTAAATGAAATTCATCAACAGTCAATTTAAAATTGAAAACAAAATGAAATATTTGCTTGAATTTTTAACACAACGTTAAAATATTTTACAGTGTTGTAAAACGTTTTAAAAATAAGACCACCTTGTATGAATTCGCCTTGATTTTCATGTTAAAAATGTAAAATAGAAGAAGAGTTCTTTGAGTTTGTACTAAAATTGTCTTTTATTAATATACATGAGAAATAAAAAGGAGGCAATATATTAAAAACTTAAATTTTCCGGGTTTTGCCAGGAATTTTTAAATTTATTTTTCTTTACAAACCTAAATCGCTAAATCGCTCCAGCCGTTTTCACGTGATGCGATTACATACATGGACCGTTTCATTTTCATATATATATATATTTGGGATGAGATTTTCATGACTAAAAAATCGAAAATATGCGCTTATAATATGCACTAAAAAATAAAAATTTTGTTTGTTTGTTTAAATAAATAAGTATGTACTGTTTTATTTAAAGTAAAACTTTATCTTGTACTTGAAGAATGCCAATGCATTTTGAAAAAAAGTTATTTTCCGATCCCACTTTGATTCCAGATCAGATCAAAAATATTTGAAATTTATTTTATTTTTTGAAATCCTTAATTTTTTTTTTTGCAAAACGTTTTGGATTTTTTTTAATTTGTCGGGCTATTCTTCCTTCCACATTGTTAATTTTACTTTTTGCAATATCAATTAATATGACTTGAGTATTTAGTGAACTTAATCTCTCCTAATTAGTTATTGTTTCACTAATATCTATATATAAATCGGCCAAGGCAAAACAGTTAAGAACACTTTTCTCCGATTTGAACAAACTATACACCATTCGAAAGGTATTTACTCACAGAAGTGTACAATATATATTTTATTAACCTGTTCAATAATTTTAGAGTTATAAGCATTCAAATTTGTTACTAACACATATGCAGAACAAAAAAAAAATTTTTTTTCAATTATCAAATTGGGGGATTGCTATTCACTTAGGAATAGCCAGAAGTGATTCCTTTACCGAATTCCCCAAGCAGCGCACTACTTCCGACGATTGGTCAAGTATCCCCTGGTATACTTGGCGGCCAGCCTGGCCAGAGGCTGTTGCCCCAACACTGAGATCGCATGTGGAGTCCCAATCAGTCACCCATCCTAAACACCAACGATTACGAAACCACAACAAATAATAGAAACCAACAGATCCCTACGATGACGACATTAAGCATGAAAAGGACAACGAGAATCGGAACTTGGAAGTTGCGCGCACTTCTTGATCCTTCAAAACTGGCCCAAGTGTCAAGAGAATACACTCTGCTACTCCTAGGACTGTGCGAAACCAGATGGCCAGGAACAGGCGAATATAAAACCCTTAATAATCTTCAATTCTGTACTCTGGCAAACCAGAGCCCCAACCAAAGTCAAATGGTGTCGACATATTATTGTCCAGAGGCCGGATATGCCCTGATTAACTGGAAGCCCTGCGGAGACAGAATAATTCATGCGAATTTTCGAACTAGGGCTAGAAACCTTACATGCGTGCAATGTTACGCACCTACTGAGGTATCTGATCCTACAGAAAAGGACAACTTTTACAGTCATCTAAGCTAAGTTTTATCCACAATACCACGAGGCAACATAGCGCTACTAATGGGTGATGTAAATGCGCATCTGGGACCCGACAACAAAGGCCGTGAGAGGATAATGGGTAAGCATGGCATCGGTAGGATGACAGAGAATAGACGGCTGTTTACTGAAATGTGCAACAGCGCCAACCTTGTGGTCGGGGGTACGCTATTAACCCACAGTGCTGTGCACAAGGCTACCTGGATATCACCAGACGGCACGACGGAGAACCAGATCGACCATATTGCCACCAGCAAAACTTGGCGCAGAAGCCTTCTCGACGTACGGGTTAAAAGAGAGGCGGACTGCTCTTCCGACCACCACCTTTTAATCGCCTCTATTCGTATTAAGGTCGCAGCAATCGGAAGACCTGAAACAGAAGCGAAGAAATAAGATGTGAGAAACCTGCTAATTCCTGCAAGGAGACATTACTACATCGAAGAGCTTAAAGAAGGTTTAAACGTCGAACGCGCATTTTGAGGACGCCGCCAGAGTGAATATTGGTTATAAAATACCACGTAAAAAGCCATGGATATCTGATGACACTTGGCATCTGATCCAAACAAGAAGGGATACTAAATCTTAACTTAATGCAGCCAGGACACGGTCGGAAAAAATTGTGCTGAGAAAAGCCTACAGTCAACAAGACAAGCTGGTAAAGCGAAGCGCTAGAAGCGATAAAAGACGATTTTACGTACAACTCGCAAGCGATGCGCAAAAATCTGCGGTAGAGCACAGACTGAAAGATCTGTTATCACCAAAAAGCTCATGGGTAAAAACTTCGCAACCACAAAGCCTCTGGATAAAAACTTCGAAACCACAAAGCCTCTGAAGAACATCAAGGGAGTGCTGACGACAGCCCGGTCGGAACAACTTGAAATATGGAGACAACACAATTCCAGCTTGCTGTTCAATCCATCCTCTGCTACCGAAAAATTATGTACTTGTACCCACCATTATGTAAGACAAGATATCCCGACTGAGGCTCCCGAATTTGACGAAATATTAAGCGCTGTCTCGTCTTTTAAATCAAATAAGGCATCTGGAGCAGATCATATAGCACCTGAAATGTTCAAAGTGGACAGCCAAACGTCATCATCCTTTCTACTGCCACTAATCCAAACATTCTGGGCCACAAACGAATTGGATCCCCAGCTCAAAGAAGGTAAAGGGTGTTGCTTGCAAGGGTGTTGCACCAAGACTTATAAGTCTTATCCAATCGCTATATAAGGATGTTTGCTGCCGAGTCGTACATGACAATGCCCTAAGCAACCGCTTCGACGTACTAACGGGAGTCAGACAAGGATGCGTATTATCGCCGTTGCTGTTCAATATTGTGCTTGACATTATACGAAATGCAACTTGATCTTGCAGAGGAATAAGATGGGGCCTGAATAAACGCCTTGAATGCCTTTAATATGCAGATGACATCTGCATGCTGTCACATAGTCACAGAGATATGGTGGCGAAACTTAAATCTTTAGAGATTGAAGCCGCAAAGGCCGGCCTTTAGATAAACACCACTAACAGCAAAAGCATGCGATTTAATACTATTAACTTTAACAGGTTTAAAATACGCAACGTAGAACTAGACGATGTAACATCTTTCTGCTACCTTGGTAGTATAATTACGAACACTGGCGGCTCTAGCAATGATGTGGTATACCGAATATCTAAAGCCAATCAAGCATTCGGCATGTTAAGTAAAATATGGAAATCAACCGTAATCTCTTTAAACACAAAGATTCAGTTGTTCAACACCTGTGTGAAATCCGTGCGTGCCAGCTAGACGTGGAACGCATTGACTCGTGATATAAATGCTGTGCAGGTGTTTGTCAACCGCTGCTTGCGAAGAATTCTTCGAATATTGTGGCCTGCAACAATATCAAACGTACAGCTATGGAGTAGAACTAATCAACAGCCAATCCAGATTGAAATCCACAGGAGACATAGCAAAAGCCGCCATCGACTGGACACCCCACGGTAGTACAAGAAGAAGAGGCCGGCCATTGCACACATGGAGGCGCCAATTTTCGTAAATATTAGACATAGAAACATAAAATTAAACATGCAATGTCCTGAGTGGATGACAATCTATAAAGGAGACTTTTTGATAATTTTTTGTTTTTCGATTGATATTTTCTGATATTTTTTATATTTAACTTACAACATTAAATTAACTCACGTAGAAGATAAAATATGAACTGGAGGTTGGTCCTTTGCCTAATCGATCCACTAAGACGGAAAAAATAAATGCTCGAAACATATTAATTCATATATACTTAGATTAACTATGTTTCCTTCATATTTACATAAAAATTTATTGTCGAATTTTGACCATTAGGCGAACACTAGTATCTGTAATTGGAAAATACAAATGCTAATTGACGTCTGATGTTATTTAAATTTAATATTTCTTTTCCTTTTTTAATTGCACAATCATCGGCATCAACAAGCTCTTCTTACTCGCAGTTTTTTTTAATAGAATTGTGAACCATCTAGCCAGGCCCCCATTTTGCTACTATTGGCTGCGGTGGAAGGGGAATCAAGGGATATATTTCATTCAAAATTGCAATATTAACGAATTGGCTCTTAAATTCTCTGCAACGCGTTAAAACTCTTGTGCCAAGCAAGTTTTGGATAAAATATTTTAAACCCATTGGAAGCCTTAACCACGTAAGGTGCTGTATCGGTTTAAAATAGAAGCATCTTTTGTTTCAAAAGAATTTATTTATTACAGTATTCCAAGGATAATTACCTCGCCAAAAATCCCAAATATTTTGGGTAATTATGCGGGGTAAGCATTTAAACGAATACGCCTAACTACCTCGTTGAGGTAATTAAGCGAATGCGTTTAAATCAGTGTATGAAAATAAACAGTACATTATTTAGCATTCTGCTCACACACCCAGGAGCGATATCTATTTTTTAGTGTTTGTGTAGACATACGCAACCCTTAATACCGTTCTCAACTATTTTCAAGAAAGAACCGAACATTATATAATGTTCTGTTCTTCGTTAAAAAACAGAACAAATGTAGAGGTCTGGAGACATACATTATATCTTAATGTTTTTTTTTTCGATTACAAGTACATAAAAGTTTGGGTTGCCAGATTTATTTATTTTAAAAAGCATTAAAAACAAGATATTTGAATGTTTTGCGAGACAAATAGATAAAATAAAATATGTAACTGTACTTTAAATTAGTTTTAATTTAAAAATTATTAGTAACGTTAAAAATGCAAATAAAAATGTTTATACATACATATTAAGCAGTTTATAGTAAAAGTGAAACAAAATTGTTTTTTTAAGTATTAAATTCATTGAGTGCGTTTATTAAAAATTAGAAAAGTTTAAAAAAGTAAAAAAAAGGCAATTTATGTATTTTATACAGGGCTGCCAGATACTTTTTTCCTTGTCCCCAAAAAATAAATCCCCAAAATCAAAAACAAAACCTTAATAATAATAATTTTTTGGTGTTTTTTTCTGACCAATTATAATTTTTTTTTTAAAAACAATAAGAAATCCCCAAATAAAAATGTTTGCTAAAAAAAATTATTATGGTTTAGCACGTTTTTTTTAAATACTTTTTATGCGATTTCAGTGAGGAATTACAAGCAGAACAATATGCTGTTTTTGAAGACGAATGAGCTAATTTATAAGAGTTTGGAGCTTGTTCAATCGGTTTTAGCCATCCTTAAAATCAACAATAAAAATACATATATGTATTCATCATTTATTTAATACTTCGATGCATCATAATACCCCTGCATTCATTTTCCCAAATTTTATTATACTATTGCCTTTCACATTTACTTTGCATCACTTTTAGATGTCTTTTCAAATTACCGCTGTGGGAATTTAACACTTTATTTTCACAATAATTATAATTGCATATAATTTCGTTATTATCGCTTATGGAATACACACTTTGCAACAATATATTTTTTGGACGCGGCATTACGAAATTAAAATAACAATTATTGCGCACGAAAGCCAAACGAATAATAACACACAAGGTAGCAGCACTAGGAATCTAGCTAGCTTTTTTTAAGTTGTTATATGAATTTGACATATAAAACTAAATAAAAAAAAGGACAGCGAAAATAGGCTTTTCTATTGCATAATACAGTAATGTTGACTTAGCTGCATCATCTCCTTTGCACGATTTTTTGTGCAGATAAATCAAAAGTGACCTTGTCTTAAATGCATTTAGCTGCCTTAATGTGCAGGTAGACAAGTGTGGTTACTTGCATAAAAGCGCAGCTAAAGTAAATTGCTTAAAAGAAGAATAAAAATCGTTTTTATTAATAAATTGATATTTTATTAAAATTTCATATTTATGTATATAAAAAAGTGGACACCATATTTTGTTATCTGTGCAGCAAACTTTGATGTTTTATATGAAAACATTTTAAAGCTGCCCAAAAATATGAAGGTATGCAAAATGCACGTAAGCAGGGATTTTGAAGAATAATTACAGAAAATATTTTTTTTGGGCAGTTAAGTCGAAGTGCAGCTAACTTGAATTTTTTGTATGAAAATAATTTTAAAATGCCAACAATTTTGTGCACATATCTTTAATGTGCAGATATAGAAAGTGCACTTAAAAAAGGAGATTGTAGGGGATTTTAAACAATAATGACAAAAAATTTTAATTTTGTGCAGTTAAGTCAAAAGTGCATTTAAACAAAAAACAGTTAAATCAAAACTACTGTAATAATAAATAAACAAAATAAGCTAGAACAGAGATGACAGTCAGTACAATTGTACTTTCTTTAGTGCTATTAGTATTTATGTAAATATGTAAATAGTAAACATGTTTAGTACAATTTAAAAATTGCAAACGCTTTAACATTGAAACTGATATTTTCATACTAAAATATGAAAAAAACAAAGCAAGGAACTTTATATGTAATTTACTTCATTGCTAGCCAAAGGATAGCTAAAGTAAGCCTCGTAACAGAAATATACAAACAAAAATTCTGATAGTGCATAGAAAATATTCCTAGAAGATATTGAAGGAACTTTTTATGTAATGTACTTCATTGCTAGCCAAAAGATAGCTATAGTAAGCCTCGTAACAGAAATATACAAACGAAAATTCTGATAGATCATAGAAAATATTCCCAGAAAATATTGAAGGAATAAGACTATTAAAGTATAAAAGCTTTTGAGGATCGTAATTAGAAAACACATTTGAATAATATGAAAATTTATATAATGAATGTTACTCAACATGAGAAATAAAAATTCCTAGATTCTATTTGTTTTAATATGTATGTTTATTTATTTTTTAAATTCATATTGGTTTAAATTTTCATACATACCAAGGTAACTATATTTACACAAGGTAAACTCGTTGGCCCATATGTTTGTCAGCTGTTTACCCCGAGTTGGAACCCAAACGTCAAATTTCGTGTATATGAGCCAAAATTTGTACATGTGTGCGTTAAATTGTTTTTGTTTTATATGAAGACAATTTTGACAACTCGGTTCTTTTTATAGAGCAGCATGTCTACACTCCCAAATGAGTATACCTTGTGTAAATATACCTTGATACATACACATACAAAAAATAACAAAATGAGATCGAACTTTTATTAAAAATTTCTTTTTAAAAAATTTACTTCAATAAACTATAAATTTATGTGGTAATGAAAAAGAACTGGCGGATTGTTTCCATTTTTTGTGCATTTCTTCAAAAAGGGTTTCCAAATTTTAAAATTTTTTATATGCTTTAAAATTATTTAAAGCAAAAGCGTTCAAACGTGCAATCTGTGTTAGGGCTTCTTTGAACGATTAAATTTTATCAATTTCTTGCTCTACAACATCCTCTTCTGAATTACTTGATATTATTTCTGAAGGCAAATTCTTGCTTGTGGCAAGCCAATCAAAACACAACTTGTCAACTTCCGAAAATTTCTTCGAAAGACAATTCTTTTTATAATTAATGTTAAATCAAGATTGCCATATGGCTCTAAGATGTCCCTTATCTTTTAGAATTCTCTCAGATTGAGTTTTCCCAATACTCAATCTTAAAAAATAAATTTGTATGTAATTAAGCAGGCTTTTTTTCAAAGTTTTGTTTTGTTACAATACCTTTTTGCAGTTTTACGTACTGAAAGTTTTTCTTGTTCTTGAACATTTATAATTTTAATTTATTCATTTAACGTAAGAGAATTTCGCCCAGCCATTAGACAATAAAAATTCTTCGATAAATTGTTATTAACACCTTACTCAATCAACACTTTCTCTAAAAAGAACTCGCTTGAAAAACATCAAAGAAAACCACACAACAAACTGCCAATGATAGCAAAAAAAGGGAAATCACACAACTAAAAATATATGTCTAGTGCTGCTGTGGCTTACGTGCAGAGTATGGTAATTTTTATACATGAATGTACATTAGGGCGGGTCGAAAAAAAAAGTTGTGCCAGTCACCCCCTAGAATGAAAGATATGTCAATGAAGTTTCTAAAACGGAAGAAATTTTGTTTGCCACGCCCCAAAATACAGCACTTTTGGTTTTTTATATGTAGCGCTGTCATTTAAAGTCCGATCTTATCATATCGCATATCGTTGTTCATGGCTTGACAGTGGCTTCATTTTTGGCTTTGGTGACTTTTCAATCCGACATCAAACTCTGGGCGCCACTTATGCCATCTCGGATCCTTCCCCCAAATGTAAATTTTTTTAAACGTGCCAAGAAAGTCCTTGTAAAACTAAGTATGTCTAGCTTTTATTATACTCACTTTTACGCCACGCCTCAAAATTGAGCCCCTTTTTTCTTTTTCACATACATATTACATTAAACCAGGTAGAAGCCAATACAAACCAAAAACATTTTCATCGTTTATGCTCTAGAATAAAAGGTATAGTTTGAAAAATTTTAAAAAAATTGTTTTTGCCACGCCCTAAATTACAGCCCTTTTTGTTTTATATATATAGCATCGTCATTTTAAGTCCAATCTCATCGTATTATTTTTGTATTAAGTGCTTTTTTAGTCTAACTTCAAATTCTTGATGGTATTTATGATATCTAAGATCATTCCGTTCTAATGTCTAATTTTTAAATCGTATCATGAAAATGTTTCTAAAACTGAGTACATCATTAATTTTTTGTATGTAAAACTATTTAACAAATATAACACATATTTGCGACTAAAGATCTTCTTGACGTTTTTGAACTTATTTAAAAGCCAAATTTTCAAATCTTACTTCACTTTGTGATTTAAATCTTTAGTTAAAGGTACGGTTGTTTATATTGACTACATAGTTTGCATATAAAGAATTCAAGCATTAAAAAATAAAACACAATGTACTTCAAAGCAAGTGAGCTTCCAAAAGAAAAATTACCAACGAATCGCGACGTTATTCAATATTTCTTATATTTAAAATCAATTGGTACCACAACTGTGAAAAAAAATGGAAGTCTGCCTCGGTATATTCAAACAGTTATAAAAGTGATTTGTGATTTGTGGAAAACTACAGGTATTCCAATTCTGAGTAAAACATCAATAAGAAAAATGTTACTGCATATTGTTGAGTTACATTATGAAATTCTTAAAAAACCCATTTTGTATTTTGATAATGAGTGGAATGTTTTATTTCGAATTTCAAAGTGCAAGTGTAATGTTGAAACAATGGCCAAATGTATTTGTCCCGAAATTATCAAAATTCCCAAAAATATATTAAGTTTTTTTATTGACCAGTGTAAAATTAGACTCTTAAGCTTAGATAACGGCCAATTTGCTTGTTTAGATGAGAATAGTAGCACTTCTGTAGGAGATCCTTCATTACATTACACAGAATCATATTTTCCAGCATCAAGTGATGAAGATGAGTATAATACGGAATGTAACGACGTTAATACAATCAAAGAGCAAATAAAAGTTTCAGACATATCACTGCAAAACTTTGCTTTAGCATTGGATCGCACAGGCACGTCAGATCGGTATGGATCCCTTTTGGCAACAACACTTATAAAAGATTTAAAAATATCAATGGCCACAAAACCTACGGAATATGGAGATATTATGGAATCAATGATACACTACTTAGATAACCTCATTATTGATAAAAATAAAGTTCAAAGGGAACGAAACAAGTTTAGAACGGAAGCGAAAGCATCGTCTTTAAGTGATAATGTGTTAAAATGTATTTCATATGATGGAAAAAAAGATACGACGTTAAAAAACAAACACTTGCAAAACAAACACGTATTTATAACACAACCGAGGAACACATAACGATTGTGAAACAAGATACAAGTCATGCAAATATACGCGATATTTTTTGATTATATCACAAGGGGCGATGTAATTGCTATGTGAGAAAATAATAAAAGGACCATAATTAAAGGTCGTGTGTAAAAAGTGAGTATTTAAAAAACTTGACTTACAAATATTCAGAAGGGTTTCTCTTCTATTTATAAAAAATATAACATAAGAACGGAATGATCTCAGTTATCATAATTATCATAGAAAAGCACTAAATACAAAAATAAAACCATATTCTAGCCATTAACAATGATATACTATACGATGAGATTGGATTTAAAATGACGATGCTATATATATAAAACAAAAAGGGCTGTAATTTAGGGCGTGGCAAAAACAATTTTTTTAAAGTTTTTCAAACTATACCTTTTATTCTAGAGCATAAACGATGAAAATGTTTTTGGTTTGTATTGGCTTCTACCTGGTTTAATGTAATATGTATGTGAAAAAGAAAAAAGGGGCTCAATTTTGAGGCGTGGCGTAAAAGTGAGTATAATAAAAGCTAGACATACTAAGTTTTACAAGGACTTTCTTGGCACGTTTAAAAAAATTTACATTTGGGGGAAGGATCCGAGATGGCATAAGTGGCGCCCAGAGTTTGATGTCGGATTGAAAAGTCACCAAAGCCAAAAATGAAGCCACTGTCAAGCCATGAACAACGATATGCGATATGATAAGATCGGACTTTAAATGGCAGCGCTACATATAAAAAACCAAATGTGCTGTATTTTGGGGCGTGGCAAAAAAAAATTTTTTTCTGTTTTAGAAACTTCATTGACATATCTTTCATTCTAGGGGGTGACTGGCACAACTTTTTTTTTTGTATGGAGGTCGACCCAGTCTAATGTACATATGTATTTTGTATGTTTTTTTTTCATATTTGCTTAAATTTTTGTCCGTCTATCGGAGGTATTTTACAAAAAAAAGGTCTCCGCGTCCGGCCATGGGAGTGTCCGTCTAACAGAGAGTAATTTGTTCTAACAACACTTTGAAAACAAAGGGACTTGGAAAGTTGTCCGTTTTATAGAGGTAATCGCCTACGGGAGGTGTCCGTTAGTGGAGATTTCACTGTATATATAAAAGCACGTAGGAACTATTTAAATACTCTTATATGAGACTTAGACGAAGACTTTTAAGCTTGATTTTTTTAAGTTTGGCCAGTCGTTGTATAAGGACATTTAGCGGGTTTGGCATCCGAAACTCGTTAAGCAGTTAAACTTAAACTATTTTGCACTTGTTCCGCTATCAACTCTTAGAAAACAAACTAAAAAGTGTTCGTCATTTAGACGATTACTTAATTAGTTACTTAATTTTTCTTTTGTTAATTTGGCTTAAATATAAATGTACAGTACAAGTGAATTTTAATTCATTTGTCGTTATTCTAATAATAAAACTATTAAAAAATATTTAATTATTTTCTTCTTCGTTAACTACGGAATTTATTAGAAGTTTCAGTCTGCAAACAAAACACTTCTGAACATGTCGAATGCCGATGTTCTTTGTTGTGTACAACTTTTCGTTTTTTGCTTTTGCCAGGACTACGACTGTTTTCATTTAATGAATCAGAAGTAAAAGCAACGGTTTATTTTTGTCTAATGAAAAATCAAAAAGTGGAAGAAAAAGCAATTTTTTTGTTTTGACTGTAGTTTTTTAAACCCTGATGCAAGGTATATTTATAACAGGTAGTTTAGGAAAGCCAGCTGTTTATTTTATATTTGCTTTGATTTTCAAATCATTATCAAACGTTTGTCGTTTGGGAAAACGTTTAATTTGAAATCAAACCTCCGTGTTTGTTGGGGGAAACCGTAAATATGCAATTGCATGGTTTTTCTTGTGCGACCAATAAAGGCAGAAACAATTGGGTTATTCACAAGGTGTGCTATCATGTTATATTGTCATAATGTTCTCACATTTTACAATGGTTTAAAAATATTATTGTTGCTTTGTAAACAAAAAGTGTCTTTAATTAATAGAACTTTGCTTGCTATGTTTATTGTGCTGTCGTAACTAATCAGAAGAGACATGCGCTGAGCGGCTGAGCCGCATTAGTTTTTGTAAGCCGTCGCCGTTAAAGGTATAATTTTATCCGGCTAACATCCGAATTTAACCTGCGGCTAGCATTTCTTGCAACACATCACTTGCGGCGTCTGCTGTTTGGTAAACAAACAAACTAAAATTTATTTGTGATTTGCGTCTGAAAAATGGAAAATAGTCTGATTTAATAAACTAATTTAATTTATTAATTGATGGATTAGAATTAAAAAATATTTTTATATTAGGTAAATATAAATTTTTTATATTTGTTTTAAATCAGCAGATTTAAATTCCAAATAGCACACTGAATTATGAGGTTGTTCACAACAGTCGTATTTTTTCATGTTATTTTTTTAAGACATATGACTTTATGACACCTTGTGAATACCCCAAATATATTTATCCGTTTTAGAGCTTTTTATGAATTTTAGTATCGATCTGTTTGTGAAATGTTATTAAATACTATTAAGTTTTATAAATATGCAAAAATTAAGAAAGAAGCAATAGAAATCTAGACGCATCGTATAGCAAACCGAAAGAATCAGAAACACTTTTTAAAGTGATATTTTTGGGTCCGTCCGTCCATCTGGCTGGTTGTCTGTTCATGTAAACTTTGTGCGGAAAGTAAAAGTAGCAGTTTGTTTAATAAGTTTTAATTTAATTCAATTTAATAATCATAATAACGAAACCTATGTAAATTGTGAGAATCGCTCTATAATATCACATAGTCCCCATGCATACTTCTTTCTTTATGTCTATAAACCATTTAATCATTTTGGTCCAAAATATCTAACTGCAAATAAAATATGTATGATTAAATTGGTTCAGATTTTAACATACATCTTCCATTCAAATATCAATCCCTAAAATATTCAAGCTATTTAAAATTTAGCGACCTTTCCTTTAATCCCTTTAAGACAAAATATCTCTTTTATTTAGTGTATCTAGATAATATTCAGCACAAATAACTCTTATATGAATCTTTACCTCATAACATTACCTTTATTGTGGTGAGCCCAGAAAATATTAAATTGTGGAATATTCCGCTTTAAAATAAGCCATAATTTGTTTTTTGGGCATATTAAGGGTAATTAAGCGTATGGCAATTAAACGTGGATTTTGTTTGTTAAATAAGCGTGAAAGGCATTTAAGCGTGGGGTAATTAACCGGGTTATACCGTATTTAAATATTTTTTTGGAAAGTTTTTCGTGTTTTTAAAAAATTTTTAAGTAACTTTTTTATAATATGGAAATAAAAAAAAGCCCTCAAAATATGCATTTAAAACCTAAATATGCAATAACAAATCGATGCCACTTTAACACAAATTTAATGATTTGGAATGATAACACTGTGCAAGAAATAGACACTTTTTTTGAGACAAGCTGGGCACCTGGCGTTTTAACCTTATTCGGGTACGCTGAATCCAGTTTTTTAGTAATTTCAATAACCTAGCATTTACACATGCCACTGCCAGTTCGAAAAACTCAATACACTCACGTTTTTTTACTAATACACTCAAATTTTTCGCAATGGCAGCTCCAGTGGCAGCAAAAATTGCATGCGAGTGGAAATTTGGCACTTGCTTGCCACTAAATGACAAAACGATGAACAATGTTACCCTGTTCAAAATTTAATGCAAATTAACTGGATTATTGTCAAATTGTTATTAAAGTTTTAACATGATACGTTTATTATTATGATTAATTTTTTGAAACGCGCATTAATAAAAGCAAGTTTGTTAATTATAGAGCATTAATAATGTTAAAATAATGCTTATATAAATAAATGTAAAACATTTCCCGAAAAATGTGCCTATATGATTAACTCGGTAACTCTATTTGGTTTTTTGGTACTTTTTTTTTTAATTTGAGAAGTCAACAAATTATCTTAAGTTGACGCTTCAACGACATTTTGAAAATGAACTCGCAGTGGCATGTGTAAACACAAAAGCCAATGGCATGAGATTCGACTCTTTCGAACAATTTTTCTTTGATAATATGTATACAACAGTGGCATGCCACTACTTGCATGTGTAAAGGCAGGGTAAACTAAACCATTTTTGAGTTACGCGAATATATGTTGTGCAACATCCTTCATTTTCGAAATAAGGGTATATCTCTAAACCCAAAGCCAATCTAAAAAAACGGCCATCACCACTGAATTCAGCGTACCCGAATTAGGTTAAAACGCCAGGTGCCCAGCTTGTCTCAAAAAAAGTGTCAATTTCTTGCACAGTGTTATCATTCTAAATCATTAAATTTGCGTTAAAGTGGCATCGATTTGTTTTTGCATATTGTTGCATATTTTGGTGAAAATGCATATTTTTGAATATATAGGTTATCATTCCAAATCATTAAATTTGCGTTAAAGTGGCATCGATTTGTTTTTGCATATTGTTGCATATTTTGGTGAAAATGCATATTTTTGAATATTTAGGTTTTAAATGCATATTTTTGCATATTTTGAGGATTTTTTTAATTTCCATATTATAAAAAAGTTCTTAAAAAATTTTTTAAAAACACAAAAAGAAATTTTAAATACAATATAACCCGGTTAATTACCCCACGCTTAAATGCCTTTCACGCTTATTTAACTTGAATTTTAAATCCCCGTTTTTTTCTTCCATTTTTCAAACAAAAATCCACGTTTAATTGCCATACGAAAGAACGAAGTATGCATGGGGACTATGTGATTTTATAGACCGATTCTCACAATTTACATAGGTTTCGTTCTTACGATTATTAAATTGAATTAATTTTAAAACTGCTACTTTTACTTTCCGCACAAAGTTAAATGAACAGACAACCAGCCAGATGGACGGAAGAACCCAAAAATATCACTTTAAAAAGTGTTTCTGATTCGTTCGGTTTGCTATACGATGCGTCTAGATTTCTATTGCTTCTTTATCATTTATCTTTAACGAAAACTTGCTTTGACTTACAATTGTATAGTAAAAATTAAATATAGAAGCGAAATTAAAGCAACATAAAATTCTTCAGTTAACCAGAATTTTAAGCAATTTTTTTTATTTGCTGAACATGTTTTAAAAAATGATTTAAAAACGTGAAATATGTGTGCAATAGTGCTGGGATACTATCGATATTTTCTACTATCGATATTTATCGATAGTTCAGATTTCACTATCGATATTACTATCGACTGAATGTTTGTACTTGTGCAGGAAAACTTTAACTAGTTTTTTATCAGGCTACAGTTCGTTGTTTTTATCACTTTATTGAACGTATGAGACGTATGTATGTACGCACGTTATTTAAAAAATTGATAAATACCTTTCTGAAGGAACAGAAGTCGCTGCTACTAAATAAAAGATATTTTATTGCAACTTTAGATAATTTTCTAAATTGTACAAAAACATGAACAAATTTCGACTTAAAGGCCTTTTATTAGCAGTTAAAAAGCACAGCTAAGCAATCCATACCACCTGCCATTCTTGTTGTTTGTATTCATGGCTGAAATACAGCGCAAAGTAATAATAGCAAGTAAAAACTTGCGGCAAAAAAACTGTGTGTGTATAGCTGCTGTTACATTCTTTATAGATGCATTTTAAGTAATAATATTATCGATATTGATATTTTTCCTATCAATATTATCGATAGTCTTAAAATATCGATTACCATGACATGTTTCGATCGCAACCACTCGATCGCGGTTCGAATCCCGGCTACGGTCAAGAATTAAAGATTATCAATAACAATTTTAATTAATTTTCATGTTGTAAAATTCCTTTCTTCATAAAAATAATTTAATAAAAATTAAATTTAATGAACTTAAGCCTAATTAAAATATTAAAAATTTGGATTAAAAACCATAAATAGTTCAACAAAATAACCACAATACTAATTGAAGTTCACTAAAGATAAGTTCGACTGTAAAAATTTAATATAACTTGTTCGGTCTATAGTGTTTTTTAGCTTGCAGTAATTGTGGTCAACATTTAACAACACGAGAGAAAGTTTTTTAAAATTGAACCAAATAATGCAATTATTATTGATTTTTGGTATCTTTTTTTATTTGTTACCCATGTTATTTTTTTGATTTATCATTGATACTTCTTCGTTTGTAACGTTCAAGGCCATAGTTTTTTCATAGTTAATCTTTAAATGGCCAAACTTTTTTGATTAGTTTTTTTTTTCTTTATACCTATTACTTACTTACTTTTTAAAATGTACCATTAGTGTTTCGTAAAATAAGAACATTTCTTTTTGAATGGCTTTATTAGTAGCCTAATCTACTTCAGTGAGCACTTGGGTTGCACAAAAGATATTTTTGGTTGCGGTGCTTTGGACTTCACATAATAATAAAAATAATGATGTATGTGTAAGAATTTCAAAATCTTTAACGCAAACTAAATATTTTTTTCCATATGATGGGCACTTGGGAATTTTATATTTATGTTTAAGCAACAAGCATTTTGGTAATCAATACAGAACATTCCATAACATTTTTGCAGGTTTGGACAAGTAAACGTGAAGCAAAGTTGATTTATTTACAACTAAAGAATAGTGTTTATTAAATTTTCTGCACAATGGTGAAGGTCATATAAGATTTGGCATAGCCGAATATAGCACTCTTCCTTGTTTTCTACTTAAATGGGCGGAAACAGTTTGCCGGTAGAGATGCAGTAAAATCTTTCATATCCAGCTGCTATAGTGGTATACCGTTGCGTTCAATCCTAGGTCAATTGCTTTTTTTAATATACATAAATGATTTTGTGGCACAACCCATTGCAAAAATTTTTTGTTTGCGGATGACATTAACATACAATTTTTTCGGGTGAGGTACAATTAATTGATTACCTTGAACGAGTAATTAATTATACCCTGCTACAAGTTACTAGATGGTATCTTAATAATAAATTGAAGTTTAATCCTTTTTAAGCCAAAGCGATTATATTTGGAAATCACAGCAAAACTAAGATTCCTTGCGTTTGACTTTGTTGGTTCAAAAATTTATAAATTTCGAATGTTGGTTCAAAAATTATTTATTAGCTTTTTATTATATTATAACTTCTCAGTCGCCGACACATTTTTCCGATTTGTTTAATTTTTCTAGAACTACGCAAAATTCTACTCTGATTGTACCTAAAATCTTTTGCTCTAATTGTGAGAGATGTTTTTTAAAAGAGTTTGTAGGCTTTGAAATTGTCTGCCTTTAAATTTAAGACGATTTAACTTTTCAAAATTACCGTTTTAACGTTAATTACTAAATCTGTATGTGAAGCAATTTAAATTTGATCTAACACAAAGTACCCGAAATTTTTTTAAAAAATGTTTTTAGCATTATTCTTATGAATACAAAAACACAATGTATTAGAAATTTTTTAAGGTTTTTTTGTAATTGATTCATGTTTGAAACGATGCTTAAATACAATTTTTTGAAAGCATAAATGCGTGATATGCTGTATGTATGCAAGCAAATTCTTAAACACAAATAATAATTTATCGACGTAAATTTTTTTTTAATATTCTCAAAGAAAGAGAACATCGCCACGACGTGAGATTGAATGGCCATTGAATTTCTTGATCATAAGAGCGATTGTTTTGTTGGCTGTGTGGCAAATGGCACCATCCTGTCGGAACCTCATGTCGTTTAGGTGCATATTCTCAACTTCTGGCCACAAGAAGTCCGTTATCATCTCGCTACAGCGAACACCATTTACAGTAACTGCTTGGCCGATCTCATTTTGGAAGAAGTACGACCCGATGACGCCGCCAGCTAATAAAACGAACTGGGCGAGCATGCAAAGGTTTTTTCACACAATTCTCCGGGGTGTGGACACATGTTGTCGATTATGTGTGATGTGATCCAATACGAAACTGATTTTAGGAGAATCCAAAGATTCGAGAAAAAAAATGTCTGACCAAAAAAAAAAAACACGAAGTGCACGAAATGCATTTTGAATTGAACGCCCATTTTTGTAAAAGGTTTCAACAATCTTAACGCGCTGCTCAATTGTGTACCTCTCCATGGTTGAAGTTGTCAAACACTGAAACAAAGAAATGCCAAAAAGCTTGAAGGGCGAAAAACTCAAAAAGTTAAGGTGAGACTCAGAATTAACATTGTGCATTATGGTTGCATCACCCTTTAGTTGCACAATCGTATTAAAGCGTTAAATGTTTATAACCAGGGAAACCACAAATATGCAATTGCATGTTTTTTCTTGTGCGACCAATGAAGGCAGAAACAATATATTTATCCGATTTAGAGTTTTTTTATGAATTTTGGCATCGATTTGTTAGTGCATATTTTTGCATATTTTAGCCTTTGCATCATTTTTTTTGCATAATTTAGTTAAAAGAGCCTTTTTGAAGCATTTTTTAAGTTTTTAGTGCAAATTTTGCCTCTTCGATGCATATTTTGATACATGTTGAATTTTTTAGATGCCTACAGGAGCTTTCGCAGCAAATAAAAAAAATTTTTTTTAGGATTGTTTTTAAATTTTTGAATATTTTGTTTTCAAAATAGCAATTTTTGAATTTTTTGGGGCATATTTTTAACAATTTTCAGGGCATATTTTCAAATTTTTACTGCATATTTTATGCGCATAAAATGCGTTTTTTAGAGCATATTTCTGGTTTCCCTGTTTATAACAAAGGTGTGCAAACGCGATAAATACTTTAATATCACATATTCACTTACAGCAGTGTATAGTAGGTATAGAAGTTAAAATTTACCTTCTTAAGTATTGTCGATACAGTATACGGGCCTTAGGGCACTGGTACACGTTCAATGTACATATGTATATTGTGATATTTGGACCGCAATGCATGTTGATGGATTACATACAACTATTCTGCGATAGGGTGCCATCAATACTGAATGCTACACGTTCAATACATATCGCGATACTGGCACAGATTACTAATCTGTGATACTGGATCGCGGTTAATATATCGCACACATAGTTCAAAAGTGACACAACTAAAAATTTTCATTTTTCGAGTTTATATGCTTAAACTATGCACAATACACTTGTTTATCTGTAAAAAGAAACATCAGTGTATTTTTTTGTTGTTAACTGTTGCTAAAAAAACAGTTATGTTTCAATTGGTATAAAGTTGCAATTCATAAAATTGACTTATTTTTAGTTGTATCAGAAAATTCAAGGGTAGTACATCGTACTGCTAACTGCTAAATAGTCTTAATTCGAATTGTGACACTTTTGATAAAATAATTCTTTGTTGGAGTGTGTATTAATTAGACTTGTGTCAGTTAAGCTCATTTAGGTAAGTACGAATCATTTATATTATTTTTTGTTGTGACGCTTTAGATGAAAAAAATATTAAGTTTTTGAGTTAGGATGCTTTTGAAGAAAAAACATTATTATTTAATTTCTGCATTTTAGTTTTGGAAAATTAACGGTTTTGCTATTGTGGAGCTTGAAAATCAATTATCAAATGCAATAAAACTTCATTTTGAAGTAATTTAATAATTTTGTTGCTATAAAAAAGAGATTTTGACTTACTAGGTCAGTTTAGACGAATTTTCGTTCTTAAACAAAGGTCATGTCGCAAGATGAAACTTATTCATCTGTTGTTACCGCGGAATGCAAGATGCGGATCGCAAGACTTACAACAAGCCGTTACTGTCCATCCAATCAATCTGAAGATAGCATTGAGGATCCATTTCAATGAATATAATTTAAATTGTGAAGATTTCTCATCTAGTTCTTTAAATTCAAGTAGTACTATAGATGATGAGGAGGTAGATGATAACAGAAATAAGGGGTCGTAAGCCACGTAATTGGAGTATAAAGAAGGCGAAATTGTTTAGGAATTCCGGAAAATCCTATGTGTCACAAGCCAAATCAAGAAGATCGTTTGAAGAAAGAAAAATGGGACAGCCCTGCGGAGAAACATGTCGATTGCATGTACTGATCAAATAAGTGAAGCTGACTGACAATTATTTGCTAATTATTGGAGTTTAGGTGATTTGCAAAGGCAAAGAGAATACAGGAAACTTCCGCAAGCATAACAACGCATTCTATTTTACGGTGAACGTTATTAAAATTAGAGTTTGCAAATTTTTTTCATGTCTACTCTTGGAATAAGTGGTCGATATATACGCACAACCTTATCGAAAAAGAACTCGAATGGCTTCGTCGATCCCGACTTGAGAGACAAACATAATAATCATCCCACAGTAGACCCAGAAATTAAAGATAGTATTAGGGAGTTTATAAAGGCCATACCCGGAGTTGAGTCACATTACTTTTAAGTTTAAGTTTATACATATGTTCATGTTTAATACACAAATTAGATTTCTTTATATTAAAAGTTCTTGAATTTTATATTTAAGTTTACATAACTTAAAATAACTCGGTAACTTGTGCAAATAATACATCATCAAAAATGACACAACTAAAAATTGATTATTATGTAGTGCATAAATATTAAAAAAGATAAAATCTTTAGATCATAATCTGTATGGATTTTCGAATAAATGGTCCAAAGTTTTAGTTTTTAACTATTTTTATTTATGTCAAAAATATTTTTTTTAATGTCTGAAAAAATGAAAATTTTGAGTTGTGTCACTTGAAATAGGTGTGCGATATATTGAACGTGTAGAGTGAGTGCCCTTAAAAATGTTCGCGGGGCTTTTTCATTATAAACAACATACATACAAATGTTAGGGTATTTTATCTTAAACCTTTTTATTACAAGCAATCCCTGACAATTGGTTTCATACTTTAAATTTTTTACACAATAACTGTTACTCTTACCAAAGATTCGTCGGTAATTTTTTAAATTAACACTATATATTTTTTAAAACATATTGTAAACAATTGACAATGAATTTCAACAATTAAAAAATAGTTCAGTGCAAGGCGAATTTAACTAGTAGTTGAATTCGCCTTGGTTCAGTGAAATCATGTATCAGGTTCAGTGCTACCATTTTGCTTTTTTGCAGCTAAATTAATCATAAAAGTTTTGATTTTGCTCCAAAATGTTCATTTAGCATTAGTTTTTTTTATGAAATGTGTTTATCTTTTTTAGCTTTATTTAAAAAAATTCGAGAAGTAGTTTTATTGATTAAACTTAATTTTTTTTTATATATATATTGTTGATTTAAATTTTTTGTCCAAAGTGTTGAATTTTATTTACAAGGTTTCGTGAAAACCTTAGCAAGGTGGTTTCAATATTAAACCAATACAACAACAACAACAGGCAAAGCAATAGCAGACAAATGTTTTTGAGGCCACCTTGTAAACATGGTGGAATAAACAGGTGGCATCGTTACGGCAACAAATACAACATTACAACAAAAATGGAAATTACATCACCGTTTACGTCAAAAAATACTTTAAACACAAATCAAAGCGTGCCGCTGAACGTGATGAAATAAATAAATTTTTAGCCAATTTTTATTTAATTATTATCAATATCTTATTTATTTTAATTTAATATTATCAAAAACTTTAGTAAAATACAATAATAACAGCACAAAACGTGAACTTTTTGTAAACATAAACAAACTTTGACATAAACCTAGACAAACAATGCAAGAGCAAAAAATCGTCATCTGGAATAGTGCTGCCACCTGTTTATTCCACCATGCTTGTAAATAAATACAATTTGTTATGATATTTTTTTGTTTTTAGTAGTGCTACCATACTTTTATCTTAATTAAATAAGACATTTTAAACAAAACTCAAAAAATCAATCTGTATTTAAATACGATTTAAGTTTATATGAAAATTAACTTAATATAGATTTAAATATTATTCTGAAAATTGGGCATAAGACTATTGTGCTGGGCCAAGGCAAATACAACTATAGCCATCTGATTTTTACTTTTGGAACCAATTGGTTTTTTAAAAAAGTTTTTAAACTAGTCTAAAATGGTCGTATATTGTAAAATAACATTGGGATGAAAATAAGATACAAGATTAAAGAGTAGATTAAAGTTTTTTAAAATTCAATTTTCGAAAATCCATTTAAAGAAATACCGACATTTGTAATGTCATGGCTAGTTTTACTCTTTTCTAACGTCGACGTCGACGTCAACCTAAATTGTTCTGCTCAATTGGACAAATTCGAGACACTTAATAAATACCTGAACATATTGTTAATCAGGGGCCTAATGCTGGCAGTCGTGATCGAGTACTTTCTCGATTCGAAAGCAGTTTTATTTCTAATTCTTTCAGTCGAATCGAAACTATTTTTTCAGTATTGTGAAACTCAAATTAATGCTTTACAATACTGAAAATATAATTCCGATTCTTTCAGTATTGACTGAAATAATTAGATTTTAAATTGCTTTCGAATCGAGAAAGTACACGAATAGAATAGAATCAGGTTGGAGCCGAATGAAAAATATCAAAATGATGACAAAGATCGAAGTAGTCTGTTCATATAGCAATAAATCAAATTCTAATAATATCTATTTATACATATATTAGCAAATGTGTATATGTAAATAATAGTTTGTGTGACCAACTTGATAGTGATTTATTGAACATGTGGCTGAGTGTTTCAATTTACGTCCAAGAAAACAGCTGATTAGAATTTATATGAGAAAATTTGTCCTTTTGTCTTTTGAAAAGCAGTATGTTTTAAAAAACATGATGACAAAAGTTTGTCGTGTGGCTGCAGAGTAACTTATAAGCTCTTTAAACAATAACGATTACTTGTCATTAAGGTATTTTATATCCATGACAATTTTTCCAACACTAATTTGCATTCTCTGTTTCCACTGGTCTTCGTGTCGTGCTAAAAGTTTGCTTTTCAATTTTATCCGAGTTTTGTAAAAAATATTTCAAATAAATGCCACGATAACCCAATGAATTAAATACGCACAATTTATTGGAAATCTCGCTGATTTTGTGTAAACTAAAGGAAAAGTGTTTATTAAGTAAGCGAAAAGCCAACCGCAAATACCGATACTTTCTTGCTTACAGTGATAGAGCCTTCTAAAAGCTCTTCTTTATCCTTCCCCCACCCCTTAATAAACTATTTGTGCGTAGTAAGTATACCAAAAAATAAAGTGAACGAAATTGTGAAATAAAAAATTTAAAAGAAATAAAGCCAGCTTATTATCGTGAAAAGGAAAAAATCTATCTGGAATTATATCCGTTGATTAAGTTAATCATCAATTTCCATTGGTGGCAACTTAACACATAAAGACGCAATTCTAGCTATTTAAAAGAAAAAAATAAAGACACCAAAGGAAAGAGATGTCCGACATGAATATTGATAGCATTATATCAAGATTATTGGAAGGTATTTATTTATGTCCAGTGGAATGCTAAATATCGTTCTTTTTTCAACAAGTATTTGTTTATTATTTTCAGTACGTGGTGCCAGGCCCGGGAAAAATGTACAACTGTCAGAAAGTGAAATACGTGGATTATGTCTAAAGTCAAGAGAAATTTTTCTTTCACAGCCGATTCTATTGGAGTTAGAAGCACCTCTGAAAATATGTGGTAAGACATCTACAGATTCTTTTTTATACCTACATATTAAACATTGAATATCAAAAAAAGAAATTAGAGAACAAACAGTAAAATGGATTTATTTGGCTGTGCCATTCCTTATATACCTTTTACCTAAGTTATAAAAATAGTAACAAAACCTTAAATACAGGAGAACACGTGTATAAAGGTCAGGTAAAATAATGTGCCGATTTTGTTATTTTCAATTCTTATATATACCAATAAGATCAAATATTTCTAGATCCTCCAAGCTCATACGGTATTGTGTCTAAACCATTATTTTGGAAAATATTTTGTAAAATAGTACATATTCTACTATAGGTATGTTCAGACTAAAGACCTGGGGCCAGATTCTGGCAGTCGTGATCGAGTACTTTCTCGATTCGAAAGCAATTTAATATCTAATTATTTCAGTCAATACTGAACGAATCGGAATTATTTTTTCAGTGTTGTAAAACATTAATTTGAGTTTGAAAATACTGAAAAAATAATTTCAATTCGTTCAGTATCGAAAATTGCTTTCGAATCGAGAAAGTACTCGATCACGACTGCCAGAATTAGGCCCCTGCACAGATATATCTGTTCGTACAAGTTTCTGTATGTTTACTTAAGGGGATGCGTATTGATGAGTGGTCTAGTGTTTCTGATATTAGTTGATATTGATATTTTTTTTAAAAGAGTGGGCGTGAGTTGATAAAAAGAGAACGAGAGTAATATATCTGTTTATATCTGTTACGCAAAAGCAGATACTAGTAAATACTGATGGAATACAATAAGTAAAGCTAGATTTACACGATTGAAATTTTCTTCAAAATTGCTCTTCAAAATGCTTCAAACTCGTGTAAACAGCAAAATTTTGAAGAAATTTGCTCTTCAAAATGCTTCAAACTCGTGTAAACAGCAAAATTTCTTCAAAATTTGGCTGTTTACACGAGTTTGAAGCATTTTGAAGAGCAATTTTGAAGAAAATTTCAATCGTGTAAATCTAGCTTTTCTTATTGTATGATGCCGTTATTTTCAATTATTTTCAATGAAAAACAGCCGATCCTTTGGCTGGTTAAACAATAATTTTTTAAAAAAACAAAATACTACATATCTTCAGTTATTTTTTTTTTTTTTCAATAATTTTTTCGTGAATGTGTTTCGAGCGAAAATTATGCAAAGAAAAAAAATTTACAGAAACAAAACTGGTCGTAAAAATGTGCTTGGTGTTTTTTTTTTGAACGCAAACATTTTTGAAATTTTCGGTAACGATATGTATTTTGTTTTTGTTTTTGATGGCTTTAAAAGGGTTGGTTTTTTTCGTTCAAAAGACATGTAGACAAAGATTATTAAAAAAAACTAAAAGAGCTGAACACGTGTATTTTGTTTTTGCAAAAAAAAAAAATTTAGTTTCTTAACCAACCACAACCAAACCAAAATTATACATTTTTCTAAACTCTGTTATTTACATCAAATCGCCAACAATATTTTAAAATACAACAGATAACACAGGTATTTTTAAAATACTTATGGTGACAACAGATATTTGTGAGCAAAAAAAAAGGTTATGACATACTCAATGCAAAACCATAAGCAACTGTTTAAGATATGGTGAGTGGGCAAAAGCAAAACCCTTTTTTACTTAGTGGATCGATTTGGAGAGAGACCAACCTCCAGTCCAAATCAGAGACCCGAAAACTTTTTCTTTTATATCCATATCAAATAAATATCTTTGTTGATTAAAATTATTTTCATTTATTGAAAAAAATTAAACATTATTATTAATGTATTTAAAAATATAAATATCCATCATGATGAAAAAAAAAATCCTTAAACGATAAATATCACAAAAAAAAAAAAAAAATTGCCAAATAATTATTTTTTTTAAAATTTTTCAAATTGTAAATTAAAATTTTTTTCTAAACAAAAAATTCTTATATAATGCTAGAAACACAACTGGGACGAACGACGAATTATTCGCAACGAATATTCGTCATCAGCAGGCAAGTTTTTTATGGCATATGCCTCTTTTTGCCATTTCTTCAATTATTTCGTGAAAAAGCCAATTTTGGTTCAGCTTGCCAAAAAGTGCCTTTTTTTGCAACCTAAAAGAAATTTGTAAATAAGCTTAGCAAATATGAGGCAGAATCTATTCGAAATGCTAAAAGAATTTTGCAAAAATCGGACGTAAAAAGTGATTAAGTGTACATAAAAGAGCTCCTTAAGTTACGCGCAATTTCTGGTTAATTATTCAATATTCCTACAAAACTCTCTATATGGCTAGTCATTTCAATTTTAAAAAACTGTTTCAATCGATTTTCTCAGAATATTTTTTTAACTTACCGGTGTTTGCAAGTGGGCTATTCATATTTTAATGAAATTGAGACGGATGAATTTATTGACAACCTTTATCTGAACTATTAGCGTCCAGTTACATCTTGCAATGTTGAAAGAGTGTTTTCCATTAATTAAAGTGTTTTATGCGATAACAGGAGATTAATTATTTTTGAAAATAGCTAATTGTACTACACAACTTAATAAAATAAATGTTTCTTAAGACTAGATTACACTATTATACTTTGTATTAATACATGTCAAAAACTCAAGTAATATGACAAAGTGTGATAGTGTGAATGCAATGTGTCAGGAAAATGGCAAGCATTATGAAAAAAGTTTGACATCTCATTCGAAATAATACTATTCATTGGATCAGGGTTGCATTTTATTTCATGTGTGAGTGTTTATACTTTGTGTGATGGTGTGAACACAAACTGTCATGTTTAATTAGATTTTTTGACAGTCGCAACAAAACTCATTAGATTTCTATCTCACAAAGTATTATGGAATACGTAAGACTTGTGAGATAGTGTAATCTAGCCTTTAATAACAACATGTTTATTTTTGCCAGTTTTACCATTTTTCGTGCCAATTTTTATACTTTTTCATACCATTTTGCCAGCCATTTTTAATCATTTTTCGTGCCATTTTAAACTTGCCCTGGGTCATTAGAAATAGAAACCATTGGTATGTATTAAAATACACACAATCATTGCTTAACCCAAAATTCGTCGTGCGTAACGAACTCAGCGATGGGTTTATTTCTATTTCTTACGCAGACGAACTACGAATAAATTGGGATAAGGACAGCTAACCGCAGCTAAATCGTGAAAGCAGGAAAAAATCGCTTCTAATGCGAAAAAAGTCCCTAAAACTGTAAGGAATGGCCAAATATTCGGTAAAAATTGATAAGTTAGCAGAAATTCGTAAAAATTTGCTAACAGCGGCATGATAGCAAAGTTTACTATTTATTTTAAAAGCTATAGATTCAGAAAACTTACAGGAACAAATCGCTTTTATCGCGAACATGGCTTAAATTCGCGAAAAATTGCAAAATTTGCAACAAACCCAAAAACTAATTTGAGATCGCTAAATCAAAATGCAGAACACCACAAATGCTGAAGTAATCAACTTTCGAGTGAATTCGGATTCTAGAACACAACCGATTTATAGTTTTTTTATGTTTTTTTTTTTTTTTTTTTGTTGAAATATGGTCAACCTATGATTTGATAAATGTTAACAATAGGGATGCCAAACGGTCGATCGAAAGATTTCGGGATTTCCCGTTTGGCATTCCTCAACCCAACTTTGACGATAGAACCCAAAATGTAATAGGTTTGCAGGGATTTGGTTATGTCGTAATGGTAAGTAACCTTTAGTCAAATACAGTGTTGCCCATAAGGTTGGTTCAAACCGCTGTTTTGTATGGTTATGTCACGTCTAAGTTGAGCTTTAAACTATGATAGAAAAAAAATTTATTGTGCTGCTTCCAGGTGACAGGCAATTGTTTGTGTAGAAAAATATATATGAAAATAACTCATTTTTTGAGAACTTTTCATATAAATTTTAATACACAATAAATTGCTTGTCACCTGGAAACAACACATAAAACTTTAATCTGCTGTTTTTACAACACAAGTCATTGAACGTGTAGAAATGTTTATATGAAAAGCACTCATTTTTTTGAGTGTTTTTCATAAAAATTTTGCCACACGTTCATTCACTTGTGTTGTGAAAACAGCACATAATTTTTAGAATTTTTTTTTTTGGCCTTTAAAAATTAAATCAATTTTATTTTCATACTAGCTGGCCGCCCCGCCCGGCTTCGCTTGGTAGCTGATTACTTATGATCGATGGAGCCGTTTTCTGATTTTAGTTAAATCGAAAAAAGTGGCCGGGGCAAAATTTTCTTTCCGTACAAACCTAAGTTGGTCCATGGCGATCATTTTAAAGAAAAAATCGGTTAAGCCGTTCTCAAGTTATGCGATTAGCAACACACAACATTTTATTTTTATTATATAGATTGAACCCTGCACGGTTACTGATCGTCGAATCGACGAAGCTCATTTACATTTTATCATATAACTTTTTTATTTGTATTCAAATTACGCTCTTTTTTCAACAACGTTATCTGATGACGAAAGCTTTAAAAAAATAATTAATTTGAAAACACAAAAAAGTGCTAAAATTCGTATCAAATTTTAAGATAGATAAAAAACTTTTATTGTTTATGTTTTATTTTAGTTTATTTTTAAATAAAATGCTTAACTAAAGAAGTTTTTGTTAATTTTTAACTTTAAAAATCGAATCGACGAAGCTCATTTACATTTTATCATATAACTTTTTTATTTGTATTCAAATTACGCTCTTTTTTCAACAACGTTATCTGATGACGAAAGCTTTAAAAAAATAATTAATTTGAAAACACAAAAAAGTGCTAAAATTCGTATCAAATTTTAAGATAGATAAAAAACTTTTATTGTTTATGTTTTATTTTAGTTTATTTTTAAATAAAATGCTTAACTAAAGAAGTTTTTGTTAATTTTTAACTTTAAAAATCGTTCCGCTGGAATTTTTTTTTAAAAGTTCGTCGATTCGACGAAGAGTAACCTTAATGTACCAAAATGATGAGTAACCTTTCAGGGTTAAGGTATAAGTGAAATTTTACTATCAGCAAAAAACTACATATCTCTATGCAGAAATGCTTGTTTTTTTAAACAAATGTTTACTATATTGTTACGTTACTGCCTTTCAATAACGTTTTGGTTTATTTCCTTTATAATAAATCGTTTCGAGTTCTTTATTGCAACTTTAATAAAATAAATAAAACACAAACACTTTAAGCACTGTTTACAATTTACACAACTCTATTTAGTACTAAGTCTTTTAAACAACCGTAATTTATAGCTTTTATTCAAAACCAACTATAATTTTCTACACGTTATACGTTATTGACAAAGTCTGAACTTAGAATAATCTTATTGTGCTAGTCGCCGCTAGTATTTATACTGCAATTTGGTTGTCTAGAACATTCGAAATGTTTTTCGAATTTGATTTATGGCGGCACTTATGTTTACATAATTTCACCACTAAAGCTTTTTTTTAACGGTCATTTCGAGGGCTTTCTGCACATTGGGATTGAAGTGTACTAAATTATAACAAAAACAATGTAAACTAATAAAATTACTTATGAATACAAGATTACTAATAAATACAAGATAACTAATAAATACAAGATAGCTAGGTTAGGTTAGGTTCCATTGGCAGCCGTGATCAAGCACAGCTCACGTGGGTCCATTAATTAGTTCCCGTTGTGTTACCATGTCACACCGTCTCCCATGGGTCCTATGTTGTCTGGCTGCTAGTGTTCCCACGCAGCCATCCGGTCGATTCAGTAAAGGAGTGGATCCTGTTTACATCAACATCAGAGAGACAAGTTTTGTCCCCAAGGGCTCTTCGACCAAACATTTCGAGTCTTAGATCTCCGAAAGCCGGGCAATTACAGAGAAGATGTTCCGTTGACAAGATAGCTAATAATTATAACTAATTCTTAACCAATAATTACAACTAATTCTTAACTAAAGTTACTTTCGTAACAATATGAATAAATGAATCTTAGTAAGCTTTTTTGTAAATACATAAACCTCATACATACATACATTTTTGTTTATATATAAATTTTAACACTTCGCTGAATTTATTTAGAAACTATGGCTGTTTTCCTAAGCGCCTATTGCATTGTAGTAATACATGGCAACATGTTCTTAAATGCAACCATAAACATTTTGACAATGCATTTAGTTCCGAAATGCAACTTTTTAGTTGTCACTGCGCAGAGAAAAGCAAATAAAGCAGTTAAAATAATGTAGATGCAAACCATATTCATATACAATACAACGTAGGTACAAATTTAAGTACACAATGCATCAACACGGTATTGATACATTGTGAACACACGTTTAGGAAAACAGCCTATGTTATTTTTTTGTATTTGTTCGTAATACACCTTTGAAATGGTTCTGTTAATCGAGATAATTTGAAGCATTATTTATTTGAAATTCCAAAAATTCGAAAATGTTCATCAAGGGTATTCAGATGAGATGTTTTTTCATTGCAAAAACGAAGAAATGGAAAATTACACTAAGGTAATTCACGTCACAAGTTGCACCCTTGTGCAAAAATATAACAACAACCAGTTGTATATAAATAATTGTTTATATGGGGTGTGCTGGAAATCGAAAACGTAAAAAGCAAAAATTTGGAGGCTGTTTTTAATAATAATTTTATAATTTTTGCTATAAATATCAGTTTAATAGAGAAATGTTTGTATAATATTTGTCATAAAATTTTTTTTATTACAGAAATCTTATTAAAAAACGACTTTTTTAATTCTAGCGTTTTCTTTTTCCAGCACACCCCTGTATGTGGTTGTTGTTATGTTTTTGCACTTTTGCTTTTTCGCAAGTGCCTTATTACTAGGGCAACCAAAAAAAAGCACTATAAAACAGTTTTAAGCTCTTAAAAAAAGCGGTTAAAAACATGAAAATAAGCTGTTAAAACTAAAAAAAAGCAATTTTAACTTGTTTATTTTCCACTTAATTCGTTTAATACGTTGTTATAGTAAATTATAAGTTGATGCAAAAAATTTTCGAAAAGAAAACTATGTCTGTTTGGAGTCAGCAAGTTCTTGTACATAGAAAAAGTTCTTCCTACGTCTACAGAAGTTGAGGGAGCATATTTAAAATTCAGTATTTGCTCTGAGGTATATTTTATACGATTGGACTCATAATTCCGCTTGCCTCCCAAAATATCCCCAATATCTTTTAATACCGAAAATCCTTAGTTTTTTAATGAAACTGATTTAAATTTTTTATTAACTTTGTCTTCTATATCCCCTGGAACACGGGACATTTTTCTTACGGTCCATAACTATGCTCACTTACCCTGCGGCCACACGATCAAGATGTTCTTGATAGTCTTTTACATATACTGCTTGTCAAAATTTACATAAATTGAAAGCTGTGACGTAGGCTGCATTCAATTTGTAAGCAATTTACTTTCAAGATTTCATCAAGAAAAGAATTTATAAAGACAAACATGTAATCAGCTGTTAAATTGAAAGTAAAATTGCCAAACAAATGGAGAGGTAAAATTGAAAGCCACCTCATGGTCAATTTAAAAAGTGTGAGGGTGTGAGTAAAAAAGTGAGAGTGTATTGCAAATTGAATGGAATTGAAAGGCAAAGCTTCATCGTGTGGCCACCAAGTTGGAATACCAATGAAAGATTTTTTGTTTCCAATTTTGTTACAACTTCGTGTAAAACCCCAAAGTTTGCAGAAATTAACAATATTTGATATACAGAGAAATTCTTAATAGTTAAACTATATTAAAAAAGCCAAAAAATAAGACGTTACTATACCAAAAACAGAGAAAAGTGGGACTAACAGACGTTACTTTATACAAAAACTATCACCCCTATCGTGAATAATTTTTCTCTCGTAATTTTTCCCCTTTTCACATATTTGCGATCATGAACAATTCCCATGAAAAAAATGTAATTCAAAGGAGAATAATAACGTGAAAAAGTGTTCACGGGAATAAATTCCCGGTATCATGAAAAGTTTTTTCCCTCGCAATTTGTTCACGTTTCCCTACAGTACCGCTTAGACAGAGTTGCATAAAAATCAAGTAAGCAGGTATAGTCGGTCAAGCCCGACCATATGATACCCAACACCACAGTATTTAAAAACAAGTTTCGAGAGTGTATGGCTATATGAATAGAGATCTATCTATGTTTTTAATTTCATTAAAATCGGTAAAATAGTTACTGATGGGCAGAAATTGACCCTATCTCCCCTCGTGGTCCTATTTTTTTAAAAAATGCATACCTTGCGTGTTCATATAAATATGGATCTATATACACATGTCTTAAATTGCATTTAAATTGGTTTGATAGTACGCACAAAGACCCTCTTCCGGATAGCAGCTTGTATGGGGGCTATATTAAATTATGGACCGATTCGCCATTGTGCCAATTAGAATCCACGTACCAAATTTCATTAAATTATCTTTAAAATTGCGACCTGTACTTTGCGCACGAGGTTACATGGACAGCCAGCCAGCCGGACAGACATCGTTAGATCGACCCAGAAAGTGATTCTGAGTTGATCGGTATACTTTAGGACTAATATTTTAAGGTGTTTCTCACATCAGCACAAATGCATAATACCCTCTCCACTCTTGTGGTGTGGCCCACACCGTGTGGGTATAATAACTGTGGGGATGATATTGTGCAAGGGAAGCACAAAATATTACCATAACTTTGAACGATTTTTTTAACCAGAGTTGTTACAGCACTGAAATGGTTGATTTTTTAGTATTTATTAAAAAAAGTTGCACATAAAAAAAAAATAATAATAACGATTTTTGCAAAGTTTTATTAAATAAGTTTTTTTTCGTATGAAAAAAATGAAATATTATCTTAAAATGGCAAAATAAGCAAAAAAAAAGCCGATATCGCAAAAATAACTAAAAAAAAGCCGATATTGCCAAAATAAGCAAAAATAAGCCCTAACAAATATAGCTCATTTTCTTTGTTTTCTTATGATCGGAATTTGTGTTCAATCAAAATCTTTCTATCTTGTAAACCAAAAAAAAAACCAAATGCTTATTTTTGGTTGCCCTACTTATTACCTTACTAAGGGAAAAATGAAAAAAAGAAAAATTACACTCTTATTGACGTGAACGTGGGGTTTTTTTTTTTGTAAAAAGTACAAACTGTCAAAAAAAAATCTGTCAAAGAATTCATGGAAGTAATTGATATTTTTCAAGATGCCGAATAAAAGTGTTAAAAGTGAATTAATTGATTATTTAATTTAAAATGAAGAGAATGGTATTATTTTCGTCATAATATTCATACCTCAAAATGGCGATTGCCTGCCAAAAAGTCGAGTATTTTTATTTTGATAAAAATTTTACTTTTGGTGGAATTTTTTTTCTTGTGGTTGTTGTAACAAAAATTACATTTTTCCACTTTTCCAACAAATAAAAAAACTGAAATGAACACCTTTACTATGTTATTCAAGATGCCTAATAAAAGTGTAAAAAGTAATTTTAATTATCTTTTTAATACGTCGTTAATTGAAATAGATGATACTTATGAAAATAGTGGTAAGTTTAAAAAATGCAATGTTGCAACTTTAAAATCTGATTTTAAAGGTTGCTTAAATTGCAACTTTTAGTGTAAAACTTTTTCCTTGTATCTGTTGTAATTAAAAGGTGCATTTTTACATTTTTGAAAGAAACAAAAACTGAACTGAATAAATACCCTTATCAAATTCTTATTGCTTTGTAAAAAAAGTTTCGATATTTTATTACCAACCAATGTCAACTTAAATTGATAACAAAGAGGCATATTACAAATTAAGGGTATTCATTTCAAATTTTTTTTGGTTGGAAAAATGGAAAAAAGGAAAATTACACTCTTATTGACGTGAACGGTATTTTTTTTAGTTAAAAGTAAAACGTACAAAAGTTTTAACTGTAAAAAAAATCTGTAATATAATTCTTGGAAATAATTGATATTTTTCATGATGCCAAATAAACGCTGTTGAAAGTGAATTAATTGAGTATTTAATTGTCACATCATTTTTACGTTGATTTTTAATATTTTTTTTTTATAGAATTCATTTTTAATTTTGCTTTGAAAAACGACGTTTAAAAAAAAAAATAAAATTTGATTTAATTAAAACGGATTTTTTATCAATCGTAGTTGATTATCTTAAAAAGAGATGTAAATTTTAGTACTTTTTGTGAAAAATAACAACATTTTTAATAGAGTGCCAACCACACTCACTTTGACGTTTTTGAATTGCCAACTCTTTAAAAGTGTAAAGTTGTAATTTTCCAATCTGATTTTTTTACACTTGGTTAAAGCTTGTTTAAATTGCAACTTTCGGTGGAAAAGTTTTTCCTTGTGTTTGTTGTAACAAAAATTACATTTTTCCACTTTTCCATTTTTCCAACCAATAAAAAAACTGAAATGAATACCCTTATTATTTTTTTTACACATTTGGGTAAAAAAGTTGTTTAAAATGAAAAAATGGACTGGAAGGACTGAATGGTATTTTTCTTTTTTATTATTTTTATCATCCTTCAATGGTCTCTTTGTGTTACCCAACCCTAATGTCCATCCTTCAGATCAGCTACTTAGATTTTAACTATTCGGTTTCCTTATGAAAAGAAGAAGCAACCTTAGTTCTTTCCTAGATATTTCATTCGATCAGACAAACACTAGTTTCCTCAGGTATCTCACTTTAATCTCCTGAATCCAGGACATTCACACAGAAAATAAGTCGCAGTTTCCCCTTTCTTTAACATGCTACAACTTAAATCCGAACAAATTTTAGGGTATTTTGTGAGGAAATTTTCATATAAAATTTTTTTAATTATTAGATATAAAAAAGTTAATAAAACGTTTGAATTTCATTTCATTTAGCTGATTTAAAATATTTTTTGTTTTTTTTTTTTATAGTGTGTGTTGTTTAAGAACCATTTTTAATATGGTGTTTTATGTTTTATGTGAAAAGATAAAAAAATTACAAGTTGTAATTGTAAAAATGTCATTAACCCTTGAATGACGAATTTTTATTATAATTATAGGTGACATTCATGGACAATATTATGATTTGTTGCGTCTCTTTGAATATGGCGGATTTCCTCCAGAATCAAATTACTTATTTTTGGGAGACTATGTAGATCGTGGTAAACAGTCACTGGAAACAATATGTTTGCTATTGGCGTACAAAATAAAATATTCAGAAAATTTTTTTTTACTGCGCGGAAACCATGAATGTGCCAGTATCAATCGAATTTATGGGTAAGAACAAGTTACTACATACAACATATGTATATTAATAAATAAGGGTTGAAAGAATAAATTCCTTAATTTTTTTTTTTGCTAAATAGAATTAAATATTGCAAATTAATAATTTCGCATTTCAGTTTATAAAAATTAATTTTTATGCCAAATTTATAGAGTTTTACGATCTTAAGAGTTAATATCACTGTGCTCGAAATTGACACTTTTTTTTGACAAGCCGGGCACATGGCGTTTAAGCATAATTCGGGTACGCTGAATCCAATGGTGCCCAACGTTTTTTTTAGGTTAGCTCTTGTTTTCGAGATATACCGTTATTTCGAAAATGGAGGAGGTTGCACAACATATATTCGCGTAACTCAAAAACGGTTTAGTTTATTGAAATTACTAAAAACCCGAAATTCCGCAATAAAATTTCCTTTAATATGGGCCCCTGCAGCGCCTAGGATGCCTCTAGATGGGTCAAATGTATGACCAACCCCACTTTATTTTACATCTCAATCATTTATTTGCAACAAACCTACCCGCTATCTCCGTTCTTTAAAGGGGCTCCCATACAAAATGTTCAATGCAGACTAGAAATATATTGAAAAAAGTCCCATAAATGCCCAGGAGTCGCCCAAAGTAAGATAAAATGTATGACCCACCTCAATTAGTTTTTTGTCCTTAACATTTTCTCGATGCATACTTGCCCCTTATCCCCACTTTTTAGGGGGGCTCCCATACAAATATTGCGTTTTGTGAAATTCTTAAATTAATTAAAATTTTTCGGCTTTTGTTTTGTTTTCCAATTTTTTATGAATTTTTAAAAAACAAAAATTTCGAAATTTTGATAAAAAAATTATTTTTTTTTCCAAAAAAATTATGTTTTTAAAACGACTGCTCATATTAATTAAATTTAAAATTTTATTTTTAAATTTTACTTTTCTTAAAGGAAATTTTGTTGTGAAATTAAGGTTTTTTTAGAAATTTCAATAAACTAAACCGTTTTTGAGTAACGCGAATATATGTTGTGCAACCACCTCCATTTTCGAAATAACGGTATATCTCGAAAACAAGAGCTAACCTAAAAAAACGTTGGGCACCATTGTATTCAGCGTACCCGAATTATGCTAAAACGCCATGTGCCCGGCTTGTCTAATTTTGCAACTAGCACAGTGTATCCAGATGAATTCATTCCTATGAAATATTAAATTCCATTGTAAATTCAACTTGAAATTAACTGCCTGTCCTACGATTTTGAACGAAAACTTCGTTCGCCTAACTTACATTAAAAACATTGTTTTAAATGTATGTACAGTGAGTCTCATAAATATTTTGCATACTTTTTTACTCCATAAAGATTAAATACATTTCTCAAAATGAAGTGCAAGTTGTTTAATTTTTGAAAAAATTGTCCATTTATTACGTAGGTGATATGTGTTACAACGTAAATATAATGATAAAATTACAAAAACTTGTAATTTTATGGCCCTTTTCTGATTTTAAAACTATTTTGACCCTATAATTAATACTCACAAAAGTATTTTGCTTTTTAAAAAAAATCACCTAATCCTTGCAAATATTGTTATAAAATTTTACATTTTATATGGGCTTGCTTCGTTTATATGTACGTTTCAATCATATTTTCGTTTGAATAAGATAATATTTTCAAGGTATTTTGCTATTATTTATCTAATTAAAATACCGAGAGCAAAATCATTTTGCGCCTTCATGACCAAGGTAAAACAGTTATTTTTTTATATCGAAAATGTTTGAGAGGTGTCGTCAAACAATAGAAAATATAGTTAACCGTGCAAAAGAACGTGGGAATTTTGAAAATTTGGCACGACATGGCCGTCCAAAATTGTTATCAACCAGAAATGAAAGGAAAATACTTAAAGAAATTCGTGAAAACCCGCATTTATCTGCTCCAAAACACAATGATAACCTGAGAGGAACGCTATGCAACAATGTTAGCAACGAAACACTTCGTAGAGTACTACGATCAAACAACTTTAATGCTCGAGTAGCAAGAAAAAAACCGCTAATTTCTGAAATAAAAAGAAATAAGCGATTATCATTCGCTAATCAACATATAACCACAGGTTTTGACTTTTGAAAATCCGTAATATTAAGCGATGAAAGCAAATTTAATATTTTTGGGTTAGATGGACGACGCATGGTTTCGAGAAAGCCGAATGATTCCCTTCGTATAAAAAATATCAAGACGACAGTAAAACATGGATGAGGTTCTGTTATGGTTTGGGGCTGTATGTCAGCCTTAGGAGTTGGAAATCTAGTCTTTATAGATGGAATTATGGACAGACATGTGTATCTGTCAATTCTTAAAGAAATGTGAAAAAATTCCTCAAGAAAAGTGCCAAAATTTAGTGGAATCTATACCACGACGATTAGCTGCAGTTTCTAAAAACCATTGATGAAGGTAGTGCATCATTCATTTTGCAAAATATTGCAATCATTTTGTTGATGTTGAGTGAGGAATTGAAAATTTGCAGCCTCACTAAACATGAGTGATAGTCATGTTAAAAAATTTTGCACTCAAAAAAAAATAGTTTGATTTAAAAAAAAAACAATCATCAGCTTATTGCAACTTTTTTTCTTCACTCATTTGAGTGCAACTTAAATTGTTGCACTAATTTTAAAATTTGTTTTTTTATGATTAAAGCCAATATTTATACCGTTATTGACCAAATTTCATTTTGTTTAATGTTCTTTACTTATGCATTAAAAGCCATGCACATACAAAGTTAAATTTTTTAAATTTTAGTGAGACAATATTTGTATGCAACTTTTTTGATTGCATGTCCAAATTTTGCACTATTTGAATTGAGTGCAGATTTTTGCAAATAATCTGCGTTTAGTGATTGTGAAAAAATTTGCAACATCACTCAAAATTCTTTTATTGGTAGTTAAAAAAATAACAATCATCACTAAAGCTGGTAAAAAAGAGTGCAAACTAATTTTTTTGCAATTTTATTTAGTGATGCACTGCTGATTTAAATCAATATTTAGTGCACTACACCCAACTATGCTTAAAGCAACGGATATGCCACAAAGTATTAACTGTGACATATCCATTGTTATTCGGTAAAAATACGTGATATTTTTATTTTAAAGCCAAATACTTTTGTGACCTTAAAAATGCACTGTACTCTTCTAAAATCTCGTATAAAGAGTATAATAATTAAGATGTTCTAATTTTTTTTTTTAATTTTATTCTTTGACTTTCTTCTTTACAAGTTAATAAAAAAAATCCTGTTTAATAACTATAATAAATAAATGGATGTAAATCAAGTTTTTTCTAAAAAGTTTATTTTTCTTATATGCAAAATAGAGACTTACTGTACATAAATTACACAGTACAACACATGATTTGTCAACTCAATTCTGTGAACTGTATGTGAAATTAGACCCAAAAAGAAGAATTTCTGCATCATTCGTTTTGTCTTCTTACATGCGATTTGAAGTTAGTATCGATTTGAAGTTAGTACTATCGTATAGGGGAATTTATCACGTTTTAGGCCCTGTTGTTTGACATAGCTCGACAACCACTAGCCCAATTTAGTTGAAATAAATTTTAAAAAATTAAGAATTACAATTCCCTTAATCTGTTCATATATTGTTTTCCTATACAAGTAACACTTTCGAAGTTAAAAATGAATGTATGAAGGGAAAAAATTATTTTTTGCCTAAAAATTTAAATTTTTTTTTTTTTAAAATACATAAAAAATCCAAAATGGAAAAAAGTTTCAAGTCTAGTTATTTTTTCGCAAAGTCACATAACCTATGAGCAAAATGAAACAAAGATCATAAAAATCGATGCACGCGTTTCGCTTTTATTCGCAATTGAGTAAAGGTATGAATTTCAAAAATCAGTTATAGCCACCACCCTTAAAATAAAAATATAAAATAAAAAATTATCATGCAAAAAAAAACTTTATTTATAAAAACTTAATGAAAATAAAATAATATGCAATTAATACGCAATTATAATATGCATAAAAACAAAATTTAGAACATTTTTTCAATTATTGGCAATATCCATCCTTGTAGAAGTTGACGCTTGTGGTTCTGATGATCTTGTTTTCTTCGTAGGTTGTTCATATTCATGGTCTGAGTCTGTATTAAAGGGCTGCATGAACAACTTCATTCATGAACATACTGAAATGCTTATTCACTGAAAGTCGTGTTCGAATAAAATTGTGGTTACCGAACAAACTGTTGTTTTATTCATGCTGCTATGAACACATTTCGTTTCATATCGTAAACACACAGTGGTTGTTCAATGAAACGGGCTTTGTTTCATAGTTTTCATTCTCTCTCTTTTTTTTTATTAATACTCAATAGCAATGTTGCCACTTCAGTAAATTCATATAATTATTTGCATGCGTTGCCCATGTGTAATTTAAATTTTAACAAATATGTAGATATACCTATACACATATATGTGTAGTATACATATTTGGAATATAAACAATAAATAATATGCAAAATATGTTTTTTTTTTGTTTGTCATTTGCATTTTTAAATAATACAAATCTTTGAAACATGGCAAGATTTAATTGTCTTGTAATGTACTGTACACGGCCCTGAAATGAAACGAACTCATAAAAAACACACACATTTTTAGGTGAAAGATGAAAAACAAAAGGAGGAATGAGTTTATGAGAAATTTAATTGTTAGTTTTGTAAGTGTCTTAGGAGTCTGACCACGTGGTTGTTTTCAGTATTTCATGATAGCTTTGATGTGTTACTATGGTGGGAAATAAATAAATCAAAATTTCCTCTTTTATACCAGGTAAGCTGCAAAATTTTCGCCACACCAGCTAGCAGTGCCTCTGCTAGAAATTTACTTTGCGAAAAACGTTGCATCATTGGGTGGAATACAACGTCAGTCGAACAAATTATGTTTTTACATCATAATATGAAAACGATGGATGTTGATCGTGCTGGATGATGTATATGACACTTTTTTGCCTAGAATTTATCACTTTTATTTTAACCATGAATTATCTCATTTTTTAGTTCTCATTATAAAAATATCTGTAGATTGTGAAGCATTTTGAATTTATTAGCTATCTACTTTTTTCTGTTTAAGACAAAAATATTGCCGAAAATTGTTTAATGTTAGTGAATGTTTTTGAAAATAAAATTAAATATATTTAATTTTATTGAAAATTTACATTGAAAACAAAAATAAATTTGAGTTTTTATTTCAATATTAATGTATCTCTTAAACATGTTGCATTTACCCCTCATGTTTATTTCTATTTTTTTTTTTTTTAACTTTCTTATGTTTTATTTTTCTACAACTGGCAACACGGACATTTAAATCATACTGTTTTTTCATGAACTTATTCGAGATTTGTTCAATGGTTGTTCTGTTTCATGGTTGTTAATGTTCATATTCTCTTGTGTAAGCAAATAAACTAATTTTATCTTATTCGTCTTTTAAATATCGAGTGTTCATTGCTTTCATTTCATAGTATTTCATCTTACTGAATACGAATGAAGCGAACACAAAATTATAATGAAGGTTTCATGAACATCATTATTAAGTTTCATGCAGATGTTTAGTCTGTATCGTCATCCGAGATACACAAACTATTCAAGGGCGTGTTTCTTTCACTGTGTCCACCAATTTCAATGTCTTCATCTTCGGTGCTTTCTTCAAACTGCCTAATTGTGGAACTCCACCAACAAACCTCCGCAAGCAATGCATCCAATTTTTTGCTTTTGAACCGCTTTTCAAATGGCATGGTCACCTGGTGGAACCTCTCTCCTTGTTCGTCTGATTCCTGAGGTGATTGTGCCAAAAAAGTATCGAGGTGGTGGTGCAAGAAATGCAATTTCAGCGTCATGGATGCACCGATTTTTTCGAAATAAAACAGCAACCTGTCCACTCGTTGCTGTATCTCTTCTCGCTGGACACGGTTCTTTCCTAGAACGCCTTCTATTACTTCTTTCAATGCGTTCCATGCATGTTGGTGGTCGTGATGCTCTGAAAGCAAATGTGTGAAAGAATCACTTTTGATCAATTTCCGAATATCAGGTCCATTGAGAATACCTGTTTTAAATACATAAGAAAAACGAAAAAATTATTGGTAGTGCGAATGTATAGAAATTAACAAATTTAGATATGACAATATTGAAATACAGAGTACGATACGTCGGAAATTGATCAAAAGTGATTCTTTCACACATTTGCTTTCAGAGCATCACGACCACCAACATGCATGGAACGCATTGAAAGAAGTAATAGAAGGCGTTCTAGGAAAGAACCGTGTCCAGCGAGAAGAGATACAGCAACGAGTGGACAGGTTGCTGTTTTATTTCGAAAAAATCGGTGCATCCATGACGCTGAAATTGCATTTCTTGCACCACCACCTCGATACTTTTTTGGCACAATCACCTCAGGAATCAGACGAACAAGGAGAGAGGTTCCACCAGGTGACCATGCCATTTGAAAAGCGGTTCAAAAGCAAAAAATTGGATGCATTGCTTGCGGAGGTTTGTTGGTGGAGTTCCACAATTAGGCAGTTTGAAGAAAGCACCGAAGATGAAGACATTGAAATTGGTGGACACAGTGAAAGAAACACGCCCTTGAATAGTTTGTGTATCTCGGATGACGATACAGACTCAGACCATGAATATGAACAACCTACGAAGAAAACAAGATCATCAGAACCACAAGCGTCAACTTCTACAAGGATGGATATTGCCAATAATTGAAAAAATGTTCTAAATTTTGTTTTTATGCATATTATAATTGCGTATTAATTGCATATTATTTTATTTTCATTAAGTTTTTATAAATAAAGTTTTTTTTTGCATGATAATTTTTTATTTTATATTTTTATTTTAAGGGTGGTGGCTATAACTGATTTTTGAAATTCATACCTTTACTCAATTGCGAATAAAAGCGAAACGCGTGCATCGATTTTTATGATCTTTGTTTCATTTTGCTCATAGGTTATGTGACTTTGCGAAAAAATAACTAGACTTGAAACTTTTTTCCATTTTGGATTTTTTATGTATTTTAAAAAAAAAAAAATTTAAATTTTTAGGCAAAAAATAATTTTTTCCCTTCATACATTCATTTTTAACTTCGAAAGTGTTACTTGTATAGGAAAACAATATATGAACAGATTAAGGGAATTGTAATTCTTAATTTTTTAAAATTTATTTCAACTAAATTGGGCTAGTGGTTGTCGAGCTATGTCAAACAACAGGGCCTAAAACGTGATAAATTCCCCTATACGATAGTACTAACTTCAAATCGATACTAACTTCAAATCGCATGTAAGAAGACAAAACGAATGATGCAGAAATTCTTCTTTTTGGGTCTAATTTCACATACAGTTCACAGAATTGAGTTGACAATCAATTCACTGAAAAATGTTGTACTGTGTTAGGCAAACAAAATTTTCGTTCGAAATCGTGGGGCAGGCAGCAATTCAATTTTTCAATTCCTAATTATTTTGTAATAAAAGAATGGTAAACTAAAATATATTAAGCTGAATTTAATAATTTAAATAGAACTAGTTTTTTCTTAGGTTTGGTTAAAAATAGTTTTCTTTCTGATTGTAATATGTTCTGCCTTTCAGTTTTTATGATGAGTGCAAAAGACGTTATACGATCAAATTATGGAAAACTTTCACAGATTGTTTTAATTGTTTACCTGTTGCAGCTATAGGTAAAACATAATTACCCATTTAAGCGCAAAAATTCTTAATACTTGACTGAATTAAATACTTACAGTGGATGAGAAAATATTTTGTTGTCATGGTGGTCTTAGTCCGGATCTTACATCAATGGAGCAAATTAGACGTATTATGAGACCTACTGATGTACCCGATCAAGGACTTCTTTGTGATCTTTTGTGGTCAGATCCCGATAAAGACACAATGGGTTGGGGTGAAAATGATCGTGGAGTTAGTTTCACTTTTGGTGCAGAGGTATGCGAAATATTAAAATATATAATTTTATTCAGGGATCTTAACGGTTATAAGTTTTATTTTAAAAATAACTTTTTAATCGTTATTTCTTGAATTTATTTTTAGCGAAGAAAACAAAGGTTATATTCGGAGTTTTTTTATTCCTCAGAAATAAAATTTTTATCTTGATTTTTTTTTCATTCCTCAGAAGATAAAATATGTTTTTCGAGTTTTATTATTTTGTTAACAAAAACAAAGTCATTTTCTGCGTTAAAATATATATTAACCGATTTGAGGCGAAGTTATCCCCAGAGTTCGTGCAAAAACTTTTATTTGTTAAACTAAAATATTTTTGTTTATATTTTATTTAATTTTCTAAGTCAAAAAGTTATATTAAAAAAATAATTTTTATTTTTTAGGAACAAATAAAAATCAAGAAATAACGTTTATTTTCTAATAAATAAATAAAACTCGAACATAGTTTTTATTTTTAAAGCAAAAAATAAAACTCAATTTTTTAATTAAACTTTAAAAATTTAAAATGAGTTCAGTTAAAGGTACTCCATGTAACAAGGATTATCTTGGTGTAGCTTAATTGTTTCAGTTTAAATTTGAAAAATAATCGTTATTTGCAGTCCCTGATTATATTCATAGTTTTAATTTACAATATTTTGTGTATATCTTTAGGTTGTGGGCAAATTTTTACAAAAACATGAATTCGATTTAATTTGTCGTGCTCATCAAGTTGTCGAAGACGGTTATGAATTTTTTGCTAAACGTCAACTTGTTACATTATTCTCAGCACCAAATTATTGTGGCGAATTTGACAATGCTGGTATGTATATAATTTCTTCTTTAAAATATGTATATTCTTTAATTTACTAGTAAACACTTGCAACGCGAGAGTATAATTACAATTAAAAAAATATTTCTTCCTATTACTTAAGGCCCAACCAGAATGTGCATAAACAAACTTAAGCTACTGTCAAAAAGGAAACAAAAAGCCTCTCAAATGCATTTAAAATAACAAAAAGAAAATAAAAAAACATTGATTCCGTACGGAATGAGCGATTAGTTTCGCACCTTGCTTAAGCAAATGACAGTTTTATAAAACTTCACATAAAGTTTACTTAAGTTCAATATGGTTTTACACATATGATTTACATGTATTTGCTCAGTTGCTTAAGCCACGTTATTCACATTCTGGTTGGGCCTTTATACTTATTGCTTTTTAACTTTTGAAAACGTAACATTCCTTAAAAACTATAAACATTTCAGTGTTTTATTCAGTTCCAAAAATTGTTTTGTAAAGCAAAGCATAATTAATACGCATGTTTTAAGTTTTCTTGCACGTAAAAATTTTACTAGAAAACATTTTTTTTCTTAAATTTTTTTACTCTTTTTACACTCGTGTTGCGAATTTGTGTAAACTTTTATTTGCCAAAATTGCTTTAAGTTATTGAACAGATTAGGTCTGTTCAATAACAGTCGAATTTTAACGAGTCTATATAAATATTTATTTTTTTTATTAATAATCTGCTATTAGGTGCCATGATGTCTGTGGACGACACTTTAATGTGTTCTTTTCAAATATTAAAACCTGCTGATAAAAGACGTTTCGTTTATCCTAATTTCGGAAGTTCGGGACGACCTTTAACTCCTCCAAGAGGAGCCAATAATAAAAACAAAAAGAAATAAGTTCAAAGTTCAAATAGTATGTTTAAACATTATTATAAACCCAAATGTGTGGTTAACTAATAAAAAATAAGAATCACCACTGAAACAAAATCTACAAAATGTTAACACATACACACATCCATATACACGAATAAATTTTATTATGTGTAGTATATTATTATTATTTTTTATACATATGTAATTGAAAATAGTGACAATATGGAATTTTGTTTAACAAATTATATTAAGGTGGTTCACGTCACAACTTGCACCCTTGGAAAAAAGCAAAAGTGAAAAACATAACAACCACATGGACAATTATTTACGTACAACTAATTGTCTATGTGGTTGTTGTTATGTTTTTGCACTCTTGCTCTTTCGCAAGGGTGCAACTTGTGACGTGAATTACCTTTTTATTTTCTTTTATTATGTCTCTATTTATATGCTTCCTTTTGATTTTTACATAGAATGTATTTTGTTAAAAAAAATAATTTTAAGATAACTTATTGTTTTTATATTTATATACATACATAAATATCTTCGTCTTAAGCCACAATTCTTTTATTAAGTTATTAGTTATATTTGTATTTCATTGTCCTCCCCTTTTCCTACAATTAAATTTAAAAATAGGCTGTTTTCCAAAACGTGTTTTTACAATGTATCAATATAGTATTGACACCGTGTTGATGCATTGTGTACTTTCATTTTCACCTACGTTGTATTGTTATGTACTATATGTTTTGCATCTACATTTTTTTAACTGCTTTATTTACTTTTCTGTGCGCAGTGACAACTACAAACCCAATAAAAAATGGAGCTTCCAACGAAGCAGGTTTGTAAGGGAGAAACATAAAAGTTTCGCTTACCGTTGCGATTACGGAAGAATTTTATATGGCGAGTTCCCACTTTGAAGCAATACATTTTTGACAAATAAAGCGCATTATTCAGCGCATATAAAAATTATTAGATGTAACGATCAGCTTTACACACTGAATGTTTTGATACCGTTATTTTTAGGTATTCTCCCTTACAAACCTGCTTCGTAGTAAGGGAATGCCGTAGCACTTGAAATGTTATTTTTTTTTTTATAAAAGTTGTTGAGAGTTCTTTCACTTACTTTACTGCATTTCTGTATGTATTATTGCGTAGCGCATAATTGTGCGCTTATTTTTTAAATGTACCTTTAGTGCTTCGCAAAATGATAAAAATTTTTACTGGGAAGTTGCATTTCGGAACAAAATGCATTGTCAAAATGTTTATGGTTGCATTAAAGAACATGTTGCCATGTATTACTAGAATGCAACAGGCGTTTAGGAAAACAGCCATATTTACACCAAATAGAAATCAAACCCAGAATTAAAAAAATTGAATTATTAGACCCATTTAACTTTAAGCAAAATTAAAAAAAATGAATATTTGTAAGTAATAAAACAAAAAACGTAACTTGTTACAGTCGATTACTAAACATTTTAAATGAATTTGTTTTTCTTCAACATGTCTAAAAATCAAGAAAATTCAAGCTTTTTATAATATTTATACACACAAACAAATACAAAACTTCACAGTCAACATAGTTATAAAACAAAAAAATTAAATAAATGTATTGTAATTGTATACTTTAAGCGTTTAAAATACTGCATATTTGGAAATGGAGTTAAAAAGAAAAATAATTGAAGTAAAGCCGCGAATAACGTTGTAAGTGAGGAGTGCAAAAAAAAAAACGTTTTTAAAAGGCAAGATTGTTTATTTTTTAAATTTGTTTTGAGATTATCAAAAATATTGATAATAAAAACTTTTTGCAATAAATTAAGAAACGTTTTTTCACTACACAAAATGTTATTATATGTTTCAAAACAATTTCGTTTGTATTACTTTATAAGTGACTTACAACGTTCTTCCACTGCCTGGCTCTTTATAATTGCATTTTAATGGCGATAGGGTCAAAAATCTGGGTGATTTGATGTTTAAGTAATGTAAGAAAGCTATGTTAACGGTAATATGCAAAAAACAAAAAAGATTTTGCAAAATTTGTCTTTAACAATGGTTTTCACTTCGCGGATTTGCTTCAATTGACAAAAAAACCTTAAAAAATTAACTTACATTTACACTTAACAAAAAAAGAGGCACATTGTAAATCAACTTAATAATTTAAATAAAAAAAAAACAATTAAAAAAAAGAGAACAACTTATAGATGAATATATATAAACATATGTATATGTATATATTTATTTATATCACCTTACACCCACATGTACTAAGGATTACATATGTATATGAAAAGTAATTTGGAAAACGAACGATACAAAACACAACCCTGCTAGCATTATGATTTAAAAGTGTTTGATTTAAAATTAAACAACAAAAACTATTAAAAAAACGAATCATATATCATTCTTCAAAAATAGTCTCGGGTAGGGTACCATTTTCTCCCGACAAAAGTATCATTTATGAGCAGAAAATGAGCGTTTATTCTGGTATTTTAATCGCGCTGCAGTTTGAATCGAATATGATTAAAAATTTCAAAAAATGCTAGCTGGGAAAAGTTATATATGTACATATTTTATGTATGTATGTATATGCACATAAATAAAGTTTTTAATAAATTTTATATGGAAAAAATACAGATTTCGAAATGTAATCTATGTTTCAAAATGTTTAAAATTTGATTACGTAAGCCGAAACCTATTTATTTCTTTAATTCACCAAAGTATAATTTTTTTAAGATTATGAAAAAACTATTTAGTTTTGACCAGTTTAAATATATGTTATACAAATACGAATACATTTGTATTATAATTTAGAAAATCTGTTTAGATGCATGTGACATGCATATCAGAGTAGGTAAATGAATTTCTTTTTTCTTTCTTTCTCGCGAAGGTTTTTTTGTACAAAACTTTTCGATTATCATTATCGCGAGAAAGAAGAAAATATTGTTGTTGTTTCCTTCTTTTGTGTTTGCCGAAGCAAACACAAATGCTTCTCTTCGTTTAGCAGAACGAAGAGGAATGATATAGAAGGAAACAAACTGAAGGAGAATAAAATTATGCATTGCATATTAAAAACGGTTGTAGGACAAATGTCATACATTTGAGAATGACTTGAAAATAAAAACAAGATAAAATTTAAAGAAAACACTTATTATTATTTATTAATTAAATTGCATTTTTGTCATTTAAATTAAAAGAAAAAAATAATAAATAACTTTCTATACAACTTCACACCCAGCTTTTCAAACACATTTATGTAAATAAATTTTAAACATCTAGAAAAATAATTGTTTTTACATATTCGATCATCTAATATGTATAGAACTGTAATGTAAATATTTGGCATACTGCATAATAAAATAAATATTTATGAATACAAATTAACATACTAGAAAATATGTATAAATGTAGATTTTAATAAAAAAAAAACTGTGTTTGAATTGCTGGCGTTGATATTACTTAAAAATCACCAAACGTGTGGGGAGTTAAAGCGTCTAAATGTGAATTTTTCAGAATAAAACAAAAATATATACATAGTTATTTAATTGGTTTAGAGAATAAAATTATTTCAAATCATGTCTTAACAATTATCTGAAGGATCGGAATAATATATATATTTTTTTAAACTTTGAATGTGTTTCGCCCTGTTCTAAAAAACGCATATCCCTTAAAATTACCGTTTTCGATTTGAAAACGCCAAACAGGTGTTCTGACAAACGAAAATGCTTGAAATTTGGCGTTTTCAAACCGCTAGTGTTTACTGAAACGATTTGGTCTAATTTATTGAAAATGCACTTTAAAGACAAAATGAAATGACACAATAAAAATTTAATATTATTTCTATTTATTTGAAGAAAACCTTGTAAAATTGTTTAACGAAACTAATTAATAACAAGTAAGAGTGCTATATTCGGCTATGCCGATTCTTATATACCCTTTACTATGGTGCGATAAGAACAGAAAGTTAAATGAATACAATTCTTTGGATGTAAATGAATCTATTTTATGCCACGCCCTTCTCTGCAATCCCCTCCAGATGTACGGTTAATAATCGGTTAATTTTGTTATTGATCGGTTAACCGATTAATAAAGTTTTGTTATAAATTAAGTAATTTCAATTAATAAAAATGCAAAAAATTATTTATTATTGGAGTTTATTATTAAAAAAAAAAAAAAAACTAACAATGAACAAAACAATTCTTGAACTAAAACGAGCAAACAAAAAAGTAATTCATAAATATGAAAAACATATTTTATAATTAATACATAATATTTTTATGTACATATTTATTAAAAAATTAACAGAGTTTTTTTTTATTAATTATTTCAATAGTTTAAGATCTTATAAAATAATCTTTTGGAAAAATAATTTGGTTTAAGTGTTTGAGATTTAAGCGATTCTTTTCTTTAGTTTTGATAAAACTTGACTCGGAAAAAATACTTTCAATTATCGAAGATGTTCGAGAAATCGAAAGCAAACCATAATACATATTCAAGAATGATAAAAACAAGATTACGCATTGCACATGTTTACAAAATTCAACTGTTTAATATGACGTCACTTTAGCATATTGTACACATGTTTGTTTGCTTTTGTTTCTATATTTTAGCTGCACTTATACGCTGATGTGACGTAGATACGCAGAAACATTTAATTTTTAAAAGCTGGATGCGTTATCTTGGTTTCTTTGTATCATGATACAGATTATCTAATTTCTCAGTCCTTTCCAGGATTTCTCTCAACATATACAATTTTCCATTATGCCATTCATTATTTCGGCTATCGAGAGTTTCTTTTATTGTCAGGTCATCATCTGACCCATTCTGGCAAAGCCCAGCACCGAACAATCTACAAAGAATGTATTTTCGAACCCCTCCTTTCTGTTTTTGATAACTGATAAACGGTTAACCGAATTAATACCCTATTAACTATCTAGTTGTGTAACGGACTAAATCAAAAAGTGTTTCGTTTCAAAAGTAACGGTTATAAGCCCAAGTCAATGGCTCCAGAAATAAATAACAGCAAATAGTTTTAAGTAAAATCTTATTCTGAGTGGCTAATACTTTGATTGATAAGTTAATGCTAGACTACTATCTATACTCAGCTTTTTTGATTTTTCACAAGGAAACTTGTTCGCTAATTGGCCCCTTAATAACTGTTGACGGGAGGCATATGGTGTTTGGGCTGATGAAGCTAATGATATTAATGAAAAAAAAAGAAACATTAGGTTTTAAAATATTGTTGTTGTCATCATTAATATCTTTTAACTAACAATTTAATTCATAAGGCTGTGTTTTGCTGAAGCCTGTTGTGGTAAAAGCGTTTTTAGCGATCAATACACTGTGATCAAGAGAGGGAGTTTTCGCTTGCAATTTTAGCAAACGGTTATGACAATCAGAAAAGCAATCTTTACTATTTTGCATACGAAACTCTTTTAAAGCTACGTATTCTGTAAAGATTGTCTTTGAGTCATGTTGATTTTTATTCTGATCAACAAAACAAGTTGGAATCCTTGAATTTGAAACGTTACATGATATTACTTGTTCTAATGACCATGGCCGTAGTAGTTGTTGTCGTTGAAGCTTTTGTTGTGCCATACGTTCATAGTTGCAACGTTGTTCAGTAAACTCGAAACTGCTTCCTTCTTTCTTCGTTTTAACATTACAATCTTCGTGAAGGTTTTTCAAAAGTGGCATTGACAATGATTGTTGTAGATGCACACAACGATTGCTACATTTGTTTATTAATGCGCTATTTTTGCTTTTCCTCGCAGTTGGAGTTAGGTTGGCTAATGATGCTGATGAAGCTAAAGTGCTAACAGAGTTACGACGGCTAAAATTGTTGTTTGTCATTTGGTAATGTCCACAACCCTTTTGAATATTGTTTCTTTGATTCTGATTTAGTTTAATGAATTGTGTTGTTAAATCATTTCGAAATGTTTTATGATTCTCAAAAACACTGCAGTGGCTTTGGCGGCAATTTATTTTATTATTCTTTGTTATTTGCGGTTCAACGGACATTTTAATTATTTTAGTTTTATACAATATAAAGCACTACGTAAGTAAATGTGCACTACTTAAATACACATGTTTATATGTATTTATGTATGTATGTATTTCTAAATAAATCCTGTTTTATAAATACTTACATAAATATCGTCACCTATAACGCAAAAGGCCTTATCTACCATTTTGAAAATTTTACAGGAAAAGCATTAAAAATGATAAATTGATAAATCGCTTCAAACTGTTAATAATTTATTTTTCAGCTTTTTTGTTGTAAAATCTACCTGTTGTTTTGATAATTGACAATGTTGCATATTATGCAAAATGTTAAGGCCCAACCATAATGTGCTTCAGTTGGCTTAAGCAAATGTACGAATACATGTAAATCATATGAGGCAAACCATATTGAACTTAAGAAAACTTTTTGTTAAATTTTTTGAAACTGTCATTTGCTTAAGCAAAGTGCGAAACTGATCGCACACTCTGTCCGGAATCAAATGTTTGTTGATTTTATTCTTGTTTTTTTTTTAAAAATACATTTGAGAGACTTTTTGTTAATTTTTGACAGAAGGTTAAGCAAGGCTATGCATATTATGGTTGGGCCTTTAGCGTTTACCATATAATCTTTTGTGGATAGGGACTTTTGTTTTTTTGCCGATAAACTCGTAAATGTTGGTCAAAAGTTTCAAAAATCTTTTGTGGGCATTTGTGCTGATGCAATATTTATTTATTTATTTGTCTGAGCTACTACAACAAAACTTAAGTTTTAAAAATAGCAGAGTATAAAATTAATTAAAAATAATTACTGAAAAGAATAATAATTATAAAATGGCAGAAGTATACAATTAGCTGAAAATAATTACTAAAATATAATTATAATTTAAATAATAATAATGTGATAAATTGGGTGTAGAGACTAGATTTGTTTATATCGGAAAAAATAAAAGTTACATACGTTCGAGAATAAAACTAAAAAATTTTCCTCTTAAAATCCAATGCGTTGCTTGCTGCCGTAATGTTTGATGGGATAGTATTCAAGAGACGTATAGTGGGTATAAAAAACTGGCATTCCGATATTAGAGTTTTATATCTCATAAGTAGGTATTATTGTTTTGTTCCTTTCAGATCGGGTGAAGTTAAGACGATTGTACATTTCTTCGGGTTGATGTGTGTTGATTAGTTTGTGCATTCCAGAGACGTATAGTGGGTATAAAAAAACTGCCATTCCGATATAGGATTAAATGAAAAACTCGGTTTTAAATTGTTTTTTAGTTAGGGCTTTTTGCGTTTTAGGTGACGATATGTATGTATGTACATAAAAGCAAGTATCAAGATTTGTTGCTAACGTTTTTTTTCCATGACAACTAAAAACACTTATAAATATGTTAGGTAAAAAAATCAGTCGGACTTAAACAAATTATTAAAATTAAGTTTTAAATTCAACATCCTAATTTAAAAATTAAAGAAAAAAGTTAATTTAAAAACAAGCTTAATTATAGAAAATTACAACTACAACATTTTTAAGTGTAAATTTTAATTCAGGAAAAGAACAATTAAAAAAATTTGGCTATCCATCAGAACAGTTTCACGTTATTTATAAATGGCCTCCCATCTGTTATCTTGTATTCCAATGTACTCATGTATGCAGATGATGTCAAAATATTCAAGAGCTTTAACGACTCTAATCAACAACTTTTACTACAGTCTGATATTGATAAATTTTCCCAATGGTGTACAATTAACTTAATGGACCTTAATATAAAAAAATGTAAACATATGACATTCTACAGAACTAACAAATTAGATTCTCGATACTATGTTAATAGAACAATACTTGAAAAAGTGGACAGCATTAATGATCTGGGCTTTTTGTTGGATCATAGGCAAAATTTCCGTAATCATATTGCGTTTACTGTTAACAAGGTTAATGGTGTTCTTGGTTTTATGAAACGGTGGTCAAGAGAATTTTCTGACCCCTATGTCACGAAACAACTTTATACATCTCTGGTTCGGCCAATTCTTGAATATGGATCCATTGTATGGGATCCTTACTATTCCATTCATATAAATAGTATTGAATCCAGTGTGACCCTTTTAACATTTTCACTGCTAAATTTAGCATTATTTATTTTGATTTAGCAGCGAATTTTAAATATGTAAATATGTATTTAATTTACTTTGTTTATGTTCCTAAATTGTTTTTATTAACCCCGGGTCTTCACGTAGCAATATTTATTGCGGCAAACGTCAAATATCATTGCTCCATAAAATTTGCGACGTATAGACCGCATATTGCCATGAGTGGCAATCTATTGCGCAATGATTGCTCTTCTGATTGCTTGAGCAATTATTGCTTAGCAATCTGCTGTCAAATCAGTTGTAATTTATCTGACATTTTATTTCTCCGTACGGTTGTTTATTTATTAAAATAGCATTTTTTTCAAATGCAAATAAACAAAAAAGTAATACAAAGTAATACAACACAGCTACGACAATAGCTGCGTTCGAGAACACAAAAGTTTTTACTATTTTTTACTGAACTTTACTGCATTTTACGAAATTGCGTTCGAGTACACAAAATGCAGTAAATGAGAACACAAATTGAGAGCGAAAAGTGACAGTTCTTGTCTGAGTATTTACAAATTTTTACTGCAGAAATTTTTGCAGTAAAATTTAGTAAAACAAAAAAACATTTGTTTCAAAAGGTAAACAAACAAAATGTTTACAAATTGTGAAAAAATTGTTAAATAAAAGAAAAGAAAACAAAATGTGAATAAATATTAATTAATTTAACTTGTCTGTGAAGCATTTAATTGGCTTAATACCAACATTTGAAACTTTTTTTGTTATGTTAAATATTTAGAGTTGTAAAAGTGCTAAGTACTTGGGTACTTAAGTAATCAATAGCAAAAAATTATTCATATTCTTTTGAATAAATTAACCCGCCACAAATTAGTAACAACAAATAAAATAAAAAACAAATAAATATGAAAGATTACATAAAATAATTTGTTTATATTTTTCAAAAATGTTTGTGTTATAAGAAGTATTTAATCGAGTACCGATAAGAAATCGAGTTAAGTAGTCAAAAGTGTAAACATTTTTTAACACTTCAATTATTTGTCATCAGCTGTTGCCTTTATTTTACGAATTTTTACAAAATTTGCGTTCGCGTACTTTTTTGGACAACAGCTTTTTGTGAGAGCAAATTTTACAATTTTCTCATTTACTGCATTTTACTGTAAAAGTACTCAAACGCACCTAATAACAATTAATAATTTTATTAAGTTAATTTATTAATTGAAAAGAAAATTTAACTTGAAAACACAACATAAAAGATTTGTTATAAATACAGCAGCAAATCTTTGGACAACTACTCGCGCTGAAAATTGCAAATTTATGGCAAAGCAATTTCAAGTGTTCTCCAGCAATATAATAGGCAATTATTGCTCCATTCAGTGCTGGGCAAAATACATGGTTTGCGGTATTTAAAATACATAATACAAAATACTTGCTGGTCATATATTTAAAATACAAAATACAAAATACTTTCAGGTTATGTATTTAAAATACAAAATACAAAATACTTACACATCCTGCATGTATTTAAAATACAAAATACAAAATACTTACACATCCTGTATGCAGTGTTGGGCAAAATACATGGTTTGCGGTATTTAAAATACAAAATACAAAATACTTGCTGGTCATGTATTTAAAATACAAAATACAAAATACTTTCAGGTTATGTATTTAAAATACAAAATACAAAATACTTACACATCCTGTATGTATTTAAAATACAAAATACAAAATACTTACACATCCTGTATGTATTTAAAATACAAAATACTTCCATTTATTGTACGTATTTCAAATACAAAATACAAAATACTTCCACGTCATGTACATTAAGTTTATAACTTTTTTTTGAGTGCAAAATACCACTCCAGCGCCATGTGGGGAATTTAGTTCTGATAATAAAAAACTGTTTTTTAAGCTGATTCGGTGAAAAAAGTTTCCGCACCGTAAGCGATTCCTAAAACTCCATATTTTTGGAAGTTGAAACACTTTTGATTTTGTATTAGACTTATGAAAAATGGTTTAATGTTGAAGATTATATATGAATTTAAACAAAAACGAACTTATTTAAGACAAGAGCCACTGATTTAATGATGAAAATAAAAAATAAAAACAAAACTTCAACGCTTTCGGTGCGGAAATTTTTTTCACGAAAGATGAAAAGTGACACCATATTTTTTTATATTCTGGTAGATTGAAATGCAATCAACCATCAATAAACTGACAGAATATATTTTGTAAACTATGTTTTTGAAATACAAAATACTCCCATTTTTTTATGTATTTAAAATACAAAATACAAACTACTTATATTTATTGTATGTATTTAAAATACAAAATACAAAATACTTGCTGGATATGTATTTAAAATACAAAATACAAAATACTTGCACGTCATGTATTTAAAATACAAATACAAAATACGTATTTGTATTTTAAATACGTATTTCAAATACATGTATTTCAAATACTGCCCAGCCCTGCCTGTATGTATTTAAAATACAAAATACAAAATACTTCCATTTATTGTACGTATTTCAAATACAAAATACTTCCACGTCATGTACATTAAGTTTATAACTTTTTTTTGAGTGCAAAATACCACTCCAGCGCCATGTGGGGAATTTTGTTCTGACAATAAAAAACTGTTTTTTTAAGCTGATTCGGTGAAAAAAGTTTCCGCACCGTAAGCGATTCCTAAAACTCCATATTATGTGTAAATTTTATTTTTGGAAATTGAAACCCTTTTGATTTTGCATTAGACTTATGAAAAGTGGTTTAATGTTGAAGATTATATATATGTAATTTTAAACAAAAACGAACTTATTTAAGACAAGAGCCACTGATTTAATGATGAAAATAAAAAATAAAAACAAAACTTCAACGCTTTCGGTGCGGAAACTTTTTTCACGAAAGATGAAAAGTGACACCATATTTTTTATATTTTGGTAGATTAAAATGCAATCAACCATCAATAAACTGACAGAATATATTTTGTAAACTATGTTTTTAAAATACAAAATACTCCCATTTTTTTATGTATTTAAAATACAAAATACAAACTACTTATATTTATTGTATGTATTTAAAATACAAAATACAAAATACTTGCTGGATATGTATTTAAAATACAAAATACTTGCACGTCATGTATTTAAAATACAAATACAAAATACGTATTTGTATTTTAAATACGTATTTCAAATACATGTATTTCAAATACTGCCCAGCCCTGGCTCCATTGTTCTACCGACGTTATTGCTCGTACTTAGCAATAAATATTGCTACGTGGAGACCCAGCGTAAAGGCTAGATTACACTATTTCACAAGTCTTATGTATTCCATTATACTTTGTGAGATAGAAATCTAATGAGTAAAAGGCATTGCGTGCAGGGTTACCGTTAAAAATGGTCGAAAAAGGTCACAAAAAGGAGTAAAAAAGGGTATATCAAATATAAAAGGGTCAAGTTTTTTATTTGTTATTTGTTTCAGGTAGGAAGTGCTCAAAAAACTTAACTTGTTTTTATGGAATGCCCTTTCCTATTTTTAACACCTGACAAAAAATTTGTTCTTCATCATTATAGCTCATTTTTTAATGCTTTCTATGTTATTTTTCGACATTTTCTCTTTTTTTTTTACCGATTTCGCAATTTCAAATAAATTTTAGGAAAAGTTCTGATTTAAATAAAAAGCGGTTTAATTGTTAAAAAGGTTTATTTTACTTTTAGCAATTTTATAAAGTTTTATAAGAAAATATAAATTTGAACGCTTCCGGTTCACAGATTTCAATTTTTTTTTTTAAGATGCGGTAAACCTAGTATTTCTTAAAAAATTGAGTAAGTACACAGCAAGAAGTTTTTTTATATTTATGTATGTAAATATGTATGTTTACTACGTAAACAAATCTTTAACAAGTTCAATCAACTCTAAAGCAAAACAAAGCCCAGCCAGAAGGGCAGTCAGTCGGTTATTATTACCAGACAACTAAATGCCTATGTACGCATTAAAAAATCTGTAAAAAACATCAACAACGACAAATGGATACAAAACAAACGTGATGCAAACTTATGGATGACATGCGTTTTGTACAATTTTTCGGTACACTTATCTAAATTTACATACATATGTAAAAGTTTTGCATGTGTTAATTGTAGATTGCACATTGATACATACGCGCAAGCATATGTATGTAATTATGTAGGTATGTAAATTTATATTAACATTTATGCAAGCACATACAAACGTACGTACATACATACATATTAGAGTTTTGAATTTGTATAAAGTGCACGTGAATTAAAAAAAAAAAAAATTGTATAAAAACATAATATACATAGATAGGAACATACATATGTATGTATGTTGTGTGTAGATAATAAATAGAAATATGGGTCTTACCAAAACCTGTCTTTCAAAACGTTTGTGTGCCTAAAGCATAGTTTGCTACCTATTTAATGAATGAAATAAAAAAGTGAGAGTAACTTAAAGATGTTTTCAATTGCGGAGTAAGAGTATTTGTATGTATTTGAAAAAGTACTGAACATGCATACTCATATGCAAAGAATCAGCCTAAATCCTGTGGCATGTCCTAACTATAGAAGAATGCTTATTTCTCTCCGTATGTACTTTAAACAAAATCTTAAAACATAGCTTTTGCAACAGAGAGCAGAGGCAAAAAGTCTTTGATTGATGTACAGATATATGCGGTGACCATTCGTTCTGTATTTTGCAGAACAGTACCGACTGTATTTTAGAGCTTTTTTCTGTGTGAAATATTTTTTTAGTGAAAAACATTAAACTGTTCTGTATTTTATTAACAGCCTAACAAAATCCGATTTTTCCCCACACGTTAAAAAAATTTCCCCTACAAAAATCCCTACGCATTATTGTCATTAAAATAGAAGAAAAAACATTAGTTCTAAAAAATAAATTTTATTCGAATAATAATAATAATAATAATACAAAACTAAAAAAATAAGCAATATGGGTAATTTCATGTCAAGTTACGCAATTTTTAAATCGATGTCTTCCGATTTGGCACCAAGGTTAGTCCTATTGGACAGTAGCTTAATCACAAATTTTGAACAAGATCGGTCAAAAAGTTTCTGAGTTAGAGGGGGTCAAAGCTTGAAATTTTGGGTTATAAATTATCAATATGTTGTAAGGATGAATAGTATACTACAGACTCTTTCAGAACGTGTTTTTTTTTTAAATTTTACCTGGAATTGGACTTAGCTAGATCGATTCGAATCAAAGAAGTTAAATTGTGAATTAAAAAAATAATAATAACATGTATTTGAAACACAAATAATTCTTTTGTACTTGTATTTTAAATATATTCCCAAAATGTATTTTGTATTTCAAATACCTGCCGCTCAAGTATTTTGTTTTTCAAATACTTATGGCCTCAAAATACTTTTTACAAAATACATTTACATACTTCTAATAAATAAAAATTAGTTGTTTCACAAGTTTAGTTCTTTGGCCACTATGGACATGAATAATTTCATTTGTTAAGTTTTTTTGGAATGTTTTCAGAAGGTTGTAATAACTGTCTTGGACACAAGTTATTATATCCATGTCCCAAAAGATGAAGCTCTGCTTATGATACTTTACCACAGCTTTTTAAACATAAATGCAAAAAATTAATTATTTGCTAAGATGAATAAGAATAGCACTTTCTCGGCTATCTAACTGGAATATTCAAAGGAATTCATAGTAGTATTGAAACCAATTGCTACATCTTTAGATTACATTCAGGACAACAACTATTATTATTTTTTATTTCATTTATTCTCTAATAAAGACTGCTTGTCTGCTGCTAAAAAATGCTCTTTAAATCCCTATAGCTCTTTAAATTCCATAAAAAATTTGGGTGTATGGTCACCCCAGCTGTTTTCTTCGAAGCGCATTTTGAATGTTTAATTCTATATAAATATCTTTATTAAAAGAGTTTTCTTTTGTTCTTTTCGAAACTTGTATTACGTCCGATGATATATTATTTTCCATTGAAAAGTTTTCAATATCGCTTCTAATTCAAAATCTTACGTGTTTCTTTATACATATTTTAATTTCCATAATATTTTAAATATTGTTTTTTTAAAAATTAAATTATTTTAATAAGAACTCGTGCTACTTAAATTAAAGTCTTAATTAATTAGCTTTCCTTACAGCACATTTTTATTTTTGTTCAAATAGTGCTATCTGTTTATTTTAATGTTGGAATCGATGAAAGTTTAACTTCCAAAAAATGCTATCAACCATATAAGCGCAAATATCTAGAATGAAAAAAAACACATCGCTTGCTCAATATTACAAGGTTGTATTTAACATTTTTTAGATTTTCAGTTATGTTTTTCAGGTTGTATGAGACAATTTATTGGTTCTGGACCCACCTTAATCGATCTAAAGATCCGTGCGTTTATGTTCATGTAAATTTTTTTTAAACGACTAAGTCTATTGAAAATGGTGATCCGGTCCATAATTTCACATAGCCCCCATACAAGCTTTTTCAGGATAGACCCTTTGTGCCAATTAATCATCTTATAATGTTGGCACTTAGGTTAATTTTGGTTGAAACTTATTTCATATACTTTCTTACTTATTTTATGTTGGTATTGAGATTAAATTTGGCCTGAACATATTTTATTGCAACGTAAATCAGGCTAAAACAATTTCATTGGTATCGGTCCATATTTAACCATAACTCCCATAAAATTTCTAAGCAAATGTATGTTGTGCAACCTACTCTATTTTCGAAATAACAATATATCTCGAAATCATTAAACTTATTACAACTCTCTTTAAATCTTTTAATAGTTAAAAGAGCAAAATGAAAGATAAACAAATTATCAACGAAATCAGTGCCCTACTTCTGGCAGCCGTGATCGAGTACTTTCTCGATTCGAAAGCAATTTTATTTCTAATTCTTTCAGTCGATACTGAACCAATCGAAATTATTTTTTCAGTATTGTGAAACTCTAATTAATGCCTGAAATAAATAGATTTTTTAAATTTACAAGCCTGGTGGAAAAAATCGGGTCTGGGTGGGTTTTGACCACTCCAGCCACCCATCTACGCCAATGAATACACGACTTAAAAGTATTTTGCTATTCAAATACACGACTTAAATGTATTTTGTATTTGTATTTTAAATACATGTATGCATGTATTTTGCCCAACCCTAAGTGTATACATACAAACATACATAGGTACATACATATGTGTTTAATACTGTTGGTAAGTATTATTTTAGTTAAGCATTTTGTATAAAAGCTTCCAACAAGAGAGCATCCCGTTCATTGTATTGCTAGCATTTAGGTGATTATAACTTGAGAAATTAAACCGGGTGCGTCGTACATGGTGCAAGGCTTAATAAACTCGGTTAGCTTACAAACAAATTTTAAAGTAAAGTGTCTGAAAAAGAACTTTTTGATTCGGTAGAAATAAAAACATATGAATTAAAAATTAACAAAGCTTTTGGATATTATCAATAATTTTTCAACGAGAGTTAAATAGACTGCATACGAACATACATAAAAATATTGTTAAAAAATAACTGTAAACTTTAACTAAAAATATGTGTAATAAATTACTCCATCAAACTGCATTTGTCGTATTGATAGCTGTAACATTTTGTACTGCAAAAGATTTGCGTAAGTTTTATATTGGGCCACATCAACCAACCTGTCTTATTTCATAATAAAGACTAAAAAAAAAAATAACAGTTAACACCGAGGCGTTTCAAAATAAGTTGGTTATAAATTTATAATTCACTCTTTTGTTTTATGATGTTAAATTCTAAATTAATTATGTGGATATCATATACATATAATTACCATAGTTGGGGGTAGCGCACTAAATATTGATTTAAATCAGCAATGCACTATCACTAAATAAAGCTGCAAAGAAATTAGTTTGCACTCTTTTTTTACCAGCTTTAGTGATGATTGTTATTTTTTAACAACCACTCAAAAATTTTGAGTGATATTGCAAATTTTTTCACTATCACTAAACGCAGATTGAATGCAAAAATATGCACTCAAATCAAATAGTGCAAAATTTGGACATGCAATCAAAAAAGCTGCGTACAAATATTGTCTCACTAAAATTTAAAAAATTTAACTTTGTATGTGCATGGTTTTTGATTTCTTTTGAGGATATGCATAAGTAAATAACATTAAACAAAATGAAATTATGTCAATAACGGTATAATTATTGGCTCTAATCATGAAAAAACAAGTTTTTGATTTTAAATTTAGTGTAACAATTTAAGTTGCACTCCAATGAGTGAAGAAAAAAAAAGTTGCAATAGGCTGATGATTGCTTTTTTTTAAATCAAACTATTTTTTTTTGAGTGCAAAATTTTTTAACATCACTATCACTCATGTTTAGTGAGGCTGCAAATTTGCAATTCATCACTCAACTTCAACAAAATGATTGCAATATTCTTGCACTATCACTAACTGTGAGTTGAAACTGCAAAATGAGTGAACTACCCCCATCTATGATAATTACACTGTGCCAGTTGAAAAAACAGACAAGCCGGGCATCTGGCTTTTTTATTTATATAAAATTAACAGAACTTAAAAGATAAAAGTGAAAAAAATTTCAACAATTGTACGTTGTTTAAATTAAGTGTGTTATTAATGCAATTATTGCCCGAGGAGAAGGATTATTATGCCATTGAAAATGGAATTTCTTTTATTTAAAAAAAAAGAATATAAATAGTTAATTTCTTATCTTCTCATTATAATTTTGCGTCATCGAATTGGGTCGGATATATTAAAGTTTGTACGGTGAACGGAACAATTCGAATATGGGGTTTCACAAGGCAGCGTATTAAACCAACTTGGATTTTATGGAAAAAATGTATTTCTATTAGGAAGATATTTGGGACTTACATGGCTTACATGCCAAGAGCTGCGGATATGATTTTTAAATAATAAGGATAAACCAATTACATAGTTACACTGTGCTAGTTGAAAAAACAGGCAAGCCGGACACCTGGCGTTTTAACATTATTCGGGTACGCTGAATCCAATGTTGCAAACCGTTTTTTATGTTAGCTCCTGTTTTCGAGATATACCGTTATTTCGAAAATGGAGGAGGTTGCATAACATAAATTCCCGTAACTCCAAAACGTGTTAGTTTATTGAAATTACACTGAAAAAACAAATCAATCCATCCGTGCTTAAATCAAGCCGAAGCGGTGTCAATAGTACGGTAAGTACGGATTTGCTTAAATCAAGTACAGAACGCTTGATTGAATACGGATTATTCAATTGCGAAATACTTAAATTATCCATATTAAATCCCAAACTCGTATTTAAAATAATCCGCAATCAGGATTGACTTTATTAAAAATAAGATAAAATTATCTCAAACTGTGCCTGATTCAGAAATTTTTAAGACGGTTTAAGGCCCAACCAGAATGTGAATAACGTGGCTTAAGCTACTGAGCAAATACATGTAAATCATATGTGTCAAACCATATTGAACTTAAGGACACTTTATGTTAAGTTTTATAAAACTGTCATTTGCTTAAGCAAGGTGCGAAACTAATCGCTCATTCAATGTTTTTTTATTTTGTTTTTGTTATTTTAAATGCATTTGAGAGGCTTTTTGTTTTCTTTTTGACAGTAGCTTAAGTTTGTTTATGCACATTCTGGTTGGGCCTTTAATCTTGATTCGTACTTGAAATAATCATAAAGTAAGATTAGATTGATTCTTACATAAACACGTACCCCAAAGAACCAAAAAGAATATTATTATTATTTACTTACCCGTTTCACATTTTATTCTCACTTTTGTTCCGGCCTTTGTTTGCAGAGGAATTCTCAATTAAGGGACACCAGCAGCATGCCCAAATGGTTTTTGTAATCCTTCTACTTTGAAAATTTGATGCATTCAACTCAATTATTTTACCAAGTAGAATATGGAAATTATTGCTTTCTTTTTTGTGCACGCGTAGTGGTTTTTAAAAGTCATCCCATTTTGGATTGTTTTAAGTACTTTTAAGTGTTATTCGTACTTAAATTTTTGAGTAAGATTCGTACTAAAGTAGTAAAAACTTAAATTTAGTACAAGTTTTTTCTTTCTGTGTATCAATGTTTATAAGAAAGTTATGTTATTAAAAGCTATTTTCGGGAGTAGTATTAATTTTATGGGATCTATGGCCAAATATAGACCGATTCCAAACACATTTAGTTTTATGATTTAGAATGCAATAAAATTAGTTTAGAACAAATTTAAGCAAAATACCAACATAATAGGATGATTTAAGGGCACAAATACTGTATCTTGGAAAGAAGCTTATATGGGGGCTACACGGAAAGAAGTTTATTTTCTAAAGTAATCAATTTCGTTTCTTAAAACAAGAAAATCCAAAAATAATTTCTTGATTTTTACTTATTTTGTTCGTATTAAGTAAAATGTTTTTAAATAAAGAAACATTTCCTCATGATCAAAAAATTCACGTTTTTGGTATATGATCAAAAATATTTTAAAACAAAATAAGCAAAATAAAAATAAGCTGCATTTAAGTGATTTAAGTTCGCTATGAGTCATAACTTATTGCTTAAACCAAGCCACACATGCAAATAAGATATTTTTGGCTTGGGCGAGAATGCAAAATTTTCTTGGTTCAAGCCATATTTTCAGGTGATTAAGTTAATAATGCTTTCGTGTATCTAAAATTATGGACCGATTCGCCCCATTTTCAACAGGAGCCTTATGAGCATCAAAACGTACATACAAAAATTTATTGAATTACCTTCAAAATTGCGACCTGCAGTTTGCGTGCAAAGTTTACATGGACATCCAGCCAGTCAACTGGATGGACGGACATCATTAGATCGATTCAAAATTCTAAGCTGAACGGTACACGAAAAGGTTGGTACAGAACCAATATTTTTATGTGTTACAAACATCACAATAAACGCATAATACCCTGTGTACTTAAAGTAGTGTAATAAAACAAAATAACGTTAAAGCTATTCAGCCCAATTATGAATAAAACTTCCCCGGGAGTTTTCTCCCGTTTTTCCTATGTAAATTCTATTGCAAAAGTGGGAAAAGGGATTATCAACATAAGAACATACAACTTTGTTTCTGAACTTTTTATCATATGCGGCATACAGCTATGAAACACTCTTGTTTAAGGAGGCCAAGCACGTTCGCGTTTTGTGGAACAACACTTAAAGTTGCAAATTGTCCAATACAAACCAAAAATATAGTTAACTGAAAATAAAAAAAAATTTCACATACAACCTTGTAATATTGAGCCAGAGATATGTCGACGTAGATACGCTTATACGTTTGCACTAACTATTGTGTATCGTTGTAAAAAATATTATACGTACATATGAACGTCACTTTACCAAATAACGGTACAATTGTGTTTTCGATGTATTTTTCTCTTTAATGGCTAATTGGCATAGATCGGATAAAAAAGTGCCTGAGTTGTAGTGGATCAAAACTAAGAAAATTTTACCGTTTTTCACCAATTATATATTGTAATTTCGAAAGATGTATCACAATTAATAACAAAAATCATAGTTTTCCAATTTTATGGTAAAGTCCTTTTCATTACAAACATTTTAAGCCATAATAGATTGAAATCTGATAAAAACTAAAAGTCTATAATAAAAAAAACTAAAAAATTTATCCCTATATTCATAAAAAATATTATTGATTTATAAGAGGTTAATTAAACAGAATTCCACAGTAAATCGTTTAATAAACCTGTTATTAACCTGAAATATTTTTTATGAATAAGGCCGTTAGCATTAAATTTAATATCACGCATCCTACAATAACAATAACAAGATTATTTGATGATAAGTTATATGAGCTGACTGACATCAGCAAACTGATTAAAGATGCATTTAAAAATGTGATGTTTTCGTTTTTTTATGACACGACTTTTAGTTTGTATCCGATTTCGGTCCATCCATGACGGCTGAAAGAAATTTTTTTACATGGCTTTTCATACATTCGAAATAATATGACTTTTCTTATTCACCACAGTAGTTAAATTTTTCTTAATCTTGATTATTATTTATAATTTAAGCAATTTTAAATAAAATTATTCAAACTTGATTAATAATACAAATTTAAACTACCTATTCCATTAAATAGAAGTCTTATTAATTAATCAGAACTTTGACAATCAAAATTTTGATTAACTGATTAATCGCGCTTCCCTAATTTAAATACACACAAAACTTGTCTAATAAAACTCACATACGAAGATAAACATCCAAATAAGAAATATTGTTCAATGTCAAGTTAAAATACTATCAACATCGATAAAAACGTTATTTGTAGAAAATGTTTTAAAAGAATCACACATACATACGTATGTAAATAAGTATTTAAAAATTAAAATTAACCAAATTCATATGCATGTAGGTATGCATATTATAACAACATTTAATATAATTCTGTTCATGATGATGATGATGTTGATCAAACAAGCCCACAATCTTATGTTTTAAGGAAATACATAAAATCATACATATCCACAATGTGGATATGTATATGTGGATTCCACATATCGTCATATGATTTCAAAAAAGCCCTAAGTTACATTTAACAAATTTTACGGGGAAATAAAGAACACTCTACATTAAAAAAAAAATTAAACTTAATTTTTTTTTAATAAAAAACAAAGCATCAGTTAAACGCTTATAACCAGGTACGTTGAATCCAGTGTTGCTAACCGTTTTTTAAGGTTAGCTCTTGTTTTCGAGATATACCGTTATCGAAAACGGTTTAGTTTTTTTTTATTAGTTTATTTAAGTTTTAAAAAACCAAAAAGCCGAAATTTCGCAATAAAATTACCTTTTAGTAAAGTTAAACTTTTTGTTTGTTAAAAGTTCATAAAAAATTGGAAAAAGCAGCTAAGCTTCTAATTTTTTTTTTCGACATATATATTAAAATCCGATTTCTATAAAAGCACCAACAAATGATTAGTAACAAGAGTTTATTTGACATTTAGGTAACATTTTTTTTAAATTTAAATTTTTTTTTTAATTTTAGTTTTTCTTAAATCTTTGGATGAAGTTTCCTGATTTTTTGTTCCCGACGTTTCGTCGATTGTTTGTCGACTTTTTCAAGGGATTGTCTATTTAAAATTATAAAACAATAAAATAAATACCCAGGAGCATACAAATATAAAACATAATTTTAATATTTAAATACATACTACTTTAAACTTTAAATATATCACAGCTCAAGTAATGTCAACAATATAACTCGCATTTATGTTGTTTGTGTCTTCCTTTAAATTCATTGTTCTCTTAATTTGTTGTTGTATTCTAGGGCTTTCAATTGTGTATCTTTTCCTTTCTTTATTTTGTTTATCTAAAATTTTAACATCATCGAACTTAATTGTGTGACCAGTATGTAAGATGTGTTGTGCTAGTGCTGTTGTCTCTTTTTTCTGTATTTTATTTCAAATTCAAATAGGTACATAGATTGAATTCAAATTTTTTTGTAAAACCAATTAAACCAACCTTTCATCCTGGATGCCGCTTAAAATAGAAGTATGTATGTACTTTATGTAAGTACATTGAAAGACACAAATGTACCGTTCTCTGGTAAATGTGACATTTCATATCAATATCGTTTCCCGTTACCTTTAGGCCAATAACCACAAATAATAATAGTTTGAGAAAAAAAATTATTTCGCAGACGTGGGTTTTTGTTTTGATTTATAATTTGTAAGCATTTTTGGAAAGCTCTGAAACTCTAATTATTTTTATTTTGCAAAGCTTTGTACAGACGATGGTCAGATCTTACAATGTTGTCATTTTTCTGACAATGGTGCCATTGTCAGACGCATTACGAAGCTTAAGTTTCTATAACTAGAACTTTTGTAATTATTCTCTTCAAACTTCTTACATTAGGGTGGTCGTTAACTGTATGGAGCATATTTGTTTTCTATTTTTCCAATTCGATAGGTGTTGTTAAAAAACGACACCAAAAAAGTTTTAGGACAATCGGCGAAAGCTAAACCGTCCCTCACGTCCTCCAAAGTTTGAGTTTAAGTCTGACTTTTATGCTTCATAACTTGGAAACTATTAATTTTACGTAAACATCGTTTTCAAAGAATTTGTTATTAGTGAAGTTTCCAAAAACTTTTGTCTGAACAAGTTTTCTCTAAATCTCATATTTAACAAAAAGTGGTGCGAAATTTTTCTTACATACGTTAATTCAACTTCAATATTTCCGTTTGTGTGCGTTTGCTTACAAAAAAAAGTCAAACGCATATCATTTATTTCTACCATACCTACACGCTTTCTCCATATCTTAAAGGGGCTCCCATACAAAATTGTCAATACATACTAGAAATATATTGAAGAAAAAGGCCAATAACTGCCAAGGAATCGCCCCTGGGGACATAAAATTACGGACCTTCATTAGTTTTTTGTGCTTAACATTTTCTTAAAAAATATTTGCCATATATTTTCAACCCTTAGGAGGGCTCCTTTAGAAATGTGGCGGTTTAATGAAAATCTTAAATTTGGCCCCTACAGCGTCTAGGATGCCCCTAGATGAGTCAAATGTATGACCGATTCCACTTTATTTTAGATTCCCATCATTTGTTTTTAACATACCTACCCGCTATCTCTATTCCTTAAGGGGGCTCCCATACAAAATTTTCAATACAGACTAAGAATATATTGAAGAAAAAGCCCCATAACGGCCAAGAAGGACATCCATTACTTTTTTTAACATATTCCAAAAAAAACTTGCCCTTTATCTCCACTTTTTAGGGAGGCTCCCATACAAATATTGCATTTTATGAAATTCTTAAATTTAATGGAAATTTTTCGTCTTTGTGAATAAAATTAATAGTTGTGAACAGATTAAATCACTTATGGCTTTTTTTGTTCGCAAATTTTGTTTTTTATATGTCTAAAAAAATAGCACAGCTGCATCTTCCAATTTTTTATGATTTTTTAAAGAACAATAATTTTGAAATTTTACTAAAAAATTATTTATTAGTATTTTGGTTATTTTGTTGAACTATTTGTGGGTTTTAATCCTAATTTTTAATATTTTTATTTATTCTTAAGTTCATCAAATTTAATTTTCATTAAAAAAAAATTATTTATTTTTTGCTAAAAAAATCAAGTTTCTAATATGATTGCGCATGTAAGAAAAATCTTTAGGCTTTTTTTAAAGGTAATTTTATTGCGGAGTTTCGGTTTGTTTAGTTTATTCAATAAAATAAACCGTATTTGAGTAACGCGAATATATGTTGCTAACCTCCTCCATTTTCGAAATAACGGTATGTCTCCAAAAAAAGCTAACATAAAAAACGGTTACAACCACTGGATTCCGCGTACCCGACCTAGTATTTTTTTTCAAATAAATAATAAAAATGTTTTTCAACAAAATTAAAGATACGTGATTCATAGAAAATGCGTTGCTTTAATAAATTAATAATATTATATTTTTAGTGGCTTATTCGACATTTTTCAGTTTATTTTGTTTAATAAGAGATTAAGGAAAAACTTGTTAATAACTATTCTACAAAATTTATATTTTATAAGTTGTGAAACATTAAAGTCAGATTTCATGTAAAATATAATTTTTCTCAAACTTTGGAGGGCGGTAGCCTTCGCCGATCGTCCTAAATTTTTTTGCGTTGTTTTTTTATCAGAGACCTAAAGAAATCCAACTTTTGATTTTAAAGGTTACCCTAATGTATACATACGGTGACCATATTTTTAAAACGAAAAAAAGGAAATTTGGAAATTTGGAAATGTAGTAAAAATGATAAATAGTATCAAGCATAGGAAATAAGTTAATTCAAAAAATATTATATTAGCAAGTAGAATACTATTAGTACATATACTTATTTTTTGTCTATGAAAAACTCAATAACATTATGTACCAAGAAATTCATATAAAGAAAAAATAATGTTAGTCTTTAAAACAAAAAAAAAAATAAAAAATTAATACGTAATTAAAAATAGTTGATATATTTCTGTAATTTATTTAAATACATATGACTGTTTTTACATAAAACTAATTTAAATTCCGCAATTTGATATTTGCAAAAAAATTAAAAAGGTACCACCCTAATGTATATAAAAAATTTTTATAAGAATAAAATATGCACGTACTTGAAAAAACCGAACTGCTTTTAATTGTAATAATTTGAATACTCATACTTTCGTTTAGTAATTACATATGAATAATTAGGCACATATGTATGTACATTAGAGTGGTTTTTAGCTATGTATATCGAAAATTTTTTCCTGATTTTTTTCGGTTTAAATCGGTCGACCCGTTTTCGCAGTTAGTGGTGACATCAAAGTGTACACTTCTTTTTATATATGTATATAGATAGATTTTGAGAAGATTTTCTTGGTTTTCATCTAGCTTACCAATTCATGCCCCCTATAATGACTTTTTGTTCTTGCAAAACGCACACTATTTCAAAAGTATTGACAAAGACTTGTCGCGAGTTGCCATTCAAAAAATGCAAAGCCATTTGTGGTATTAGAATCCTGAAAACGTTGCCCTTTCTTTATATATCAAGAGTTCTTTAAATTAAATTCTGAAGATATGAACGGTATTGCATTTTGTTGTTAAAGACAATTAAATTATTGGGTAATTAAGGGTAGTCAACGAAACAGCGGAAAGGGAAGTCAAGCTGATGGAAGAATATAATTCACTACTGACAAAAAAGTTGTCCAAGATTAAAGACGCAAATATCGCGGATGTATTAAAAAATCAATAACAAACTAATATGAAAACTCTCTCAAAAATTAAACAAAATTATAATATTAAGTAAAATATAAATAAACAAGTTGAATTTAAATTTATGGAAAACTCGATAATAACGAGTTTTCTTTATCAATTAGTAAAAAAAATCAATATTGATATTTTTGTTGGTTACGGCTTTTTTCTTTTTGGGTGACGATATGTTTATGCAGGTTATGTCAAAAAGTCATTACTAAAACAAAAATATTTGTTATGAATAAAGTAAATATTTATTAAAGTATAAATTAATTTTTGAAATTTTAGCCAAGAATTGAGGATTTTCTCAAACTTCGTAGGGCGTGCGCACGCCTTAATCTTCTCCGATGGACCAACAATTTTTTTTGTAGTTTTTTACTAATAACCACCGAGTTGGGATATGAGACTTGATAAAATCCTACTTTTTATTTTAAGAACCGCCCTAATGTACATTGTATATGAAATAGAAGACTTGGGCCCTGTTTCTCAAAACTACAAGTTACAAATCTACAAGTAAAATACATATAAAACAAAAATTGTAAAATTGTTACTTTTTTTAATGTATGTATGTATTTTACTTGTAGATCTGTAACTTGTAGTTTTAAGAAACAGGGCCCTGTTGATTTTTCATTAACAATATACGGAAAGCAATATTAACATAAAATTAGCGTTTTTATTATTTATGTGCGTTAAATTTTAATGTAACAAATAGTTTAATACAATTTCTGAAGTATTTTTTAACGCATTATTTTTTCACGCCCATGTTTAAAATGTATTACAATTCTTATTTTTCTAAATCAGTTTTATAGTATATGCATGTAAATCTATTTATTGAGGCTGTTCTATAAGAAGTTATACAATTAGCGTTGTCTGGATGAAGACTTTGTGGCCTCAATTGGTCACATGTTGATAAACAGATAGAGAAAGTGAGATTGAATTTTTTATATGTGTTTACTATGAATTTGTTTTTGTATTTGCAGCTGATACTTTTCCTAAATGCAAACGAGATTCAAACTTTGACAAATGTCTTGTGGATGCAGTAAACAAGGCAATACAAGAGTTAAAAACTGGTACCAAATCAAAAGATTACTTCTAGGAAAATCTCATTTACTGTTTTAACTTATTTTAGGAAACAAAGAGTTTGGTGTTCCACCATTGGAACCACTGGCTGTAAAATCTCTGGTAATAGACACTGGAACAGCACCAATCAATCTTAGGCAAACATTAAAAGATGTTGTAGTTAATGATATGATTTCTACTAGTAAAATTAAAAGATACAGGTTTGTTGTAACAAAGATTATAAAAATAAATTGATGTTTTTTTTATTTGGTATTGAACAACAGAACCGATTTGGATAAACATCTAATTATCTGTGACAGCGTTACTGGTCGCATTGAAATGTTGGGTGACTATGAGATGTCCGGTAGAATTCTGTTATTACCTATTACCGGCAACGGCAGGGCAAATATCACAATCGTTAACTCTAAAATTGAGCATCGCTTGATAGGTGAACCATTTGAAAAGGACGGCGAAAAGTATATGCGTTTAAAGGATTACCGAGTTTCGTTTGATCCAAAACGAGTCTACATGCATTTTGAAAATCTCTTTAATGACGTCACGCTATCACAAACTATGAATCGCTTCTTAAATGAAAATTGGGAAACAGTGTTTAATGAGCTAAAATCTGGATATGCCAAGAGTTTTGGAAAAATCTTTCGAGAAATTTCGAATCGTTTGTTTGAAAAAGTACCAATGGATGTAATGTTTTTAAGATAATTCGATTGTAAGATATGTATGTATGTACACATACCAATCATAACAATTATTTTTTGTTTTATATGTACATATGTAGAATGCATGCATGTACATACATATATATTTTTCTTTATACGTTTAATTTCAGTTAACTGAAGCTGATTTAATTATTTATAATAAGTATGTAACCTTTTAAAGTAACATAAGGAACTAATTATAGAATTTAAATTAAATAAGTAAGTATGTAAAAATAGAAGTAGAGAGTTATACATAAATATATTCTGGCAAGGCAGTAAGAAAATACATAAAAAAATCCTTGCTAGAATTTTTAAAAAAATTAAGTACATCAATTTTAACATTATATTTAAATAAATTTGGTAATTTTCCACAATTCAACATAAAAAGTGTTGCCGAATTGAATTTTTTTAAAAAAACGATATATGGGAGGTACATTAATCCTTTGACGGAATTTTTTCAAAACTTGAAATTTTATTTATTATTATCATATACATATACCTCCATGTATTATTAGTCTGGGTCAACTCCTTATATTTTTGCACAATTCTGTTCTTCATCAAAGTATTGTGCGACATGCTTTTCAAGTGTAGAAAGATGAATTCAAGTGTCTTGGTTTTCTGAAACGGTGCAAGAATTCACTATTACTATTTAAACGTCCAAAAAAAGGAATACAATTGCTTCAAGGGTATCTTGAAACTTCTGGATCGGGTGCAAAGGAGTGCGTTGATGGTCAATGACACACGCAAAGAAAAAACATGGTTGTGGTAAACATATTCTAAGAGCAACATATTATGATAAGAATTATGATTGTAGTCACCATATTAAGATTATTATTGAAACATATTATGACTCAATATACTCGTAATATGTCATCATAATATTTTTCCCTTCATCATATTATTATTCTGTTAATCATACTAAGTTAAGAAGTAATCAAATTATTGTCATGTTAATCATAATAAGCTAAGAAATTAATCATATTATTGTCATGTTAATCATAATACTCTCAGAAGTAATCATATTATCATCATGTTAATCATAATAAATTTAGAAGCAATCATATTATGATACAGCACCTTTCATAGCTGTCATAAAAATACAAAATAAATTTAAATATTTTTGAATCGATTTTTTTGTTTGTGGCTTTTTACAATTTTTCTTAATGTTAATCAAATAGCGGAGTTCAAGATAAGGCTTGCAAAAGAGCAAATGAAAAATCTGTGGTTTTCATGGGCAACCGCGTGTGTCTATTTTTTTGATTTTAAGATGTTGATGCCATATTGCCTAATTTTGAACGCTCTTTATATTTTTTTGAAAAAAGATGGATCAATTCCGTTTTGTAACGTAATGACAAAGTTTAAAATGTGCAATACCTAGTCCATAGTTTGATCTAGAATGGGTTTTCGGCTTTCCTGAACAACTTGTTTTAAGACATACGCGGTTGCCCATGAAAACCACAGAAATGTCGTAGCACTTTTATAAAATATAACGAAATCTCTGTGTGTTTTGTTGTTGGATTTTACAAAAAACTATGATATTTTGCATTTGCACTATTACATCACGAATACTTGAATGAACTCCGCTAATATTTTAATTTTTTAATTTCTTTAAACTTATTTTTTTTATGGAATTTTATCTTTTAATTGTTTAACCGCTCAAAAATAAAAAAAACGACACAACTTCTTCAAAATTATTTTACAAATGGCGCTAACATAATATGATTAGAGTAAAAATAGTTTGATTGCATCTTTAACATAATATGATAAATCTATAGAAAGTTATCATGTTATGGCTATTAAATATCATGATATGGTTGTGAGAAATATAATATGTTTAGGAAGTTATCATAATTAAGTTGTTAGAAAAATAATTATTTTTCGGTCAACAATACTCAAATTCATAATTGCGATAAACATTGATATGTTTACAGTAACTATAATATTGTTGATATTAAATAAAAATAACAATTATTTGTGTACGACAACAATATATTGTTACATTAAACATAGTGTTGTTGCCGTAACCATGCCCAACCATATTTTTTCTCTGCGTGCAGTAAGCTATCCAGCCCTATTGACTCATTTTAGCATCGTCGGAATGTGGGTTGTGTATCATTGTTCTATCGACATTACCATGGTAAGTCTTCAGCTGAGATGAGCGAACTCATCCCTGAGACGCGGGTGCCTGCCGTAGTACTCGCCTTTCCAGTAGATCACTTCCGTTCGTTTATGTGAGCCGTATGTGAAACAAACTCCCGGCAGGAGCCTTTTCAGCCGGCTAAAATTTGAAAAAATTCAAACTTAATGTCCACAAACACTCCTCCGTCTTTCCAACTCCTCATAACCTATTTTTCTTATACCAACACAATGCATTGCAATATTTATTTATTTATTTATTTATTTATTTATTTATTTATTCATAATCTGTAAGCCTATCTGGCCAAGTTGATTATAAAGTTATAATACGACACGTTCAATCAAATACTTATATTTAAAAATATTAACTTTTTACATAACCTAATACTATAATTTGGTAATGGATATGGATTGTTTCCCTAAAAACACAAAGTCAAACCATTATCAACACCATTACTTACAATACTCTACGATAAGTAAACATGTAACATTTTTTTAAATTCCTTTATTGAATGTGCAAAATGTCTTTCGTCATATGGAATTCTGTAGTTATATATTCTACAAGCTCTTACAACAAACGAACGATTCATAATGAGAGAATTAAAGAGCGGGCATATAAGTGTTTGAGATCTAGATGATCTTCCAAACACAAATCGTGAGGTAATATAGGCAGGTGTGGCAAACTTTAGAGTTTTATAAAAAAGCAACATTGCTCTAACCTTAACAAACTCATCAAAATAGGGGCATCCCCTGAGTATTGGCTCAAAGTAAAAAAACAATGGATTATTTTCATTATCCTTTTTGTTTTTAACGATTTTATGTACTTGTATTATTATACCCACACCACAATAGTGGGTATTATGCATTTGTGGTGATGTGTGTAACACCCTAAAATATTCGTCCTAGACCCACCTTAAGGTATACCGATCGACTCAAAATCACTTTCTGAGTCAAACTAACGATGTCCGTCCGGCTGGCTGGCTGTCCATATAATCTTACGCGCAAAGTACAAAGTCGCAATTTTGGAGATAATTTGATAAAATTTGGTGACATAGGTTTTTATTGGCACAAGGACCAAGCCTATTGAAAATAAGCCAAATCGTAGGACCACGAGGAAAGAAAGGGGCAATTTCTGCCTCTTAGAAACTATCAAAGCGATTTTAATGATGCTTATAAACATAGATAAATCCATATTTATATGGACACATAAACATAATGTGTTTTTAAATACCATATGGTCTGTCTTGACCGACTATACTTTCTTACTTGTTCTTTAATTGAAATTAAGTAAAAATATTTGAAAAATTCTAGTTTATGTTTTCTATCTATGTATGCCTTGTATTAGTACTTTCGATAAAAAATACTAACGGTGAAGTGCCCAGTGTATCTTCTAAGATACAACCACTATTTTCTTAATATGTAACTTTAAAAAAAAAAAATTTTTTTTTCGACAAAATTGGTACGCAGTAGATTTTTTAACCAGTTTTACTCATCATATATATTTTTTTTTATCATAATCGGCGTCCTTGGGCATTAAAGGGTTAAGAGCACTAAGCGTTTTATTTACGCCAAAACTTTTTATTTTCAAACAGTTTTCAACACCACCCGGCTGGAAAATCTTTTTCGACAGATCGCTATGTCGGTTTACTTTGTTTGAAATGTATTGGCAATAGAATTTTAATGTTTAAAAAACTCCTGACCACTCTTGTTTAGTTAGGAGCTTTACCAAATGTTTTGTTGTTTCCTTTTTGAAAGTACATAATCAAAAACAAGTAAGAGTGCTATATTCGGCTGTGCCGAATCTTATATACCCTTCACCATTGTGCGAGCAGAATACAGAGCAACTAAATAATTTTTACATATAGATACATATTTACAATACTTAAAACTTCATTATAAATGAAATTTAAAAAACGAAAACTGGTAAATATTTTTTTAACATTGTTTTGGAACATAACAATATTAAAAAAATATTCTTTTTAAAAAACCAAGATTCGAACCAGGGAACTCACAGTTTATAACTTAACACACCCCCTACCATTAAAATGAAATATAGACCGTTTACTGTTTACAACTCAACACAGTTTTTTGTTTGTTTTCTTTTTGTAAAGGCACTGTTGTCATTTTTTATCTCTTTTGGCGAGTTTTTAAGTAGCAAAAAAACACAAAAATTCCTAGTTTCTATTTGTTAAAATTATTTCGTTAAATAGATGAAATAATAAACGAAAATCATATTGGGCATTATGCTAGTATATGTAAACAAATGCGAAGGGGGGGAGAGATGAGACGACAACCGGATTTGAACTTCGCTTTTCATAAGGACCCAGAATATATATACTTTATAGGGTGCAGGACCTTCGGTGAAGGGTATAAAAAACAAACTTAATTACAAAAAAGAGTAATTTTTGGGATTTCAGTATATTGGTCATAACTCTGCTATTTCTGAACCGATTTGAAAGATTTATATACCGACGTGTTAAAGAAGAAATTTGCCATTTATTTTGGTTGTAAGACTTGGACTCGGGAAGATCTATGGTTCCCGAAAATGGGTATTTTCCAAAAAAAAATTAATATTTTGGTCATAACTTTTTCGTATCTGAACCGATTTTATATATTTCTTTAAAATATTTTATCCATTTTATTAATTAACTATTTGATCTCATATCTTGAGTACCTTAATTTTTATTTGGTTTTTATTATTGTTTTATGAATTAAATTGTTATGTTTATGTTATAGTTTTATCTTGTATCCAGAGCATAATAATACTGAATGAAAGCATAATAATAGGGAATAAAGGCGTGATAATAATTCAAGTTCCTATTTCAATCTTCAATTGATTTTTTTAGTATTGAACCATTTCTTTTACTTTCTTTGTAAACAAGTTCCCTTACGTTATTTCATTAAAGTTTTTTTCATTAATTAATAACAAAATTTACTTTGTATTATTTATATGAAGCGGGATCCCGGGATCCCGGGAAATTTAAAAATATTTCCCGCTTTCCCGGGAATCGAAAAAGTCCGGGAAAAAAAAAACTAACCATCTTGAATACCTACTGCGTATTTTTTGAAAATTGTTAAGAAAATGGCAGCGCCTAACTTATAGTCTTTCTTTATTGGTAATGCAGTTATAAAATGGTGTGTGATTTTGATAAACGTTAAATAAGTGGGACATGAAAACAGTATTGGTAGTGCGGTTGAAGTTTTGATAGTAATAAGGTGGTTGTACCATGGATAGTTATGTGTCTGTCTTTAATCGGTAATACAGTTTCATACCAAGAAGGGAAGTGATGAAAAGGCGGGTAAAATAAAGGCCACACGTAAGTATACAAAAATCATGCTTTTTTTGCAACTGTGTAATTTAGAAAATATTTTTTTACTCGTAGAAATCATTTCTCAATTCTCTAGTTCCGCATATTTTATTTTTTATTTAATTAAATTTACAAGAAAAAAAGAAAAATTTGTGTGAAGTGAAAGATTTGCACTTGATACAATTTAAACAATAAAAAATATAAACAAAGAAATCTATATTAAGCATAATAACTAAAAAATACTAAAACTAAGTAATTTTAAGGTGTTGCAGGTATAACAACAACAAAAAGGTGAAACTAGATTTTGTTGTTATTGTTAAAATTATTGTGCTAAAAATCAATATGAAAAGAAATGGGTGAAATCATATTATGTTCTATGTTGTAATTTGTTCACATCGATTTAACTCGGTTTAAAATAAATCAAAATTTTAATTATAAGTAGAAAATGTGATAAGTAAAAGAAAATTTGCGAAAAACCTTTTGTGCAATACTGGTTATTTATTAGTTTGTATTTGTTTGCATTGATTTTTCTGTTTTTGTTGAGTTTGGCTTTTTATGTGCAATTGTGTTTGTGTGTGTTTTTATAAATGCAATATTTACGTGGATTGTGATGTGGAAAAACTTTATAGGTAATATATATATTCGGTTAACGAACGAACAAAATGCTTTGCGAATAAATAACTAGCATAAGTCACACAGTTATTGATATTATGATATTCATAAATTAAAAACTAATATTTTGCATCAATGAATTTTTTAAATTAATTTAAAAAATGCTAAAATGTAGTTAAACAGATAGTTCTTATTAAAAAATCCATACAAATTATTTTACACATTCTTTTTCAATTGTCCAATCCCCCTGGTTCTTAAAAACCGCCCGCCAACTTAGTGGTATGTGTGGGTACTCAAATTAAAGGTAATTTTCTCACGATTGCAATCATGGATTTTATTTTTGTATTCGTTAATAACCTATTTGCCCTCTCCGCTAATTAAAGTATATTTTGGATGTAGAGAAGATTTAGTTAGCGAAGCCGGTATTCTTTTAACCATAGAGGAGAAAATCGTTGCGCCCGGCCGAAGGCCTTCTATTCCGAGAAGCTTTAGTTAGAAAAGCCGGTATTTTTTAACCATAGAGTAAAAAATTCTTGCGCTCGGCAAAAGCCGGCTATGCAGGAAAGCTTTAGTTACAAAAAAATTAAAAAAGATTTGAAAAAATCGCGCGATAATTATAAAATGACTATGCGAATAAAACATTAAAAAAACAAAATACCTATTTAAAATCATGAGCAAATAACCTTTAATTTGAGAACCCACGCACAGATATTAGTTTGGGGGGTGGTTTCTTTTATGCCCCAGAGAAGCCCAGAAGTCCCGGCTACCCAAAAAAATTTTATTTTCATTTTTCTTGCATATTTTTCTTGCCGGTTTTTTGGAATCAGGGGGCCCACGGGCCTCAGCCCCCTTAAATTTTAATTTTGGTTTTTTTTCTTTTAAGTTGTATTAATGGGTGCAGTTACATTAATAAATGTAAGTTATTTTTATAGATTAGGTTAAGTACTATACTTGGGATTGTTTTTGCTGTGTAATACGTTTTTTTGGCCCAAATGGCTTTGTATTACAATATGGATTAATAAATAAATAAATAAATAATTCTAGAGGGACTCCAATTTTTTTTTCGTGTATCCCCTAAACTGCATTTTAGCCAATTTTTTATGTGGACACAATTTTATATTTCGTATATTTATATTAAAGTTCTCTAGTTTAAGACCCGTTTTTATAACTAACCGATAGCTAAAGGTTGGATTTTATCGGCCGCATAAAAAGTGTTTCATTATTCTTTAACCCAAAATGATCGATAAGTTAGAGAAAAGTTCTCCTATCTGGTAGGTTAAAATAAAGTTTTTATAATGGAACACTTTTTAACCGGCGATAAAATTCTACCTGTAGCTATGGGTATACCTATCCAAAATGATCTATTTGAAAGTTCTTAAATAATACCAATATTGGGCATATTCTTTCAGAAATGTAGTAGAAAATCGCATGTATATATCGTTGGTCTCATGTAGAAAGGCCCTAACTCACATAATTATATTTTTAATGCTATTGCATTAAATTCTTGTGACGAGTGGCATTTGTGGGAAATGTATTGAAATCACTAAAAAACTCAATTTCGAAAAAATCGAGTTAGGGGTTTCAGCATGGGACCGACGATATATATATTTATATATGTATATTTAATACTAGCTGTTTGGTCCCGGCGCTGCTCGGGATTTTCTAAATAAAAATAAAAAAGGAAATACGGGAGAATTTTGTTTCGCTATCTACCATCAATAAAAAAATTTAAATATCACGAAAACAGCGCCACCTATCGGGATCATCACATCGCCAAATGCAGAGTTTACGATTTAATTCATACTAAGTAATTTTCAATGGCGCCACCTATTTTTATTTACTTGGTCAGAGACCATTCCGAATTGGTACGAATCATCGAAATCGGTCCAGCCGTTCTTTACTTATAAACGTAGTAACTAACGCCACTTTCTTTTATATAAGTATGTATATAGATTTATCTCTGGCAATAAGGAAAATGTGCTTAAGTATATTTTCTTAATTCTGTAATAAAGCAATTTTAAACTTTCTCATTCAGATTGCATGTTTTAACGAACACACTGGAATCAACATTGAAATCATAAACGCAATATTAGCTCTTGTTTTTTATATAATCATAAACGTCGCGAGAGAAATACGGTTGAAAATGAGTCATTGTTTTCAATGAAATAAACAGATAAAAACATGAAATAACGAAACAGACAATGCAATCTACATAAATGCTATATCAAAATATTTTGATGTTGATGAAATCTCGAATGCAATCAAAAATGAGATCATAACACGAATACAAAGGATGCAATCTTGCCTAAATGCATTGCATTGCATATGTAACAACTTTTAATTGTGATTTTTTTAAATTTACACCTACTATAAAATAATCAACACTTCTCTGCGGCTTTAGTTTTTTTTTCTGAATATCCCTTATTTCACAGATCGGAAGTAAACTTAAGTTTTTATTACAAATGTTATTGCACAATAAAAAAATAAGCAAAAAGTAATTTTGCAAGTTATAAAAAATAATTGAAACTTTGTCGACGGGAACTTTAAACATGGAGATTACAAACGTGTCATAAACGCAAATTTTAGTACATAATAGTTTTTTCTTATTTTTCAATTTTATATCACCATATGTAAATTTCTTTTTGTTTGGAGCTGTGCTGGTCAACTAGATTTGTTCCTAAATTTTGGATTAACCCACTTTACTATTCTAAAATGTCCACAATTGTTATTCGAAAAGTTAAGAAAATGATTGCCTTAAGTGTTTAAAATCTTTAAATATGTTATACATAATTAGAAAGTTTTATGGTAAGGTTTTAAGTTATTTGAAATTCGCCTATTTAGGTTGAAAAAAACGTTAAAATGACATAAAGTTTCCACCATAACTCGGAATCTCAAAAATGTTTAACTCTTTAAGACCTTAAGAATAAAGTATGTGGTCGAAAATGAAAGCAATTCCTAGGAAGGATGTGAGTTTGACTAATTTATACTCGTTAAATTCAAAATCATACTTATCAGCACTATTAATGCAGTGTTGTATTTATTTATCACAGTTTCTTTATTTTTATTATTTTGCACACCAAATATGTAAATATTTTTTTTTGACTTTTTAATTTATTTGCTTTTAAGAAATAAAAAAAAAAGAAAGTTTAAGAGTAATGTTTAATATACCTACCAAAGCGCAATCACACTTTCTTCAAAAAAAAATAAAAAAAAAAAATTAGTTTAGAATTTATTTATAAATTACCATAGTAGGTATATGTAAAAAAAATAATACATGCTCTATTAATGTTTAATTAAAAGTTAATAAATTAATTGGAATTGAAGGAAATCCAAAGTTTTTAAAACAGAACTATACATGCTTTTAAAATAAGTTTGTATGTACTTGTACCGGAAGACAAATAACAGCAAATTACTTGGATACAAATAAATGTTACCAGATGGTAAAAACAGAATCTTGTTCGTGTCCTCTTAAATTTTTGTTTAAGATGTTCTTTTAGACGTCTTTTTTATTTTAGTTGTGGAAATTATTTGTGGTGTTTTTGTTTAAACAAAATTAGGTACTAACTGAAAATAGTTTTTCATCTTTTGCAAAATTATAGTACACCATCCACAATATTAATATTTTAGTTTTTATGTACGCATACATATGTACGTTCATATATAAATTTATTTACAATTGTTAGTAGAAATTTGTAACCGATTATGGCCTTTAAAGGCTAGGTTATATGTAATGTGAAAAATAAATTAATAAATATGTTAGACTCGGTTAACAAAACTAGTGCAGTAATAACTTGTATTTGTGAAATGTACTGTAACTTAAATACAATTTAAAAATATAAAAAAAACGATATTATTTTTATACGCAAATCGCGAATATTAACGAAACAATTTTTGAGGGATAAAAGTAGGTATATTAAAAAAATTTAAATGTAATTAAATAAAAATGTTTTGGTATGTTGTGTCAGTCAGCTTCGTCCTTTTTAAGTGCGTATTTATTTGCATGTATTAACTGTTGTATTATTTTTACTGGTTAAAATTATAAAAATGCTGATAATCAAATTAGTCAAAAATCAAATGAAAAAGTACCAACCTTTAACACAAACAAACAAAAACTAAAATTTTCTTGTTTTCTTTTGGCTACCGTAACAATGCATACCTAACTGAATTAACTAAAAGGAAAATATGTTTGTACAATTTGCACATAAAATTGTACGTTTGTGTGCATAGACAAATATTCATACAAACTATATACATGTACATATATTAACGTACATACATATATGTACATATGTGTCTTAGACAAAAAGTGAAAACTGCTTTAAAAGAACACGCGAACGAACAAGCCCGAAAATCTAAGACTTTTAAGTGAGACACAGCAAAACGCATAAAATAAACAATAATCCGTTAAAAATTGATAACCTGGCTGCAAAGCACACAGAAACACAATTACATATTGCAGCACATGAAAATAGAAATATGTAAATAAATAAAAAAAATATATATATATTTTGCTTTTTAAAGAAACCACACCCACAAATATTTTAGATGTTGTGAATGAAATGTGTTATATGGTTTAATAATAAATAAAGGACTCAATTATAAAAAATAATAAACAATAAGTCTAGCTCCATACGTTTTTATTAACATATATGTACCGCCTTTTGTCTATGTGTTATACTTTAATTTCAGACTAAGAGCATTTAAGTGCAGTACATATGTATGTTTGTTTAAATGCCTTATGTAAATTTATTGGATGACTTCGAAAATTTTCCGATTACAAAAAGCATTAATTGAAAAGAAATTAAGAAAGAAGATTTATAGAACGGTTTGAAAATGTTCAACTTTATAAAAAAAGGCGTATCCGTATCGTCTGGAAGTACTAGCGACAGAGAAAAAGCTGAGAGGGAGGAAAAAGAGAAACGGAAACGTGAAAAGAAACAACGTAAAGAGGGAAAAAATTCTTCGGGTGTACCGGGCAGTATGAGTACTGAGGAATTGTTGCGTTTGGATGAGGCAATACATGTAAGAAATCAAAAAAATCTAAGACTATTTAAAGAGTTTTTTTTATTACACAGGTACGAAGATCCTTAAAAATTCGAGGACGGCGGAAGGAGAAGGAAAAGTTGCCAAGTGGAATAACAGCTGATTATAGTGCAGAGTTTTTTGCTGCACTCAATGCAGATGCTTCAGGTGGTAGTGAACTAGATAGGGGAAATGAGGAAATTGTGGCATCTGTAAACACGACTATTGAAAGCCGCTATAATGGCAGTGGTAATACTAGCATACATTCCATTTCAGAATCGACGGCCTATTTGAGTGGAATTGGGGACGTATCTAAGGTGGGTCATACAGTTTATAAATTCTTCGATATTTCAATAGTTGAAGTATCTTTTTGTTCTTTATTATAGAGTCGTTTTATGCTTCCTGTTCCACCAAAACCTCCAAAGCGAGGCATACTAAAAGGCTCGCGAAGTAACATTAGCAATATACACGAAGAAATTACGGTTGCATCACCAGACGCCTTGATTCGGAATACAATTCAAAATGAAATGATTTTTGATGGCAACCGAAGTATGGGCGGTGCTGGATCTATTGGTTCGAGTTCCAGTCAACATGGAACCTCATTTACATCAGTAGAAAGTTTACGGAGTGATGAAGGTGGTATACAACGCGCAATGACTTTGCCAACAAGTGCCCGTTATACAACACATGTTCCCCATGCAAATCTTAGAGTTATGACCTCACCTTCCCCAAGCGCTGATAGTCTTACAGATACTACAAATTCCTCATTTGCCACGCCACCATTCTCACTTAGCCCCATTGGAGAATCCCAAGGCATAGAGCGCTGGTCTAGGGTACAAGCATTTGAAGATGCTGATTTACCACTGCCCCCAATCAAATTGGTAAAACTACCACCTCCGAGATCTTTGACTATTCGCCGCAAAAAGTCTCCCCGACAAGATTTTGGTTTTAGCTTGCGTAAAGCTATTTGCTTAGACCGTTCCGAGTCTTTGGCAACTCCGGCCTTTAAACCAGTAATTTTTGCCGAACCGGGTGCTGGTGGCGGTTCCACTGGCTTATTGCCCGGCGATCGATTGCTGAAAGTCAATGGAAATCCTGTATGTCATTTGGCAAGGGAACTTATTATAGAAATGATCAGAAATAGTGGTGAATCTGTTACTGTCGAAGTAAGTGATCTTTTAATTATGCCTTGTATTAAAATGTATGAATTTTTTTTTTTGTTTGCCTTTAGGTCCAGCCTGTTTCCGAACTAGTTGAATTAAGTCGTCGATGTATGCCTCAAAATAATATAAATAATGTCGACGATACTGATCGTGCGCTTCTTAATGCTAACAACTGCAACACTTTAAAACGCAGTGCTAGTAAACGAATAAAGGTAAGTAGATATATAGAATGATTTGATTTTAATCGCAATATTTTCTAATCGCGTTTACGAATAAAAAATATTTCGGTAATTGCTATTATTGATTTATCGCGCTTTTAATACTTTGTATTTTAATTTGAAAGTACAATTACATTTTTGTATACAAACAACGCGGAAATCTTATAGAAAGCATTTTTATTAAAAAATATATGATATACATTTTTTTTGTATAACATGGACAGATAGTAACAGCAATCCATGTATAATTCGTCTTGTTGGCTTTCTTTGTATTAAAAGAATGAAATAAAATAAAGAAATCATTGTTAGACCCCTTGTTCAAATGACATAACGTCGTGAATTTTAAGATAATCGATTTTGAAGGTTCAGAAATTTTTTCTGAAAAAACTACTCGATAGGATTTTTTGATTTTTATACCACATATTCGTCATAAAAAGATAATTCTGAATAGATGCTTTTTATCTTCAGATCGCATCTACAACGGTATATTTTCTAATGGTAATAAAATTCCTGTTGGCTCTATACGCCACCTCAGTCATATTTCCCTGCAAATACATACACGTGGAGCAAAATGGCATTAACAAAGCAATATAACACATCTAAAATTTTTTATAAAATAAACAGTATATTCATTTGAAATAAAAACTATTCACAAGTTATTAAAAGATACATTACATTATAACAAAATTAACTTCTTAATTTATTTGACTTAGGTAGTAATTTTTGTTTTTTTCATATATAAAATTTAATAACAGTTTAAGATCGGAAATTTTTCATTTTGAATTTTTTCTTCTCTTAAATATGTGTTTCAAAAATATTTAACGGTGTTGGTTACTGATTCCGGAAACCTCTTTTTATACCCTCCACCACAATTAGTTGTGAAGAGGTTATAATAGGTTTCCGTATAAAAGTTTTTCATTATAAATCTCACACCCCATACAGTATATATATTCTGGCTCCTTGAGTAATTCTTAGTCGATTTAGCCATGTCTGTCTGTCTTTCCGTCTGTTGAAAATATGCTCACTTTCGAAAAACTTAAAAGAAATGAACAAACTTGGTGTCAAATTGCTTGTAGTTAACGTAAACAGTTTGGGATTGAAATACAGTAACATCGGTTTAGTAGGATCAGAGCTATGAATCAAAATGTGGAACCACCACCTTATAAAAATTGATAATTTTGTTAGATTTTGCAAAAATTCGTTTTATTCGACTGAAAATCACGCTGTAAAATTTCGTGAAGATCGGTCCATAATTTACCCTAGGCCCCATATAAACCCTACTCCCGGAAAACGGTTTAGTACGCCTAAAACCGTAATGAATAATGCTATCATAACAAAATTTGGTACGTCACAGTTTTATAGGACTAGAAATGACACCGTTAAAATTTGTGATGATCAGTTAATCATTTACTATAGGCCCCATATAAAGCCCACTCTGGTAAATTAATTAAATACGCCTAAAACCGTAGCAGATATATTTATTGTGGTAAAATTCCTTCCAACTTAGTTTTATATGGCCTGAAAAAATGTTATTCATTTTGTGATATACGGTCCATAATTAACCTCATATCTGATATTTAGCAGCCTTCTGAAATTTACTGTAAACGCTAAAACTAATTTCACCGCTGTTTTGCAATATATTAAAATGTATGTTTTTAATACCAGAAATTACTCTGCAGAATTTTAGGATGATGGGTAATGGGTTACCATGGCTCCAATATAAATCCCCCTCCCCAAAATCATTTAAGTTCGGCTTAAACTGTTACGAATCATGATATTTCACTAAAGCCAGTTAAAATTACTAAAAAAAAGCATAAAACTTTCTGATTGTCGGTCTTTAATTTAATAAAGATCTAAACCGCAACCAATTTTAATGCTTTTATAAAGATAACTATCACTCTTGAAATATTAGAATTGTCGGTGGAGGGAATCGAAGATTCGGCACAGCCGAATATAGCACTCTTACTTGTTTTTTTTAAGAGTAAGAGAAAATATATTCTTAATAATTCTTTTTTAGAGAATATATACTGAAAAATATTTGCATTTAACAATACTAACTCCACGTAGAGCAAAATGTCCATCAGCAATCAATTTCCATGTTTTGTATTGAAATTTTTCTCTATACGCCACTAAATGGCATATGGTGCAAAATGTCAGAAAACATTTTTGTTTTGAAGGATATAGAGCAAAATGGACACGATTTATCTCAGCCATCAGACGAGATAGCCGAAAACGGATTGCAGATTTAAAAAATTTGGGGTCGAAAACCTAAGCACTTAAACTTTCGGACGACGATAAAACATAACCCATGAATCGCTAAAGAATATTTAAGCTTACAATGGACTTCATATTTCTCTTATAAACGGCATTATGCAACCTTTAAGTAAGATATGTTATTTACAACTTTCACATTTCTTGTTATATTTCGATATAAAAAATGTGTATAACAAACGGCACAACGTTGGCAAAGCATTTCCTAAGATATTCGAAGCGTTGGCAAGACAATACAAGTTCTAATTTTGCAGTGTTATGCCAACACTAAAACGAGAACGTCGTTACAGGGTTGCCCAACTGTTTTTAAAAACGTTGACAAAACACACTGAAAACCACAATTTAAGTGCTTTCTCAATATATATTTTTTTTGCTACGTATACATATTCCCAATGCTTCAAAATCACAATGTATTCCCAAAGAACCAATAACTAAGAACAAATGTTTTAATTAATGGAAAAACGATATTAAAAGGGAAGGTACAATTAAAGGGTATTTAAGGTGTACCGTTAAAGGGGAGACAGTCAATAATTTAAGGATATAAATTGCGTGAAACGCTCATATTTGCCATTTAAAATAAAACAAACCCTCAAAATCACTTATCAAACGAAGGTTGCCCTCTACTGGACATCATTCATTTTGATCCCATAAAGCACGTTATTGATGAAATGCATAAGCTTTATCTCGGATTTTTTTGGTCATCCAGGGACCTAGGATTATACAAATGTCGTTAAAGATTTTGACCAGAAAGAAATTGAAATAGGTTAGAACATGGTGGATGTTGGGAGTATTCCTACCAAATTTCATAATGAAACAGTTGCGATCAGTCTTTTACAATAATAACTTAATTTATATTCTACTTATTACTTATAAATAAATAAAAATGAAAACAAATAAAAAGTAAAACAAATTTTTTTTAAAAAAGCAGAGATCTTACACGGGAACTAGTCAAGTAATTTTTAATACAATTTGTCAAATTGGGTGATTTTAGGGATTAAATTCTCAAACAAATTTACTAAAAAATTAGATTTTTAACTAACTTTGCAAACATGTTCAAAAAATAAACAATTTGAGTAAAATCACTTAAAGCTTTAGTTATACGTTGGGTTGTTTTTTTTTTTTAAATGCATATCGCATTTGATCAGTTTTTGGAAAATAAAATAGCGTGCTTTTTTGGGTACTTTTCGGTGATGAAACGGTTCGTTTAAAAATTCATTTTCACATGCCTTTAATATTTAATTAAAAATTGTTTTGGCTCTACTGAAAATTCCGATTTAATATCCTTATTATGATCAAGTGCGATGTCAAACACATTTTTAAGTAACTTCAAACTGGTTTTTTATAACCACATCTAGTTGATTAAGTGACTTTTTTCCTTTTCGACGCCTCATTATTTTAACATAGGCATGTCATAGGCTGTAGTCAATTGGTAATTTCTGCATGACTTTTAAATTGACTACTAATTACTTATTTTTCAACCAATTTGTAGTTAATTAATAGTTTAGTCGGTTTATTATAAATTATTTAAATTTTAAATAACTTTTGTCAAAAAAATATATGTATGTATACATATAAACATACATATGTATGCACATATATCTATATACATTAGGGTGGCCGTTATTTTTTTTATTGTGATTTCTTATATTCTCCCCCCCTAAATCGGTTCAGTTTTATGTAAAAAAAAATACAAAAAAATTACGTAGCGATAAGTTGTGTTTTAGGGAGGGCGTCCGCCCCTCAAAGTTTGCCATCAAGCCATTTATTCAAATGTAATTTGTTTGCTTATGACTATCTTCTAAAAACAACATTTTACAAGAATATGATATATGGCAATATTTTAGCTCTTCTAGTCAACAACATAAGCCTCTAAGAAAGTTTTTTGCTAAAATCAATATTTTAGAAAATAATTAAGAAAATAAAAACAAAATACCAAACATTTTATATATATAAAAGGGGGATTTAATGTCAAGTGACCCAATTTTGAAATAGATGTCTTTCGATTTAAATGAAATTTACACCAATTTTAGTACTGTTAGATAGTAGCTTAGACACAAATTTTCAACAAGATCGGTCAAAAAGAGTTAGAGGGGGTCAAAGTTTGACATTTTGGCCATACAGGTGTTCTTTCTCATCCATGTAACTTATTACCTATTGGTGTAAGCAAAATTTGTCCCAAGTAGCTTAGATAGCTTTTTGATCAAACTTTTTAAAAAAATTTTTTTTGTTTTTTTAAAAAATTTTAAAAATTTTTTTTTTTTAAATTTAACACTTGGCTAAAAAAAATAAAAAAAAAGTTTTAAATTTAAAAAAAAAAATTAAAAAATTTTTTAAAAAAAATATTTTTAAAAAAGATTGATTAAATAGCTATCTAAGCTACTTGGGACAAATTTTTCTAACACCAATAGGTAATAAATTACATGGATGAGAAAGAACACCTGTATGGCAAACTTTGACCCCCTCTACCTCTGAAACATTTTGACCAATCTTGTTGAAAATTTGTGTGTAAACTACTATCTAATAGGACTAACCTTGGTGTAAATTTCATCCAAATCGGAAGAGATCGATTTCAAAATTGTGTCACTTGACATTAAATCGCCTTTTTTTATATATAAAACGTATATAAAATGTTTGGTATTTTGTTGTTATTTTCTTAATTATTTTCTAAGATATTAGTCTTAGCAGAAAACTTTCTGGGAGGCTTATGTTGTTGACTAGAAGAGCTAAAATATTGCCATATATCATATTCTTGTTAAATGTTGTTTTTAGAAGATAGTCATACGCAATTAAATTACATTTGAATAAATGGCTTGATGGCAAACTTTGAGGGGCGGACGCCCTCCCTAAAACACAACTTATCGCTCCGAAATTTTTTTGTATTTTTTTTTACATAAAACTGAACCGATTTGGAGGGGGAGAGTACAAGAAATCAAAAAAAAAAGTTCTCCATACAACTAACGGCCACGCTAATATACATATGTGTAGGTATATAGAGAGATAATTATTTAAGAAAATTTTGCATCAAATTTCTTTAAATGATGATGTATAATAGTGCTGAAATAAATACGCTACATAATTGCTAGTACATAAATAGATTTGAATGGCTTTAATTTTTAATTTTTTTTAATTATTTTAATATGTTTGAACATATTTTTTTCATTTGACTTCATGGCATGCTTGTTAAACTTATTTTGCTTTTATTTGTGTTTTACGTGTGCCTCTATGCAATATGTTTGGTTGATATCTGCATGAGATTTAAACCAATTTGTAGTCATTTGAAAAATAGTTAATTTATAGTTAGTCTTTTTGCAACTGACTATATTATTTACTCCAGGGAAATGACAAGTAGATATTTATAAGTACCTTAAAAAACTTACTGCCTTGATTTACTTGAAAAAAAAACTCATATTTGTTTTTGTTTTCAATATACATAAATTTCCAAACGAACATTATTATTTTACTTTTAAAAACAGGGAGTTAATATTTTCCAACGAATTTAAGTCTTCTCTACGTTAGTATTTGATTTATACCAATCCTGACAACGTATGTACGTATGTATGCCCTTTGCTAGAAAAAAAATAATACATGGGCAATTTCATAGTGACGTGTGTGACCGCGGTACTCATATTTTTTAATATATTTCAAAAATATAAAATTGATAATTTAAAAAAAGTATGTGATTCACAAGAATGTTAAGCTTTAAAACTTTTAATAACAGGTATACATTGAAAAAACAGGATATCTGCTCAAAATGGCCATCAGAAGGCTGTGACGGGTGTGACCTTACAAATTTTAGTTTTTAGATAATTATGACTAAGGATAAATTCTGTAACATTTCCGCAGATTGCGCACAAAGACTTTAGTGCAGTTAATCGTTCAAAGTTTTTTGGATTTTATTATATACCTATTGCCTGGAAAAAAAATTTTATTAAAAAGAAACTAACTAAGGTCGGGGTAAAGAAAAAAAAATGTTGTACAGACTTTGTTGTTGTCGGCAAGTAACCTGCGCAACTAACTTGCCGAGTCTGAAAGGGGTCTTATGAATTTTTTTTAATATTGGGTAATTTTCACTACTTCATCTTCATCTTCATCTTCATCTTCATCACTACTTCATCTTTAGAAGCGCATGACAAATGTTAAAAATATTGTACCGATATTTGAATTAGGATGCTAAACCGTCCTGGAATACGTGCACAACTTTCAAATCAGGCTTTGTTTTAATGTCTTTAATAATAATTTTTAAGAAAACCCAAACACTGTGATTTCTTATCCATCATATTCTTCTAAGCATCTCTTCTTTTCCTGTCCCTTTGTCTTTCTAAAGCCAGATGCAGCAGTTCATATTTTATTTATTTAATCTAAGTTTCTTCCTTTGCAACCGTTTTCTATTTTTGGCATCCCTTGAAAAAATATGAATTATCCTTGGTGTGACTGGTGTGATCAAATATTTCCTTTAACTAAATTCTCTAATATTAAAAAGGTGGTGCACAAAATATAATTTTATTATTAATTGCACTTACTTTGTTATTGTTGTAAAGTAACAATTTTATTAAACTTTTTTAACTCTTATTGTGACGGGTGTGACCGAAAATTTTAATTAACAAATTAATCCATAAAACTCTTATTATTAAACCTACAAACTAGAAACTTCAACAAAAAGTAAGCAAGAGTATAACTTGTATTTCCAGAGATAGCGGTTTTAAATAATTCTCAGAAAGGGATTAAAAAAATTCAAAATAAACGAAAAATGTTCAAAGAGGTAGAAAAGACTATTCAGTTTATGCCCATTTCAATTATATATATATGTTCCTTTAACTCCCATTGGAGCATAGGAATACTTGTATGAAAGCCCCTAATGGATGATGATAAGGGTAAGTATGTGAATTATATTCTTCATATACATATGTTGAAGAAAACGTCCCATAACTGCCTAGGAGTCGTCCCTAGGGGATTAAATGTATGACCGACATTCACTAGTTTTTTGTCCTTAATATTTTCTCAAAACATCTTGCCCCTTATCACCGTCCATTAGGGAGGCTTCCATACAAATATGGCGGTTTAATGAAATTATTAAATTTGGCCTCTGCAGCGCCCAGGATGCTCCTAGACGGGTCAAATGTATGACCAACCGCACTTTGTTTTTCATATATAATTTTTTTCTAATAAACTAACCCTTTATCTTCATTTCTTAAGGAGGCAAACATACAAAAATACAGGCTAGAAAAAAAATAAAGGCTAGAAATGTATTGAAGAAAAAGGCCCATAACTGCCAAGGAGTCACCGACCTCCATTAGTCTTTCGTCCTAAACATTTTCTCAAAACATACATGTCCTTTATCTCCCCCCCCGCCCTTAGGGGGGTTGGAGAAGTGAAAATTAAAAACAAAATAATTTTCCGGAAAATTCCGGGCATACTAACTATATACATGTACATTAGGGTGGCCGTTATTTTTTTTATTTTGATTTCTTATATTCTCCCCCCCTAAATCGGTTCAGTTTTATGTAAAAAAAAATACAAAAAAATTTCGTAGCGATAAGTTGTGTTTTAGGGAGGGCGTCCGCCCCTCAAAGTTTGCCATCAAGCCATTTATTCAAATGTAATTTGTTTGCGTATGACTATCTTCTAAAAACAACATTTTACAAGAATATGATATATGGCAATATTTTAGCTCTTCTAGTCAACAACATAAAGGGGGATTTAATGTCAAGTGACCCAATTTTGAAATAGATGTCTTTCGATTTAAATGAAATTTACACCAATTTTAGTACTGTTAGATAGTAGCTTAGACACAAATTTTCAACAAGATCGGTCAAAAAGTTTCTGAGTTAGAGGGGGTCAAAGTTTGACATTTTGGCCATACAGGTGTTCTTTCTCATCCATGTAACTTATTACCTATTGGTGTAAGCAAAATTTGTCCCAAGTAGCTTAGATAGCTTTTTGATCAAACTTTTTAAAAAAATTTTTTTTGTTTTTTTAAAAAATTTTTAAAATTTTTTTTTTTTAAATTTAACACTTGGCTAAAAAAAATAAAAAAAAAGTTTTAAATTTAAAAAAAAAAATTAAAAAATTTTTTAATAAAAATATTTTTAAAAAAGATTGATTAAATAGCTATCTAAGCTACTTGGGACAAATTTTGCTAACACCAATAGGTAATAAATTACATGGATGAGAAAGAACACCTGTATGGCAAACTTTGACCCCCTCTACCTCTGAAACATTTTGACCAATCTTGTTGAAAATTTGTGTGTAAACTACTATCTAATAGGACTAACCTTGGTGTAAATTTCATCCAAATCGGAAGAGATCGATTTCAAAATTGTGTCACTTGACATTAAATCGCCTTTTTATATATATAAAACGTATATAAAATGTTTGGTATTTTGTTGTTATTTTCTTAATTATTTTCTAAGATATTAGTCTTAGCAGAAAACTTTCTGGGAGGCTTATGTTGTTGACTAGAAGAGCTAAAATATTGCCATATATCATATTCTTGTTAAATGTTGTTTTTAGAAGATAGTCATACGCAATTAAATTACATTTGAATAAATGGCTTGATGGCAAACTTTGAGGGGCGGACGCCCTCCCTAAAACACAACTTATCGCTACGAAATTTTTTTGTATTTTTTTTTACATAAAACTGAACCGATTTGGAGGGGGAGAGTACAAGAAATCAAAAAAAAAAAGTTCTCCATACAACTAACGGCCACGCTAATGTACATATGTATGTATGTATGTTTGTTGCAGTTTTATGTTCCAATATTGGACCGTTAAAGTAATGTTTTAGCATTGTAATTTACATTTTAATCGAGATTTTTATTTGTTCTAACTTAAGAACAGTTTTTACTAAATGTTCATTTTTGTATAAATATATCGTGAGCTTAAATGCAAAAAACGTAACTAACAAAAAATTCAAAGTCGAGTTTTTAATTAATTATTATGAATGCCATTAAACACAGTTATTGACAAAATGTTACACTTCTACGTTCAAAAATTACGCTTTTATTAACAAAAAAAACAAAGGGGCGTAACTAAAGGTATGTTTATTTGATGAATGCAAAACGAAGTAATTTCACATGTGTTTTCTAACAAAATATAATGAAATGGTTTTCTTTAAAAATTGTTTAAAGAATTCCATGGGCGACTTATCGATGCAGGTTTATTGACATGTTTCAAGTTTTTATTTTAAAAAGGTTATTGCTTCTCCTTTAAAATTATATTTTTATTAGTTACGGCTTTTTGCATTTTAGCTAACGATATAATATGCATAGATGCAATAGTTAGGTATATACATACATACAAATATGAACTTATATACATAAACATAGATATGTACCTATGCATATGGATTGCACACCTTTTTGAACCTACGTAACATATTAAACAAACTAATAGTTTTGTAGTTAACAAACAGCAACGTTCGTAGATCGCTGAATGATACCCGCGTTGTGGTTCTGAGTAACTCAATTTGTTTATTGGATTGAGTGTGAGCGTGTACCCAGTTAGCATTTTATGAAACTATTGATCATATCGCACTGGTTCCTCTAAAGAGAGTCAATTCAACATTTTTCACGTTTTGCAAGAAATCGATGTACAGTGGTCATATCTACACACTGTAGAAATCTTAGATCAATTGCTTTAGTAGTTTGCAAAAAAAAAAAAAAAAAAAAAACAATTGTATCCCCCTTGTAGTAACTCTTATAATACAAAGGGGGATACAACTGAATGTTTTTATATATATAGATATATAGAAAGAAAAATTTTTTTTTGTCTCTACTCTCTACTGTAATTGTTTCAGGGCTGTGGAGTCGTCAAGAAAAAGTTATAACTCCGACTCCTTCCGCTGAAATTTTTTAAGTACGACTCCGACTCCAACTTCGACGCCTACTCTAACCTTGATTCTAATATTTTATGAGACTTGTTCTTATTTGACTTTAAACTCTTTTTTTTAATTCAGTACCTTTTAATTTAACCATAGCAAGAAAATGATTGTGTAAAAATTTCAAATCGATATTTTAAATCTTACGTGCCGAACATTGTCCTTTAAAATACTAGTTATTAACACATGAGTAGGAGAGCTGCAAAATATTTGTTTTAAATTTTGGAAAAAATGCAAAAAACATATAGCGCCCGATTAAATAGACAAAATGAGTTGAACTTTTTTGATTCTAAAGTGTTTTGTCATTTTGACTAATAACTCAACATTTGAAAAATTTAAACCAACTGAAAAATAGAAAAATAATGAATATAATTTTGGAACGAACGAGTTTTTTTACGAACTTTCGAAAGAAACGAGTTTTGCTGCAATCCGTATGGGATCATTTAACTTCATTAAAATTATGCAAACAGTGCAAAAAAATTTAACAATAGTTCTGTAGGGTCAAATTCACATCTTTTTCAAAATTCGTTTTTTATACCGTTGGAATTTATAGATCTGTGAATTTTTATAAGTCCTATCTAATTTCGAGAGAGAAAAGTTGAAAACAACACCAAGTCCAATATGCTTAGACGTTAAGGGCATCAAGTGTATTAAGTGTTGTTTACCACAGAATTTGTAGATGCATCATAAGTCCTGTTTTGTAAATTGTGAAGTGAGGTCTTTTGTTTTTAATATACATAAATTAAAACACTCATTTTGGTCTTGTTTTATTTATTAAGTCAAATATTTCCACCAACTTTGTTAATTATTCTCACTTTGTTAATTATTCTCAGGAAAATTAAATATATTTTTTTTAAACAGCATCTGCATGTTTAAAAAGTTGTTACTTCTACAATTTTTATAACACATTTTGAAGAAAAACGTAACGAAAAAATGTTGTAAGCCTTCTATTATTTGTGGGAAATAACACCCCTTTTGTTGTTGGACTTGGTGCTGTTTGTCTCAGGGCATGGAACAGTACCAATACCATCATAGAAGGTATTAGGATAATATAAAATATTCGGACAAAAGAAAATGGTTATACAGAAATAGAATCATTTGCGATTTTTCACATGTTTTTGCGGTTTATCTCCCATCTGCAGAGTTAAAAATATGAATTTTTTAACAACTAAATTGAAATCTTTTTCTTCAGTGTACTCGCCATTGCTTTTTTCCGTTCCAAATTCAATATGATTATTGTCCAAGACCGAAATTTGAAATTGCAAGTCTTTATTATCTCTACAATTTTCCCTTAAGTGAGTAGATAAAAGTATTCTTAAATCATTTTCGGGTTCACGCCCACATTGATGGGAATTATATCTGGAACAATGTCATATATTTTTCCGAGCTCCTTTTCCTTTTTTTCTATTATAATTCACCTTGAAGGTTGGAACTTAAAATGTAGTTCACTTAATGCTTTCACCACAGGAGCTACATCAGATTTCAAGTCATATATATGAACATGGCTACAAAAACATTTGTTAATATACGATAAACAAAAAAACAACTTGTTTACAAATTTAATTTTTAAATTTCTTAATTCGGCTCTATTTCATTAACGATATCTTGGCGAAATTCAAACAGAAAGGTTAAACAGTGAACCAGCGAGTGTTGTTACAGAAATTTTAGGTCACATAAAAAAATAGAAAAGGACATGCTTCGATACAATCTATATATTTATTTTCATAAATTGCTAAAAGATCTGTCAAAATAAGATAATATCTCAATTTTTTAATTTTTGAAACTCACCTACTATATGTAAAGTGTAATGGTCCATATTTTCTGACTTCACAATTTCAAAAAGCAGACCCTCTTATGGCCAATTTCACCAATTTATTTATATATCAATTCATGTTTAAAATTCGTTTTTTTATGTCAGATAAAAATAAAATTATATGAAAAATTATATTTAAATATGAATTGATATTTAAAAAGAATTGGTGAAGTTGGCCATTAAAATTTTTTTATTTTGAAAAATATTAGAAAAAATGTTAATGCCAAAAATTTCGGAGTCGGAGTCGCTAGTTTTTGTGGGTACTTCGACTCCGGTACAAAAACCTCAACTCCGACTCCACAGCCCTGAATTGTTCTGTCTTTTTTTTTACTGTTTGCAATCATTTTTTAGATTTTTATCGTTTTAATTATTTGACGAACATTTTATTAGAAAATTTGACAACTTTGAACACAGTTAAATTCCTTAATATTTCGAGCCCTAACCGCGAAAATAACGTAAGCGGCATCATATTTAATTTTTGTTTTTTTTTTAATAAATGACTTTATTGGCAACACTTGCTTCATCTCCTAAAATGTCATGGCCACAAAGGTACCGTTACGATTTTATAGCAAGAGCAATTTTATCGTAAGCGACAAATTTCATACAAAATTTATATGAAATAAAACAAAAAAAAACTGTCCTGTAAAATTTTTTACTCCATCTTGCGATTCTGCCCTGTTTAAATTATACTACATTGGAATGTATGTATTATATTTATTTTTTAATAACACTCCGCTATTAAACAGTAGTTAAATTATCGCATTTATTATTAACATTTATTTTGAACGAAAATAGAATAACTTAAAAAACGCCGAACAATTTAAGAATGTTGCAAACTATTTATTGATACATTTTATTTAAGCAAAAACTGCAAGAGATTAATGGCCAATTTTCAGGATTGATATTAAAACACATTTATGTTTAAAATCGTTTTAAATACAAAATTCTTTTTTTCACTAAATACTTAAATGATACTTAATTCACCGATGTGGTGCACTTAATACCATGTTCACACGGACAGCAATATTCGTGTTTGGCTCTCTTATTCCTGTTTCGCGCCCCAAACATGATTGAAACGACTTGTTTCCCCATACAAAATTTTGTGAGCGAAACAGGTCGTTTCATTATGAAACAGGCTGCGAAACAGGAAAAATGTACTATCATCTCCAATTTTGGTAACATTTATCGTTAGTTTATCTGAACTAGCTCTCAAAAAAAATCAAAACAAAGAAAAAAATTGATGTTTAATAAAATAAAGTGATAATTATAACCTAATAATATTAATAAAAGTATTAAATATTATATTTTCAAGTTTTTTTCACTTTTTTATCTACTTAAAAAAAATCACACTAACAACACAAAAAAAATGTCAAAATGAAACAAGAATGAATCGTATGAACAGCATGTTTGGCAAACTAGTTTCAGAGAGCGAAACGAGTGGTTTATATCGTCGTATGAACATAGCATAATTTCAACTTAAGTTTTCGTTGTAATATTTTAGCCCTCAATATCACAACAATACAACAACAACAAAAGGCAAAGCAATAACAATCAGCTGTTTTTTGAGACCACCTTGTAAATAATTATATTTTTTATGATATTTTTTTGTATTTAGTAGTGCAACCATACTTTTATCTTATTTAAATAAGACTTTTGAAATAAAACTAAAAAAATCAATCTGTAATTAAATACGATTTAATTTTTTATGAAAATTAACTTAATTTAGATTTAAAAACTATCCTGAAAATTGGGCATAAGTTTTAAAATTAGGTACACGCATCTTGGTTATCAATATGAACACAACATCCGACAAAATGTAGGCGGGATTGGAGAAGTGGGCGTGGCACAAAAAAAAGATTTATTCATCTATATATATAAAAATAAGTTGTCCTATTTTGTGATTTTATAACTCGAGAACCACTCAACCGATTTTCAAACGAGTAAATGCGTTGGAAAGGTCTACTTTCACTGATGGTTTATAAATATAGGTGGCGCTGTTGTCGTGATATTAAATATTGTTTTATTGATAGTAGATAGCGCTGGGGTCTAGTTATTAACAAAATTCTCCAGTATTTTATTTTTATTTAGAAAATCCCGAGCCGCGCCGGGACCAAACAGCTGGTATATGTATAAAGAAAGGTTTTTATATAACTTTCTTTTCTTATTGCACCATGGTGAAGGGTATATAATATTCGGTATAGCCAAATATAGCACTCTTACTTGCTTTAGAGTTTTCTTGAATGAAAATATAACTATCCCAACTATATTTTTTGTAAAAGATTTCAACTTATATTTTTAAAAAACAGAAAAAAAAATTTTTAAAAATGCAAACATTCGTCACTTCAAAACTAAGCAATAAATAGTCTGGTTATGATAAAAAACAAGAGCAGTTTTTGGTCGTCTACGTTAGCGAAATATCGATCTAAAAAGGCCAAACTCCAGCTCCAGATTTTTGGCAACTACTGAACATTAAGAACAGTTATATATCAAACACCCGTACGATCTATTTGGGATTGTTTTCGACTTGGTTTTTGTATTTTTAGCTTATCAATTTTTAAGCGTAAGCGCGAATCATTTTCAACGTATGTTGATTTATTAGTTTTTAGTCATTAAAAGTACTCATAAAAGACACTTTTCAGTGATTTGTTAAATAATGATCTGCCAAATGCTTGCGGGGTCTGATCGTGTGTGTGTATAGATAAAAGACAACAAATACATATGTATGTAAAAAGACAACAATTATTGTTTTAAAACACAACAACTAAATAAAAATTTGTGAGTAGTCTGTGCAACCACAAGAACAACTTCAGAAAAAATAACAAAAACAATACGAAAGTCAGCCACCCAGTAAAAGAAAAACATATTCATACGATTCTGGATATTTGTGTGTATGTATTTACATGCATTGGTGATGGGCAACTGTCGATGGTGACCACAATCGATATATATTTTAATAGTCTATTACAAACTATCGATAACACCGACATTATTATCGATTTGATTTTAATAAAACAATTAAAAAATTAGAACAATCTAGTTAAAGAATTCATGAAATAAACAAAAAAAAAATAAAACATACAGCTGCGGTCAAAAAAATAGAACCAGGATAGGTATAGAAAAGTTCTTCGTGAGATATTTGTAAATAGGCCAGGCCAAACTGATTTCATTAAATACTTGTCATAAGATACTTACAATATTTAATAAAAAGCAATTGATTTGGTTTTTTATTTGATATAAATTTTTAAAATTTTTTAAAACAACTAAAAAAACACTCAGTCAAAAAAATAGCACTACAGCTCTTATTCTACCTATATTAAAAATTAATACTTAAACTAAAAATAAATTAAAAATTTTGAATTCTGTTTTTTATGATGTCTTCTCATATTGAAATAAATATTTTGTTGCGTGCCCATTATTGATAATAACCTCTGCACAACGTTTTTGCATCGATTTCACTAGATTTTGGCACCTCTCCTTCGAAATTCTGTTCCAGATTTGCTGAACTGCCACCCAAAGGGCTTCGTAACTTGTTGGTTGTATTTAGGATACTCCCTTCTTTATATCTGTCCATAAGTTCTCGATTGGATTTAGATCTGGGGACTGAGCTGGCCATTCTATAACGTTTATTTTATTGTCCTGAAACCACTTTTTGGCAAGTTTGCTGGCATGCTTCGGGTCATTGTCTTGCTGAAAAACCCAACAAAGCGGCATTTCCTTAGAAACATATGGTAGCATTACTTCCTGAACAATATTAACGTAACGTTTCTTATCCATGATTGTTCTGATTCAATATATAGGTCCTACTCCATAGTAGGAAAAGCACCCCCATACCATAATGCTTAAACCACCATGTTTAACGGTTTTCGTTGTGAATTTTGGATTGGGATCTTCTGACGTAAGAACGCGATCCTTTGCGTCCAAATAAAAAAAACCTTGGATTCATCTGTCCAAATAACATTGCTCCACTTTTCAGTTGGTCATTCCAAATGAGTTCTTTCAAACTCCAAACGTTTTGCAACATGCTTACGTGAGAGCAGGCGCACTTTTCGGGGACTACAGGCATTCAAGTTATTGTCTTGCAACCTCCGACGAATAGTTTCAACACTTTCGGTCACACTTAGCTCCTTTTTTAGCTCTGTAGCTGGAATAAACGGGCTCTTCTTGCATTGTCTGACCAAACGCTTAACCATTTATGGTGGCAAAACTTTCTTGTGACCACGTTTTTCCGCCTTTTGAGTAAATTTTATTGCATTCACAATCATTTTCTTGGAGCACCCAATCAAATTTCTTATTTCAGAATATGATTCAGAAACCATTTTTTTTTTTATAAAAGCACGTTTTGCAGGTGTACAATGCTTTCCACGTCCCATTTCTATGAAAATCATTTTTTATTTTTTTTACCTTTAGTATTTGATCCTTTTATTTCAACTATTAAATCACTATTAATATTTTTTAAAGAATTTTTGTTATTCGGTGCTATTTTAATGACTGCACTGATGTGGAGTTTTTTTTTATAATTTCGATTATTGGAAAAGAACCGGTAACATTTTTTGGAAAAAATAATGACGCTCAGAGAGAATATACATATTACAACAGTATCACATAGAATAGGCTATTGGTGCTATTTTTTTGACCGACTGTACATATCGCTCATATGCAGCAACATTGTCATAACTAAATATATTAGTTTTACAGAAAACGACTTGAGGGCAATTATTGAAGCATGCCGCTAGTCAAAGGTAGGGCTTTGTCGGACATATAACAAGTTACTTTTTATTTCATTAAAACTTTAACCTACCCGGTTGGAGGGGAGGAACTTGCCTTTAAAGTATTGCTCACTTTCAAAAACTGTCAAAAACTTTTATTACGTGGGACAAAATCCTATCGTTAACTATCGCCAAGTTGTCATAATGGAACTTAAAGTAAAAAATTTACACGCAACATAATAGAAACAGAAAATTTTTTCTTCTTTCAAGAGTTGAGTCTACAAAATCTTCATTAGATATTATAACCACTTTAAAAATCTCCTGATTTACTATGCATTCGTGATAGGTATTAAATTGAGATTTTTTACTAATGACGTTGTTGCAGCAAATAAGCGATATGTATATATATTTTTGCAAAATACCACTCCAGTACCATGTGGGGAATGTTGTTCTGATAACAAAAAAAAAAAAAAAAAAAAAAACAGTTTTTTAAGTTGATTCGGTGAAAAAAGTTTCCACACCGAAAGCGATTAGAAATCGCTTTAAATGTCTAAAATTTTAATTTTTAAAATATTTTAAAATATTTTAATTATTAAAGTTAAAATAAGTAAAAAATGCTAGAAATTGTAAGATAAAAGCATTAACTTTAATGTGCGTATGGTTTAACATAGTGGATAAATGTATATCCTGCACCATGATATTTAATTTTAGACGGTTCTCTTTCCCAGTGCCTTAAGAAACATTCATTAGCTTTCGTGAAAAATATTTACAAAAACAAAAAAGTTTCCGCACCGAAAGCGGAAAAGTGGCATCACGGCTTTGCGGTGGTATTTTTGTTATTTGCAAAAATTGCAAAAAGTTATTGCCCTAATGCATATGTATACTTATATATACATACAAATGTACAAAATAAAGAGTAAAGGTAAGCTCCGTAACCGTTGAACCGATCGTTTTGAAGCTTTTACAGTTATTACTGATGGTCTAGCAGCACCTATAGGCTATATACATATTTTTTTTTTTTGAAATTTTAAGTTGTTGTGGCACCTCCCATACAAAGGCAATATAGATTTCTATATATCTGGAGAACTGTAGCAGTAAAATTATCTAAATTTAGTACAACATGCTTTGTTATCAATTTTACAAATTTTATTGCAACGGTAGCGAAGTGCACGGGGTTAAACTAGTATGTATAAATTTTCAGAAAATAAGAATTTTAATCGGTAAGAAATTAATTTTTTTTTTTTGTAAAAAAACAAGCATATCATCTTTATTTTGTTTGAGGTGACATCGTCTATCCTTAAAGCTTTTTTCAGAAAGCACTGAAGTAGCAAAGATTGTAAAATATTTTAAAGGCACGTAGTTTTTTGAAATTGGCTTTTGTTCTCAATCCAAAAATATATTTAATAATTTAAGTTGAGGAGCTCTATAACAAAACGTAACAATTCCACTAATACAGGTTGCTTATAAAAAAAAATGAATATAAGCCAGTACGATGTATGTATGGGAAACTGTTGCGTTTTGATCCGGCTCAAAGTAAATAAATTCGTTACAACAATGACTAAAATGTTTTTAATATGCAGGATAGTATTCAGTAAAAAAGCATTAAATCTTGAAAGTGGATTTATTGCGTTTTGTTATGTTCCCGGACTTTTTCATTTCCCGGGAAATCGGGATTTATTTTTAAATTTCCCGGAATCCCGGGAATTCCCGCTCAATACAAATCGATGCAAAATATTATTAAATTTAATTTATTTGAACAAATAACATATCCTGAGATCAATTAAATAAGTTTATTAATGCATTTAACTTTTTTATTTCTGTGCCAAAAAAAAAAAGTGCTTAATGGCACCTTAAGATCTTCATGTTCAAAAGTACATATGAGCAAAATTTCAATTATTTTGTAGGATTTTAGAGAAATATATAGCAAAATTACTTTTTGGTTCTATTTTTTTTTTCAACGTGCAATAGCATTTGGAATAATAAAAACTTCCCATCTGTGATATTAGGAGATTTTAGGAATAAAAACTTAAAAAACTATAACCGTAGAGAATTGATGATTATATTAAATTCGGATTAAATTTCAAAAAGCCACTTTTAAAGATTAACATTGTTCTCCTATAAAACTAAACAAATTGACTTAAGCACTTATTTCCACAGAATTAATTCAGAGCCAACAGCATTTATATAAAACTAAAAAAGTTTAATTATTATAACAAACTATTACAAAACATTTCTTTTAAAATAGGATTTTAGTTCAGAAATAGCATTTCCAGAATCGTTTGAAAGCCTATTTTTAATTTTTATCAAGAAGATTTCAAATAGAAAACACGTTTCATCTCTACGGATGTTTACCTTTATTGTCATAGGAACATTATATAATGGCTGACTTCAAAAACGTACTAATACAAAGTTCGTACACAATTTTACTACTGTATTTTAACAATGTACATGTACAAAGTACCGAAACAATGCAACTATGTGTTTTGTTTATTAAAACGTTTTGAAATGAAAGTGATGCAATGCATAATACTTTTTAAATAAATCTGTATTGCTTGCAAATTAAATGTCACAAAGCATCAACTTTAAAACCGATGCTCTGATTGCTTTTTTGATGCGTTACTAATACTTAGCAGTGACGTTTTGGAAGGGTTTGCATTGTATATATATTGTACTGCGGCGATATGAAACATTATACTTTGTTCTAATACAAAGCAATTGACGTTTTGGAAGTCAGCCAATCTATAGACACTTTCAGTGTCGAATCGAATAAGCGTTTCCTATATAAATAACATTTGTCATCATCTCTTACAGAATCTAATCCGAAAAATCTTTTATGCAGCTACTCTGCATATAAAATCATTAAATTTTTTGAAGCAAGTGGGAACAACTTCGTTTTTATAAAATAAATCTGGGTCTTTAAAAATGGAAAAATATTTATTTGGTGTAGTCATAGACTTTTTTTGTTTAAGAGCAGATGATAACGATTAGAAGCAGTTGTGCTAGACTTAAGTAATTTTACCCAAACAAAAAAGAAAAAAAAAATTAATTAAAGCAAGTTAAAATGCGTTTTTTTTTTGACTTAAGACCTTCTTCTTCATGATACAAGTTATTTATAATTATATCAGAAGTAAAGTTGCCGTAATTAAATTAAAAAAAATCCCGGGAATTCCCGCAAAAGTTTCCCGGGATTTTTTTCCCGAAAAATGTGCGGGATCCCGGGATTTTTGTCCCGGGAAATCCCGTACGAATAACACTACTCTTCAGTCCATTTGTTGTCGAAGAAGTAGTCGAATGTTATAAAAGTTGCATGAATGAAAGTGTGAGTGTAGTGAGTTTTTCGAACTTGCAATTGCATGTGTAGACTCCAGGTTACACTTATAATTGCATCTGTCGTAGATGTGCGAATAATAGGCTTTTTTTTGTATAAACGATAATCCTCAAACTAAGCCAACATTTTCTTGATGATCTATAGATCGCTGTGCTGCTATTCACGTGTAATTTTTACACATTTTTTATACTATCGCTATCGATAGTTCAAATGGTATTCCACATTTTCGATATGTCTTAACTAGTGATAGTGACATCGATCATTTTCCATCACTGACATGCCTGCATACATACATATAAATATTCTTCCCTACATCAGACGGAGCTAACTTAACCTACTACACACAAATAGGCAAACGAACAAATCTTTTCTAAAATCCCCCATAAAATATTGTTGTTACTTGTGTTGTTGTCGTTGTTTAGGTATAAAGCTTATTTTATGTCTTGTTTTTGTTGTTGTTTCTGTTGTTGCAAGTGAAGTCATTTGGTCGTTTGTGGGGAATATATTTGTCTAGACCTCATCAGTATGTTTCAAACCGCTTTTATACACGAACGATATTTCGCCGCTCAAAACGCAAATATAAACTTCAAATATAAATAATTTATTAGATCTACCTATAACTATTGATTGATCGTATACAAACATACATATGTATGTATGTATGTGTGTAATTATATTGATAGTTAGCTGTGATCCAAAGTATTTTAATTCTAATTTCTAATAGGTAGTTTCTTCCGCGCTGTCAAACACTCAATATATTGTTGTTTATGTTGTAACTAAAATTAATGGCATTAATAAGTGAATTAATTAAATAAAAACAGTAAATAACAGTAAAAAGTTTGCAATTGAAATACATACTGATGTACGATAATACAATTTATTAAATATTACATAAACTTAGTACATATTGGTCTAAAAATATTTACAAAGATGTTACTGGAAAATACTTACCTACTTACATCGGAAATTAAAAAACCTTTTTGTGTTCACATCACGTGTCAAATAAATATTTGTTATTTATTAAGTTAATTAATTTTTCTTTTACTCTGCACAAAGAATGAAGTAATCTTATTAAAGTTAAATTGCATATTTATGTACATACCTTTACCTATTTTTTTACTTAATATTCTGTTGCAGCATCTTGCAAAATGAACTTTGGGAAATTTGAAAACATGAAAACAATTTTGAAATTTTTGATGTGCTTACTGTAATAACACAAATGCGAAGATTATTAAAAAAAAACATTTGAGCATAGTAAATAAAATGTAGAGAATGTAGTTGAAAAAACATAAAACATTTGTAAATAATTAGGAATTGTAATGCATCCGCTACTACATGCTACCTACATACATAAGTGCATAATGCACTTTTCACAAATTTTAAAAACAACTTCAAAAATGTTTTAAAAATATAAAGAACAGGAAAAAATTGTAACCATACATATTTAAGATATTGTGTATTAGTAGAACCTCCATATTGTGAAAAATAATAAACTAAAAAATATTTTATCTAGTTCTTGACCGATTGTTAAGTCTATACATAAATATGTATGAATGTTTGTATGTATTTAACAGTGCTGTCAACTATTCACTACTAAACATTGTTAATTAAAAACAAATAAGAAAGTATGGTCGGACAGGCCGGACCATATGATACCCTACACCACAGTCAAGGCGAATTGACTAGAAGGTGAGGTCAACTCTACAACTACAATGCTTCTGTGGTCAGGTTGTCAAAAATATTGATAGTAAAAAAAATAGGTTTGTTTACATAAAAAACTAGTTTGTATACAAACTTTGACAAGTCGACCACCAAAAAAAAAACACCATATGTTGACTTGACCCCACCTTCTACTCAATTCGCCTTGCACCACAGTATATAAAAACTATTTTTGCTAGTGTACAATATTTGGGACCCATGGGCAATCATGTAGATGCCTAAAATCACGTTATGAGGTTGAGATTCAAGTAAAAGTTCTTTGTGCCGAATATTGTTTAAATATCGTCATCTATTTGAGATGTTGGAATGGTGGTTTATATGGGATCTGTGGTTAATTTTGGATCTTCCAAAACAAAATTTTGTCATGACGTGACAGTTTTTTGACCTAATGTATCTGACACCTAATCTCAATGTAAAATTGTCCGCTGAATTCAAATAAGAAGTCAGAATGGTCAAAAGTAGAACAGTTTTCGAGGTATTCCAAAAGAACCGTTATTTGTGAGTTTAGTAAAGATGATATCACTTAAACGCAAATATCTTCAAAAATATTAGACGGATTATAACTAAAATAAACATGGGTAGCTTGTAAAAATTGGTCAAAAAGTGACAGTTACAGTGGACAAAAAAATAAAAATATTTTAAAAAAATTAGTTCTTTTAAAAAATTAGAATAATCAAAAAATGAAAAATTATTAAATCAATGAAAGTTTGATTAAAAATAAAAATACAAAAATGTAAAAATAATTTATAGCAAGTAAATTTTAAACAATTGTTTCTTCACATTACCACCCTCCTAATTGCTAAAAAACGTCTTAATTCTTTAATTGTCCTAGGCTTAGTAAAGATTTGTATAGATTATATTTTTCTTTGAGTGGGACGAAGGCCATCAGAAGATAATTTGAATGAAAGAAAATCAATTTCACTTTTTCCAAAACTACATTTACCTTGATTTAATACAATACCAAATTCTTGGAATCGAACAAATATAATCTTGAAGTGCTCAAGATGTTGAGAAGTTGATTTTGAAAAAACTAGAACATCACCAATGTAGACGAAAACTCGAAGGACTTCATCCATTACCCATTAAAAACTTTCTCAATCCAAATGGCATCTTAAGAAATTCGTATAATCCAAAAGGGGTTATTACAGCAGTTTTAGGTATGTCAGCAGGATAAGGAGGAATTTGATAGAATGCACGAACAAGATCCAATTTTAAAAATACAGAACAACCAGCAATATTAACGTTAGCATCAGTGATATATAAATACCTATAATCACCTACACATCTCCACTCACCAGTTTTTTAGGTACCATGTGAAGTATGCCTAATTGAAGCAAAAATTTAAAATCGGCGTGCTTTGGCATACACGGGTGTGGTCCTGTTGTTCCTATGTGATGTTAGATGTTGTGTTTACTTTTTATTCCAGCAAATGCTGTTACTTGATATATATCTGGATAGTTCAATAAAAGTTTATTGTAAAAGCTGTCGTCATGAACTAGCACTTTAATTTCCAAAGATGGCGGTTTTAAAAGTTTTCCTGGAACATGTAATAATGTTGTACCACCAATTAATGCTTTTTTATTGAGATCTGGGAAAAGATGGTAATATTTTAGAAAATCTAAACCAATAATAGGTTCAGAAACATCTGCAATAACGAAGTTCCATGAAAACTTTCTACAAAGACCTAAATTAAGATGCATGATTTTAGTGCCGAAAGTCTGAATTTGAGAACCGTTTGCGGCAAAAATTTTGATTCGAATATTTTAAAATTTGATATGAAAAAAAGAGCCCCGAGGGATGACTGATACGTCTGCACCAGTATCAACGAGGAAACATTTATTTGAGTTATTATCTTTTACAAATAAGCGACACGAGGAAACTTGCACATCCGAAACTGTCGCAATATTCGAATGGCTCTTTAGTTTTTTGAAAAAGAACATGGTTTGATACATTTTAATGCTTTCTCGGCAAATCTATTGTGGTACCAACACCACTCTTTGTTTGCTTTCACACGTTTCATCTTTTAATGCTCAACTCTTATGTTTTTAGATGAGGGAAGAAAGAAGAAAGGGGGTTAGTACGGAGATGCCTGTCCTCGGTCAGTACGCTTTGTGTTTTTATTCGTTGGTATATGCACAACGATGGCTGCATGTAATTTCTTTCTTTTCTTTTTCTCTTTGATTCGCTGTTATTAAAATTTTTGTTGTTTTGAACCGAAAAAAGTTGAAACCGGTTGCTGCGTGTGATTATATTGGCATCTTTAAAAGGGAATTGAAAAGAAGTTGAGCATCAAAAGATGAAACGTGTAAATTTATACTTTGTTGCAGGATTTACTACGGTTTCTTGACTAACCAGAAGTGTTTTGGTTTACATTTCGCTCAATACTGCGACTACGTAAAAAATTGGTAAATTTCTTCTCTAATGCATCGATCTTTTGACAAAGCATAGATAAATTAGCATTAACAGGTACACAACTGTTTTCAAAAATTTGCGGTGGTCGAAGGGTCATAATTTTATCGGCCTGTAGAGCTAAAGCGGGAACATCACTTACTTGGCTTAAAACCAAAATAGATCTGACATCTTAAGGAAGTTGTTCCAAAAAAAGAGTTTTGAGTAACGAATCATTGAGTTGGCTAGAAGCAAGATTTTTCATCACTTGAAGAAAATGTGAAGGCTTTTGGTCGCCTAACTGATGACTTTTCAGAAGTCGACGAAGCTTGCACTCTTGAGATTCCGAAAATATTTGAGTTAGACGATCTTTAACAGCTTGGTACTTACTGATACCATCAGAGGGTGGCAATTCCAATATATCCGAAACGTGTGGCAAAAGATTTGAATCCATATTTGCAACAACGTACTGAAATTTTGTGTCATCTCGAGTAATTCCAGAAATACTGAATATTGATTTAATCTGCATAAACCAGAGCTTGGGGTTTTCTTTCCAAAAAGGTGGCAGCTTGTGTATATTTGAAGCAGCAACCTGTAGACTAAGAGCACCTTCAGCACTAGCTGTTTGAGTTTGATTTAATGTTCTTTGCAGAGAGGAATTTTTGATTTTATTTTAAAAGAGTTAAAAAACGCGAGGTCACCAATTAAATGTGATGATTATTAAACACATTTATTAATATAAAAATATTTTAATAAAATTAGTTCTTTTATTCACAAAAATAAAAATTAGAACAATCAAAAAAGTTAAAATTTAAATTAAGTTTGATTAAAAATAAAAATACAAAAATGTAAAAATAATTTATAGCAAGTAAATTTAAAACAAGTGTTTCTCCACAGTTTTATTAAATAGGACACTAGTTTATTTCAATACGAACATTTTGTGCCCAACAAGACCCAGATTGGTGCAAAAATGACAAAGCTACAGATGATTTACTGAATTAACCCACTTTTTGCTTTTAAAAATCCAAAGGAAGTAAATACGCAGAATTTGAAAAGCGAACGCTGAAAATATTAGAAACATTAAATTTTGTAAAAGAAATCACTAAGAAAGCTCTATTCCAGTGACTCACGCAGTTATAGTTGAAGAATTGCACGAGTTCATGTCTAAATTACTGGGTCTGATAGAGTACGAACAGCATAAATGGAAAATCTGTGCCGATTTAAAAGTTGTTGCCATAGTGACTGGCAATGCTACACAAAATATTGCTGTTTTTTGTGCAAATGGGACAGCCGGGCGCGACTCGAACACTTTGCTCGAAAAGAGCAAATTTTACGCTTAGCCAAGATAATTTCATACACAAAGCTGTGGTAACAAAGGAAAACATTATTTTGCCACCGTTACATATTAAACTTGGCTTATTCAAAAATTTGACAACGTATCAGATGCTTAAATTAAAGAAGGGGTTTTTGTGGGACCGCAAGTTACAACAAAGCTTCTACCAGATTTAAAATTTGATTCGATTTTTCTGAAGATGAGTCAAAGTCATGGAAAGAAAAGTTTTTCTTGGGATTAAAAAAATTAATTAACAAGGTTTCGTCGCAACTGTAAGAAAAGATAAACTCAGCTGATCCCACCAACAATAAATTTCAGTTTATCAATAGTTTGAAATGGGAACTCAGCACATTTAAACGAAACCTTGTCATGAAAGTCATTTGTTTTGGTTGTATTAAGCTTTCTGGAAAATTTCAGGATCCCAAATTATGAAGACATCATTCAAGATTTGTTAAAAAACTATGATAGAATTGTTACTAAGATTTAGCTTTGTATATTTACTAGTTGTGTTTTTTTTTTTTTGATTTGATAAAAATCAAAAGCGGGATAGTTGAATTAATCTTGTGTGATATTGGCATTTTTGCACCGATCTGGATCCTATTGGGCACAAAATGTTCGTATTGAAATAACCTAACGTCGTAAAAAAAAACTTGAAAAAAAATTTTATTGTTCGGTTAAATAAAAAATAAGTTGAAACTCAGTCATTTCTTTAACAATTTTTACAAACGACACGTGGTTTTCTTAGTAATTTTTCTATCTTTCAATAAAAAAATAAAAAATTCATTGAAAATTTTCGAAGACACTTTTATTAAAGTGACATCATCATTTTAAAAAACACAAATAACGGTTATTTTGGAACAACTCGAAAACTGTTCTACTTTTGACCATTCTGACTTCATATTCGGATTCAGGGGACAATTTTACATATTTACATAGATTCGGGGTCAGATTTATATTGACACAACTTTGTTGAATATTTGTAACACAGTGTTATCGCTAATTTCTATGTTATTAACAACATTTATAAGGAAGTTGTGGCATTAAAAGCCATTTTCGGTAGTAGTATTTGTATGGGAGCTGTGATCAAAACTGGACTGATTCCACTAAAATTTGATAAGATGATTTTGATTGCAATAAAAGAGGTTTGAATCAAATTTAATCTAAATACCAACATAATAAGATGGTTTTTGGACACAAAGACTCTAGTCCGGAAAGAAGCTTGTATGGGGACTATGTGAAATTATGGACCGATTAGCCCTATTTTCAATAGGCTTGGTCCTTGTGTCAATTTAACCTATGTGCCAAATTTCATCAAACTATCTCCAAAATTGCGACCTGGTTCTGAGTCGATCGCTATAATTAAAGGTCTAAGACCAATATTTAAAGGTTTTACAAACATCAGCACATATGCATTATACCCTTTCCACTATTGTGGTGTGGGTAAAACAAGTTAGAGAACTATATTCGACTATGGCGAATCTTATATACTTTTCACCATGGTGCGACAAGAACAGAAAGTTAAACATAGAAGTTTTAAGCTGCATTAGAACTTAAAATGATAATACAATATAAAAAATATTGTTTGAAAAAATTATTATTATTATTACATATTTTGGGGATTCACAAGGTGTGCTGTCAAGTCATATCGTCATAATGTCCTTAATAATATTTTACAATTGTTAAAAAAAAAATATTGTTGTGTTTCAAACAAAATAAAAATGTTAATGCTGTGTTCATTGATTCTTCATAACTTTACAATAGAAATCTATATTATAAACGGTTGCCCACAGCAGTCATATAAATTTCTTGTAATTTTCTTCATACATATGACTTTACAACTTTATGACAACCTTGTAAATTCCCCAATTATATTCTGATAGATAACTTCAGTTAAAAAACATCCGATATATGTAAATAAATATATATGGCTCATTTGCCACAACGTCGTCATAACTCAAAAAATATCTTTCGAAATAAACGTGTTTAAAATTTTTAATTTGATCGCACCGCTTACAAAAAACAACGACACATGCTCTTCAAACGGAGAAAGGAAAAAAGATATAAAGATGATTTTTACGCGCAGTCAGTGTTGCCAGAAGTAGGGGAAAATCCCTACATGTAGGTATTGTTGATAGTTTAATAGAAGCGTAGGGAAAATCGGACAGATTTTTCACAATCTCCAAAATGTAGGGATTTTTCGTCATATCGTATTATTTATAAAATAAATGCTGAAAAAACGTTTTTTTTAATGATATTTTATTGTCCAAAACGGTTGAAAAAAAATTTTTCACCTTCAATAGCTTCAAAATAACGGGTCCGCCATCTAACGTGTTTTTTTTTCAACTAGTGTTTATTTCGTGAATGGTAACACTTAGCTTATGTCTGATTTGACAGATAATTAGTTTTATCCTTCCGCTGACCGAATATGGTTGTGTATACGATTGAACAACGCTGGTAAATATTGCGACATTACTTTGAAAATCATGGTAATGTTGCGGAATGTGTGCGAAAATTGCGTACGGATTTTGGAAGAAGAGAAGCACCGTCAGCTCCGTACACAGAAAAAAATTTTTGCGCCAGTAAAATAATTAATCAAAAATAAAATCAGTTTTAATTAAATATTTAATCAGGTGAATTAAACTTTTAATCAAGTGTATAAAATGTTTAATTGACAATATTTCAGTTAAACGTTTAATTAACTTGATTAAAAGTTTAATTCACCTGATTAAATATTTAATTAAAACTGATTTTATTTTTGAATAATTCTTTTACTGGCGCAAAAATTTTTTTCTGTGTATGTTCGTTATCTTGTGAAAAAAGTGAAAGAAACTGGCATCCTCATCGATAATCCAAAGCGTTAAAAGCCAAAAACAGTGCGTACACCCGAGAATATTGCTGCTGTGGCAGAAAGTGTGCGTTAAGCGCCATCAACATCAATTCAATTCAATCAAGACGAATTTTGCATAAAGACCTTGGTATGACGCCACACAAAGTCCAATTGGTTCAGGAGTTGAAGCCAACTGACCATCCAATGCGTTTTCGCTTCGCTAAGAGGGCCTGCGATCGACTTACAGAAGATGCCGATTTTGCCAAAAAAAATCATCTTTTCAGATGAAGATCATTTTGATCTTGGCGGGTATGTAAACAAGCAAAATTGTCGCATTTGGGTCACAGAAAACCCGCACGCATACATTGAAAAGCCGATGCACCCAAAACGAGTCACTGTTTGGTGCGGATTTTGGTCCAGAGGCATAATTGGGCCATTTTTCTTCGGAAATGAGCAAGGAGTGGCCGTTACAGTCAATGGCGATCGTTATCGGGCCATGTTGAACGAATTTTTGTTCACAAAAATTGAAGAGGAGGATATTGGCAACATTTGGTTTCAACAGGACGGCGCTACGTGCCACAAAGCCGAAGCAACACTCGATGTTTTGCGCCCTGTTTTTGAAGATCGCATTATCAGCCGCAGAGCTGATGTCGTTTGGCCACCTCGGAGCTGCGATTTGACACCATTGGGCTATTATTTGTGGGGTAACGTCAAAGATAAGTGTTACGCCAACAAGCCAGAGACAATTGACGCTTTAAAGGACAATATTCGTGGAGCCATTGGTGAAACACAGCTGCACACAATCGATAATGTGCTTAAAAATTGGACCGATCGTGTAGGCTACTGCATGGCCAGCTGAGGCAGCCATTTGAATGAAATTATTTTCCATTATTAACCGGAAGGATTGTACTTTCAAATAAAAAAAGAAATTTAAGAAAATATTCAGTAGTTTTTTTTATAGCATTTTCAAAAAAAATAAAGTTATTTGGCGGACCCCTTATATTTCTAGAGTTGTTTGTGTTTTAAAAAGTTGGCGACACTAATATGTATGTAGGTGAGATCCCGTACTTTTTGGGTAAAGTTCGGTAAAATGAGAGTAAACAAAAATTTCTCTCACTAATAGCCAAAAATGTACAAAACTACGGGAACAATAAAAACCAAATTTCTGATCCATAAGAAAACGTTGATATGAAATATGTTTAAATAAATACACAAAAAATTCAAAATTCAAGCATTTACCTATATATTTCAACATTTTCTATTGTTTATTTTATAAATATTTCTTATCTTAATTATTTTGGTTAGTTTCTTGCAGTTTTTTATTTATTTTTGACACAGCTGATTGTTTAACAATTTTATAAATTTGCCAAAAAAAAAAAAAAAAAAAAAAATTACGGGCTTCTTCGTGCGAGAAGAAGAATATTTTTCTCTTAAAAGCTCCACCTTACCAAACTTTGAGTATGGAAACAGTTGTCGGTAAAATTGGGATCCCGCGGGCTCCCAACGTTGAGTGAATTTAATTAAAAGTACATACACATGTATTATTTTTTTTAGTTTTGTAATTATTTTATGTCAAAGCTTTAATATATATACATATTCGAATAAAAATTTTTTTAAAACTAATGTTTTTTCTTCTATTTTAATGATAATAAAGCGTAGCGATTTTTGTAGGGGACATTTTTTCAACGAGTAGGGAAAAATCGGATTTTTATTAGCATGTGTAGGTATTTTTTCGAAAAATCCACTTGCAACACTGCGCGCAGTATAAGAAAAACATTGATCAATGATTTGGAAACTTAAGCTCTTGCCTTTCGCCAGATATACATAAATCTATAATGGGTTTGTATGGGAGTTGCCACTCTCACTTTTTCAATCCCGGCCAAACTTTGTCGGATGTTGTGTACTGATAATCAAGATGCTTATACCTAATTTTAATAAAGAAACTGACGTGCTCCAGAAAAATTAGAGGCAATCGTGTTTTTTGCTCTCAGCCGTTTGTGGACTGATAAATATGTATATAAAAACCTAGTCCACATCATTTCTGAAGTCTACGAAAACCCCATTTCAACATACACGCGCACAGAATATAGATACTTTATAGGGTCTAAGATCAATATTGTAGAAATTACAAACGGAATAACAAGCTTATATAAATGTATACCATTGTCGGCTGTGGTGAAGGGTATAGGAAACAAATTGGCTGAATTGTGTTTTTTTTTACATTAAAACTGTAAATATGAAGTGACATATTTTGTTTTTTTAAATACAATGTTTTAATATTAAAATATCCATACAATTTTGGAAAACTAAAAATTCAAATCATCGATAGAAGTGATTTTTTCGTAAGTCGTTCGCGAATAATAATGGAGAAAAAAGTCTGTTTTACATCATAATTATAGAAGCATTAGTTAAAAATGTTTAATACCTACGAATTTAACAAATTTTTGTCTTTAGAAACGACATTGCAAAAAAAAAAAAAATTAATTTTTAAATCTATTAATATATTTGAGAATTACTTTATTTTACACATGTACATATCGTCACCTAAAATACAAAATAACGTAACAACACTTTTTATGCGTTTACAGGAGCAAAAACTTTACAAAATCAATAACAAGGTGTACTTGGGGTTTGAATTTCTTTAATAAAGTCGCCATTTTTGATCGCAGGGGTCTAAAATTTTTTGCGAACATGTGGTTTAATTAAAGGAACAAAAAGTCAATTTCGAATTTTTTGATGATACCTATGTTGTTTTGTATTTTAGTTAACGATATGTACATACATTCATACATGTGCATGTTTGTTCTCGTATTCATACGTAAATCTAGCCGAATGAACAACAATCTACCAGACAGCCAACCAGCAATCGGCATCTTAACCAAGTAGGTTTTGCTTGAAAGTCTTATTACAGTTGCTGTTTTTATTATTATACAGTTGTTTAACTCAATCTACTCAAGGTTACGATCATTGCAAAGTTGTACTTAAAGTTATGTATTTGCGTTGAAACGGATATCTTGGTTTAGTCATAAAATATTCGAATAATCGAATAGTTTTGTTTTTATTTTATTAAATTTTCTTTCATCTCAGTTTAATGCCAAGAGTTCTTTGTCAAGATAAAGTTTACATATTTTAAATATTGTAAAAAGTTTACAGAATATTGTAATAATTTTTAATCACTTGTGTGAAAACAGTACATTAATATATAGTTCGCACACCGAATAACCGAATAAGTAAATACATACAACATATAATAAATTGTTATGGCTAATGTTTTTGTTGTTTTAAGACTATTTACGCGGCTGTACTTGCTTTATAGTGGTAAATTGCTGTTGGCGTTAAAGTTGATATTGGATCTTTTAGTTTGGGTTGGGGAAGTTCATTCGTTGTTTATTAATAAGCTCAAATGTTGTTTTATAGGTAATAAGCGTGTTTTTTGTTAATAATTTAACTATATATAAACCAACAATTTGTGGGGATGTACTCTGCGAATTAAAAACATACATATTTTGTAACGAGCTAAAACTTTGTCAATTCGATACAATTTAATTCATATAAGAACATTGAAATGAAAAACATAAATGTGACCTAAAAAAAAAACAAACTAAAATATAAAGACTCAAAATTTTCTAATCGTTTGACAAAATGTTCATATTGCCAAAAAGTTTTGAACACACTCTACGGTCGGCCATTATTCCAGCGACACCTGCTCAGCCGGGTTCTGGACTTAATCCGGCATTTCATAAAGGTTGTACGGGAAAAGCTCACGCATGCGGCACAATCAAATCAAAACTTCAAAAGCCAATTCCCCCCCCTCGTGTTGACAAATCTCAACGAAAAAGCAGTATTAGTTCGGAAAATATAAGTGACAGTGGGTCTGAACATCATAATTCATTCATATGGAATGTTGTTGATTCAACAGAATATTCCAACGATGATAATAACAGTATTTTAAGGAAAAGTTCTAAGGAAATCGCAGTCCAGGTTTTAAAAAATTGTTCAAAAAAAAGTTCCCCATTACCTTCCCGAAGGACAAACAAAACTCAACCATCGCCGGTTCTGAAAAGATCATCTAGCATATCCAGTACAAGAATCCGCTTACATAGTGAAGGAGAACAAAATTTCGAGTGTGACCGCTATTCTCCCACCCCTTCAAATCTATCCACGTTTGAACGTACACAAAAATATCGAAGCTTTAGAACAAACAGCAAACCAAATGGACATTGTAAAAGTGTTCCTTCTGCAGGAGCTAACATCAGACCCCCCTGGAATAGTGCAGCTGCAGGACTTAAGTCGACCTCTACTTCTACAAACTCCATTACAAGTAATCGAGTTTATCGTTCATCGTTTCGTCGTCGCAACGATACAGTTTCATGGCAAACGATTTGGGAACGTTCTCTTCATATGCGCGGCTCGGGATCATCTATGAATAGCGGCTATTTTAAGAATTTCGATGAAATTATCAAGAAAAAGGTTTGATTTAAAAATTTTTTTATACTCATATGTATGTTTTTATTTATATATCGAGTCATTACCACAAAAATGCTTAAGCGACAAAAACAAAATTTTTCTGTTTGAAGGTTAAGAAAAAAATGAGTTTGCTTTAAAATCGCAACGGTGCCTTATGTGTCCATTAAACTTAAGGAGATGATGCAAGTGTTGCCAATAAAGTCATTTATTAAAAAAAAAAACAAAAATTGAAAACGATGTCGCTTAAGTTTTTTTGTGGTAATGACTCGATATGTATATACATAGATTTAGAAAAAATATTTCAAGATCATATAAGGTTTATACCTGGTTTATACCATAAGCTTTTAATAAATGGAAAATATTTTTAATGAGATTATTTCTCGTATTTCACCTTTAAAGTTTAAACCAAATACATGTACACATGTACATAACAAACAAAATAGTTTAAATTTCAACCGAATTGTTAAATTTACCCCGGTGTTTGTGTTTGTTGTGTTTCTGTTAGGCTTGTTAAATGGGTCTTGGTTCAAGTATATTTTGATCATAGCAAAACAGTAGGTGTAAAATATATAACAGATCAATACACACATATGTTTATCCCAGCTAGCACTTTGTATCATAATCAAATCTTTTAGAAATCAGCTTCAAGATCAAAATAACCAATTATGAGCACATTTTTCGATCATAAATGATACTCTCGTTATGAGAAAATGGTACCCAACCGATGAACCACCTTTAAGAATCACTTATGATACTACAATTTGCTGACTCCTTTGTGATCATATGTGAATCCGTTTTTAGTCACTCAAGTGAAAAATCAGTTGTTAATCATCAAAAGTGATCTAAAAAGACTCATTTATTTAGGTGATTTTTACAAAAAATTCACCCAAATGCTACCTGGGATTAGACAAGTAAATATAAACTATAAACATGCAAATATAACATTCCAAATCCACTCGAATGATGGTTACAAATAAAATTTGCGTTTTAATTAAATAACGGTTAATTATAAAAATATGCATTTTTATTTTTAAAATTTTCCTTAAACAAACTATGTATTGTTAACTATTTTTCAAACAAAAAAAAAAAAAAAAAAAAAAAAGAAAGAAAACAGGTTAAAAAAATTTGTGTACACACACTATGACACTATCGCCCGTTTTCACCACCTTTGATTAAAAAATAATCATAATTTTAACCGAAAGTTTGGCCAAATTGTATTACACAATATATGATTAACTCTTAACTGACATAATTTAACCAAAAAGTGTGTGTTAAATTTAACCGAAGAAAATTTGGCGGTTAGCACACTAATCGGAAAATAAAACAAATAAAATGGATAGAAATATGAACCAACATTTACATTCTTGTAATATTTTTTATTTTAAAAGTTCATATTGGAAAAAAAGAAATGTTCCTGACCACCGGAACCACTTCAAATTATCTGATGAAGAATTCAGACAGAGATATAGATTATCAAAGTCTGCAATACGTTTTATATGCAGTCTTGTTCACAACAATATAAAGTCTGCAACAGATAGGTAAGATATTTCGAAAAATATTTAAAATTATTAATTAAAATTGAATTTAGATATATGTAATGCCTTATCGCCAATACAAATGGTACTATTGACCTTAAGGTTTTACGCCACCGGTAGCTTTATGATGGTTATTGGGGATTATTGCGGCGTATCACAAATCAGGACACGAATTGTTATACAGCGTTGTTTTGGAGTCATGAAACGTCGTTTTCCCGTACTGTCCTTAGGATTGAGTTTCAAAGTTGCTAAAAATTTACTCCACTCCTACTAATTCATTTGAATTAGAAACAAATTGCAATTCATTTGAATTTAAAATTACATAATTGCAATTCATTTGAATTGACTCAAATTTCATTCAATTCATTTTGTGTGTTAAAAGAATTAATTCAAAATTTGCTAATTCAACGCATGAATGATTCGCGAATTAATTAAAAAAATTAATGATTCATTTACAGCTATGCTACATACATACATATTGATGTCTGAGACCACAATAAGTATTCTTTTTTTATAAAAGTCGGATGATAACAGTCATTATTTGATTTTTACTTTTTCCAGCCAGAATGAAAGTTATTTTTTGATTTTTTTTCCAACAAAAATAACAGTTATGTGCTGTTTTCAGAACACAAGTAATTAAACGTGTAGTAAAATTTATATTTACTCGAAAAAATAAAAATCCAAAAGAATTAGTATTTTCTGTCCCTGATTGATACAAATAAAATGAAATTCCGCATATTTTATAAACATACATAAATTTGTTTTTTATTTTTTCATATATTAAATATTTCATACATACGTATGTATATTATTGATAAACTTAAAAAAATATTCAGTCATATTTAAGGCAGTTTCACACTTCAATACAAGTCTTAAGTATTTTGAGGAAAATTAAACCCTTACACGATAAGTTCTCATTGTTTTTTAAAAGTTTTCAAACAATTAGTAGATCAAGAAAGCATTTCCGTCAAAATATTTAAGACTTGCATTATAGTGTGAAACGGCCTTCAGTATTATTACAAAAATTGCGGTAGAATGAAAAAGTTACAAATAATTCAGTCTTATTCAGGTAAGTGATGAAAAACGATAGTTTTTAGCAGGTGTAATGAATTTCGGTCGGTTTTAAAATCTATTTCTGAAATAGTCTTAACCCCCATATTCATAAAAAATATTTTCGTTTTATAAGCCGGTTGCAGACTTTCCTAATAATGATTGAATGCGCTTATCTCTATCAGATACTTTGCTGCAATATTGGCCTCCTCCGGTTTTATAAAACTATTTTCTATCAATTGGTAGTGCTACTTTTGCCTTCCGCTTCATATTATCGTATTTATCTTTAAGGCTTTTAACCGATCTGATATTGTTGCACTGCGACCCAAATTGTGATGCGATTGTTTGCCAAACATCATTTTTTTGCTGCCAACTAACAGCGTTTGTGGTTTTATTCTCCACGATGCGTGAGTGTTGCTCAACCAGCGACATTAACACATCTTCCTCTTGGGATGTAAAGTTTGAAGACCTACAAAACGGTTTAATACTTGATATTCTTTTTTGCAATGAGATCTTACCTTTGTCGCTTTCCTTTGTTAACATCCAAACAAGAATCCTTATTTTCGCTGCAAAATATTTCATCGTCTGAGAACATGCTGAATACATAAAAAAAAAACAATTTTTAATTTACATTAATATATTTTACATGTACATTTATGTTTACCTTGATTTTTAAATTATTATATTTTTAAATTTTTATTTTATTTATTAAATTTTATTTAAATTAAAACACACACAAAATTTTGTTTACTTTTAAATATTTATTTTTTATGTAAACAAACCGATAGTATTGCCACATTTTTATCAAATTCTTTCGTTAAATAACCGAAAGATGGTGAAACGAAAATCGGTAACCGTTGATTAAAAAGTACCCGTTAGCCAAACCAGCAATTAGTTAATTTTTTTTTAACAAACATTTAATCATAGATCGTGAAAGCGGGCGTATGTATTGTTAAATGGGTTAAAAGTGCGTTGGCGCTGTGCCCAGTACAGTTGTATGATATTTTATTGTTACGTTGCTATACGATCCGTCTACTTAACAATAAACGAGACATGTATAATACATAAATATGTATGAGTAAATTACACTGTGCTACACAAGAAATATACAGGGGCTCTCAAATAGGCTTGCCAGAATTAAAATTATAAAAACAGAACATCATCGACAAAAAAAACGGCAGTACATTAATGTAAAAAGAAGTACATACATTTTTTTAATTTTACATACTTAAATACCTACATTAAATGGCAATTCATAAAGAACATAAAATAAGATATTTTTAATATTAAGTACATATTAAATATAGGCACTGAAATCTTTTAATTAGTCAGCTGTTTAAAATTAAATGTTAAAAACAAAAAAGCTTTGTTCATTTTAATTTTGTAAAATAATAATGCAATTTTTTATTTAATATCACGTGTTAGTTTAACAATTTAATTATTCTAATTAAACAATTTCGTTATTTTAATTTAATAAATTAATTATTGTAAATTTAAAATATTACAAATATTTATCACTTTTTGTGTACTTCGCTAAAAAGGCCATTTTTACCGATTTCGGTTTTTAAAAAATTTAAAAACTCAAGTGTATTTAAAATTAGTTTTTTTTATTAATTTCTCCAAAACATTGAACTAAAAATTCTTTCAGTTGTTTGAATGAGGAAGTGAAAATACGAATATTTGTATTTTACTTTGTAGAAATTCTTTTCATTTAATTTCTACGGGTTTTTTTTAAAGTTTTTTCAGCAAAATCTTTCAATGATACGAACCAATGATTTATGGGAAGTAATTGAAATGTTTGAATTAAGGCTAAAATTGGAAAGTTTTTCAAATTTATTATGGTTTAGGCTGAAACGGTTTCGGAAATTAAGTTTCGTTTTCGATAAAAACTTATCTACACGCTTTTTAAAAAGGCAATTCTCCTGTTTATTATCAAAGCTGTGGCTAATTTGCAAGTTCGGCTATAAAACCATTCATTTTTGATTCTTTTGTAATTATAAGTGTTGATCGACCTTTTTTGATTACTCTAAATAGTTTATATACAGGCCTGTCACAGAAATCAATTCCGATCGAAAGTGATTTCGTTTTATGTGAAGCAAGATACGAAACCACTTCCACTTTCGATCGGAATTGATTTCTGTGACAGGCCTGATAGTTTCCTATATGCAGGCTTTCAAGGTCATTAATTTAATGTAAATAAAAGATTATTTATTTCATTCTCAATAAAATCCGACGTTCTTTTGTTTTTTTAATTTTTCGCAAAGTTGCTTTACTTTCTAGAACATGTCAATTAATTTTAGGTTTTCATTATCCCCTATTATTTTTAAATGCATAATAAAGTATTTCCTATGTTGTGTACAAAGCCAAGGTTTGCTTCATCAAGTTAATTTAAAAAAAATTGGCTCAAAACAGGTGAACAGCAGCTTTAGAACGATAAGTTAGCTTTTATGGCTGGATAGTTTTTAAAAATCTTTAAACTTAAGGCGCCATCGAGTTGGTCATGACGCAGCGTTTCAAACCATTCAAAATAGCAAAATTCAAACATTACTTTCAAATTTGCCGTCTTTTTATTTGTTGTACTTTATATACATGTATGCAGCAAACGTGTTTTTTTGTGCAAAAAAAAGTACAAAATGAAGTACAAAAGCTAAAAAAAAGTACAATTGCGTACTTCTTTAATGGTTATGCAGAAAACAGTACAGATAGTAAAACAAAGTACGCGTACTGCTGAAAACAGTACGTTTGGCAAGACTACTCTCACACAGCAATTTTGAGTTGTTGTAGTAACGAGACCTGAAGAACAGGTGTTGCAGAGTTGACAATCCTTGGTCGTTGTTCGTTGAACTCAGAGTCGTTACAGCGCGTAGAACCGACTGTCGTGCGAACGTTTGTTAGTGTCCATGCTTTTGATTTAGTGAACTTACGGATGTATAGTCGGTCAAGCTCGACCAAATGATACCCTACACTACAGTATTCACAGACAAATTTTCAAAGGTATACCATATTTGAGATTTTTTTGTTTTGAAGTGATTATAGGGAAAGAATTGATATGGGCCATATAGGCAGCTTAAGGCCTAGCAGCATACAATTTTGACATGGCATAGAAGATATTCATTCAGCCTTATTGTGATTGTCGTTGTCGTATATGACTGCGACTGTGTTGTTTTTTGTAGTAGATTAAAGAACACAGGTTGTGTGTTACTTTAATCTACTACAAAAAACAACACAGTCGCTTACGACAACGACAACCACAATAAGGCTTAACAGCTGTAAATCAGTGCCCGATATATTAAGAGATATAAGGAGAAAATAATGTGGCAGCGCTACGATAATTGTTGTCAAATTCATATGGTCTGTTTTGGTAGTTTAAACTCCTAATTTTATAAGCTTAGAGATGGTTTATATGTTTACTGATTTATAGATTTGCTGGTTAAAGCTTATTTTAAATCAAGAAAGAAAGCTTAACTTGCACTGATTTATTAGCCCTTATGGCTAATACTAAAAACACACTCATATGGTTTGTATTGGTAGTTTAAATGCCCAATTTTTTGCGGTTAGAGATGGTTTAAATGTTTACTGAATTATAGATTTGCTGGTTTAAACACAATTTAAACCAAAAAGAGTGTTTAACCTGCACTGTTTTATTAGCCCTTAGAAAAAAAGTTTTTAAACGCTTTTGAAGGATGTAAATATTACTTTTAAAAATCCTTTCGTAGGTGATATGCAAACAAAAGCAATAATCGCATTATCTATGACGATTTATTTTCTAAGAAAAAAATGTCACATTGTAATACAAGTAGCACTTTTTAGATGTCACCTATACTCACTCGAAGTGTTACATGCTGTACCACTTCAATCGAACAAAAATAGTTCAATACAATTGAATTTGGGAAGAAATAATCTCGTGTCTTACAGATTAATAGTGTCAACATTCCTAACTTGCTAGTTTTTGCTGGTTAAGCGTTCATTTACTTTTTATTTTTTTTGGCCAATTGAGAAAATTTTTTTTGTAAATTTTAATTTTACTCTCTCGTTGCAAGTTTCTGCTAGTAAAGTAAATGAACATACCTAGTATTTTTTTAAAAAAAAAAGGGATAGCTAGCATAACTTTATCTCATGATGCGGTCACCTGTATGAGTTCGCCTTGGTATGTATTGTATATATTTTGTACTGTGGCGTTATGAAACACTATACATACTTTGTTCGATTACAAAGCAATTGAAGTTTTGGAAGTCGATTTATATCATTAATGTACTTCATTAGCGATTTTTGAAACTTTTTGAGCTGTTTGCGCATACTGTTATGTCCAAACACGGTTTGAACACTAATGTTTGTTTTTATCGTATTAAATCTTACCGATATAATTGATTATAAAATTTTGTATTAATTATTCTATTTGGTTTATTGCCATATTTGAATTTGAATTTTAACGGTTAAATGAATTTATTACTCGCTAACTTTTGTTAAACGTCAAAAATATCCCTTTGCTATAACTTAAAGTACAACAAAAAGAAAAATAATATGTAGTATTGTGTTTTAACGTTAGCTTTGACTAGCATGTAGGTTTTAACTTCACTTGTTTTTTAACCAGCAACCAAAGCGGTGAGCATATATCTAAATAAAAGAGATACTATTGAATTCCCACCAAACAATTCATTGTTGTTTTTTATTTTCCTCATATGTGGAATACCAACGCCTAATTCGGTGGAGCAATTGTTCTCTAGACAACCCAATCCAGCCGTCATATACCCAAATTTTGAAGGGTAGACTTCCCTGACGACTACTGACATAGGTCAATCCACGTCAGTTTTTAGCAAAACCCCCAGTGTTTTGTTCAGTTATGAATTAAAAACAAATATCGACAGCACTAATTACGTGCAAAAAATTAAAACGATAGTTATGCACAAACAAAGTAGCAAGTACCATAGTTGTAAAAAAGGGATTTAAATAAAAGAAAGGGTAAAATATGCAACAATTTAACATGTTTTTCATGCAAAATATCCACAAAGGAAATTGAACAGTTGTATTTGTTGTACGTGTAACATGTATCGTCGCTGTTTTTACTAAGTTTTTTTGAAAATTGAGTTAAGTATTTAACAGAAAAATATTTGTCTTTTTCTTTATTTAACACATAACAAATAATACATAAACCCAATTTCATTCGTATTTTGGCTAGGAAATAACTACATTTAAGACAAAAAACATTAAAAGTGCTCTCCTGTAAAATTGTTAGTTAGGTCAGTTAGTAAAAACAGCGACGATATGTAACATATTTATCAGATAAAAAATAGCCATGAAATTAAAAATGCTTTTGCAATGTTTGAAATGACAAAACATTTGATTTTCAATGTTGTAAAGTATAATTGATTTGATGATCTTTAACAGACGCGTAGGAAGGCAGCCGTATTAATTAAACCCAGTAAAACTTCTGTATTTGTGAGGTTGCAAATTTTGTTTCCTGTTCTTACAAAATAAGTAAGACTTTACGTATTTTGCAATGACTTTGTCAAATGTAAAATCCATATGGAATTGCAAATGTCTGCCAAAATTGACAAAAGAATAAGGTTTATAATTTTACTTTCACACTTTCGTTTTTTGTTTTATCTGGCATAACCTAAAATCGTTCACAACAGTAAATTATCTACCCTAAACTTACAACTATGTACATGTGCTGTAACTTTCTTCAATAATTTGTAATGTTCAACTTTTTTCTGGTTTTGTGTGAAAATGCAATGGCCTTTAAAATAAAATTTAATTTTAAGCATACGCACGCAATTGTGTGTTTTTACGGTTAATTGTGATTTTATATTTTAAAATATTTAAAATAGTTATGCCCCTAATAAATACACACATTTCTATTTACACACAACCAGCTGTTTTAGCCATTAAAATACATGCAGATTGTTTTTGCCGCAGAACTAAGATTACCATTGCAAATGTACCTTGAAAAATAATTTATGTTTGTGTGTACAACTTTTCTTAAGAAAATAGGACTGTTCGTTATCTTTACTGGCAGAAACTTGCAACAAGAGTGTAAAACAAATATTTACCAATTTTTTCCCCCAATTTTAATTAGTAGGTTGTACTAAAAATTAAAAACAATATACAGCGAGTTTATATATTTTTAACAATAATTTATATTTTATTTATTGCATAAAAAAACGAAATTGCATTTAAATAAAGCAAAATCGAAAAAATGTTTCTGATTGTTCGAAAATGGCAATTTAATGTCTTGACTCGAGGACTTAATTTTTGATAATCAAAAAACAATATAAACGATCTTCGAATGAGACATGTATTTGAAAATTAATACCCAATAAATCAACATAATGTTCAATGGGTATTATTTCGAAATTATATTAAATAACTTCTTGGAAACTAGAAATTCTTTTTTCGTTGGTGTTGAAAAGAGTGGGTATGAGCCTGAAGAGCTCCTTGGATTAAATTTAGGCATAAAGTTAGATTTTTAACACTTTTAATTTTTTATACCCACACCAGAATTATGAAGAGTGTTTTATTTTTTTAAATTCAACACAACTGGAACCACCATAATAAATATATGTATGTTTGCAAAGAACGCGGCATTTCGTGTGCCGTTCATAAAAATTATGTGCTTTTTTAATCATCATCAAAATGATGATGATCACTATCGTAATTATTGTTTTGTTTCATTCGTTAGTTTATTTTGTGTCTGCCGTTTTTGTCACATAATGCTACATTTGATTTACTTCTGGTCAATGAACTCTTCTTTTTCCCCATTAATAAGTTTGTTTAGTATGGTGATCATACGCCCCTATAAGTGTGATACTAGTTACTAGAAATATTTGATCGGAATAGTTAAACAATTAAATTTACTGTAAACTTACACCGTATGCCATTAAAACTTCGAACTATTTTCGCAAACAAATTTTAAAAGGTACAATAACAAAGAGTATTAGAAGTGGAAGTTTTTTTGAGATTTGTTCGTATAATGTGTGTATGCATGCATGTTTGTATGATAGGTCAGGTATTTATTTTGTTTTATTTATTGAATGAATCAGTTAATTATTCTATTTTCTGTAAATAGAAAACATATTCAGCCCAATGATGAATACAAATTCCCCGGGAGTTTTTTCACTTTTCCCATTTTCCCTATTTAAATTTAATTGAAAAAATGGAAGAGGGGAATAAACTCCCGAGGAATTTTTATACATAACTGGGCTAAATGACTTTAGCCTAACACAACTTCTTTCGGTTAATACTCTACATTTCAAATAAATAAATTGATTGATGAATAAATAGACACAACTAATAAATTTTACATAAATAATCACAATGAATACCTTTATATACAGTTGAACCTCGATTATTTGTAATGGTCGGGACCGGAAGCATTTCGAATATTAAATTTTCCCGGTTAATTGAGTACCAGCTTTGTATTCAATTGTCAAGACTTTTCTTTTTACCGTTGATACTGATACCATTGTAAAAATAAACACACTAATCTACACTTCTCAAATTTCTAAGCCAAATATCTGTACAAATGCTTTTTAATCATGGTGTACACACAAGGGAGTTCCCCTTTTTTGTTTTATGCACATTGTGTTAGATTTTTAAAAAATAATGAAAATAAATTTATGCTTATAATCCCGGATAATAAAGTTAATCACGGTTAATCGATGCACAACAATTTTATTCGATGCAAAAAATGTTCTTCTTTTTTCCTGGATAATTGATGTTGCCGGTTGATCAAATCACAAATAATCCTTGTTGAACTGTATAAACAAACACATTTGGATTTCTTTTTTATAGGTATAGAGAAACAATATATGATCGTTTTTTTATTGATTCTCAAATTTAATCGAAATAATTAATTTTATTTTAATATTTTTGTTATTTTAAAATTAATATTTGATAACTTATAGCGTTTTCTTTTCTGACACAAAATGTTGCCACTTAGTGCCCATTTACATTATACGATTTTTGTCGTTGCGATTCTTACTTTATAGGCAAGAGGGGTGAGAGGAATTATAAGCGGTACAGAAGCGAGTGTACTCTTCGATTCGTTTTGTTCATTCATTCGTTCTCTCAATTTTCTCTCATTTGACGAAAAATGTATTAAGCTTGTTACGACAAAAATCGTACAATGTAAATATGAGACCGACTTCAAAGAGGAAACGACAATAATCGCAACGACAAAAATCGTATAATGTGAATTGGGACTTATCAAGGGTTTAATAATTTGTTTTTACCAGGTTGCTAAGAGTAAAAGTCAAAGTTGGAGTCGGGTCAGACTTAAAAAATTTCAGCAATTGGAGTCGGAGTTAGAATAATTTTTTGATGACTCTACATCCCTGGTTTTTACAATTACAAGAGAACAAAAAATCGTTACCATTAATATAATATTTTTTTATATTTTTAATAAAAAAAATACAAAGAACACAAACAAAGCTCAAAGAGAGCTGTTTTCATAATGTTGCATTCCTAACCCTTTGATAAAATCTAGTGTTTCACATATGTTTGGTTTTGTTATGCGCTCACAATATTACATATTTTAAGAAAAAAAAAGTCGAAACACTGAAAAAGGGAAAAAGGCAGAATAAACATAGCATTAATGGCAGAAAAAAACTCGCTATTATTCATCACTTTTGGTTTCAGCAAAAACTGTTTTTTATAAGTAAATAAATAGTTGCAACAACAATTTTCAAATTTCATACAATATATGATTTGATGATTTCTTTTTTCAAATGATGATTTTTTATTTTTAGAATTTTATGTGCAATTTTCAGAATAGTATTTAAATCTATATTATGTTAATTTTCATATAAACTTAAATCGTATTTAAATACAGATTGATTTTTAGAGTTTTATCTGAAAAGTCTTATTTAATTAAGATAAAAGTATGTTAGCACTACTAAATACAACAATGTAGTCTCAAAAACAGCTGGCTGTTTTCGCTCTGCCTGGTGTTGTGATATTGAGGCCACCTTGCTAAGTTATTTGCAATGGAAACCTAGAAGTAAGACAAAAGTATTTCTTAAACGCTAGTTTACACGGTAATACATTGTATTACGACATGATGTATAATGAGAAATATTATATAATGTAAAAGCAAAATGTATTGAGTAAAGCTTCGTACAGACGATGGTCAGATCTTACAATATTGTAAGCAGGCGTTGCCAACAGCAATATTTTTCTGACAATGGTGCGATTGTCAGATGCATTAATTTTGCACTTCTGCAAATACAAATGAGCTTACAGTGTTCACACAGTTGTAAGACATTTAAGCCAATTTTAATGCAATTTAAGCAACGCTGCTTACCAATATTGTAAGATCTGACCAACTTCTGTACGAAGCTTAAGCATCTGAACAATCAAAAAATATATTATTGCTTTAGAAAATATACAGGTTTTCTAGAAATTTTTAATTAATAAACAATTGTTTATATTTTATTCTACATTTTAATTCGGTTAATTAGAATATTGAATTAAAAAAAGTGTACGTGGGGACATTTGTGTATCTGTGGGCATTAATAAAAAAATACAGTATCTTACAGATGTTTATAAATTTGATCGTATCTTATAAAAAGTCCAAATATAAAGAAATTGTAAGATTCTTCTAGAATTGTTTAAAAACGCCTTAAGGTTTATTTTTAGACAGTGTTTTAAATGCCATATTTACTATCAAATTTTATTTCTTAAACTACAACTTCTGATAACACAACTTTTTTTGCAGAATTAAAATCAGGTTAATGTGTATTAGTTATTTAATTACACTTGGGCTATTCACAAGGTAGTCATAAAGTTGTAAAGTCATATGTATTTAAATAATTACAAGAAATATATATGACTGCTGTGGGCAAGCGCTTATAATTTAGAATTCTAATGTAAAGTAACGACGAAATAATGAACACAGCACTAAACATTTTTATTTTGTTTCAAACACAACAATATTTTTTTTAAACAATTGTAAAATATTATTTAGGACATTATGACGATATCACTTGATAGCTAGCACACCTTGTGAATAGCCCAACTGTGCTTGTTGCAAATTTTAATAAGCTGGGCACTACTGATAAAGCTTATTCAAAAACGCTGAATTCAGTGGTGATAATCTTTTTTCAAAGTAAGCGCTCATTTTGCGATATTCGCGATTATAAATTTCAATATGTACCATAACTAAAACGTTTTTTTTATACATTTGGGATCATGTTGGGAAATAGTGGAAATGCTTATAAATATTACAATAAAAAATAGGAGCACCTCCAAAAATCGCTCAAAACAGGAATGTGAAAACACGTTTTAGGTATAAAATTTTTGTTGTAAAACGTGGAATAACGTTTTAAAAGCCACTAGTTATGATGCTTTTCTTAGTGGAAAAACGTTTTAACTGACTTCTCGTTTTTTAATATGAAACACTAAAAAAAACACATGTAATTTGCAATTTAAATCTCTAGATTTGATAATCTTAATGAACAAAATTAAAAATAAAGTAATCTCTGCTTTCAAAAACGATTTTTTGCTCTCCTGATAAATTTTTATTTTGTTACTTACATACAACGTTATTCGCGGCTTTGCTTCAATTGCCATAAAATTTACTGGTATTTAAATATTAATACACACTTTGGTAAGGAAATAATGTAGTGCAACAAATAGTGCATTCAAAACATTAAAGTTAGTGGTAACGCAATGATTCTGCACTAAAATACTTTTGACCAATTTAATGATAATGCAAAATTAGTACAAATTGCCCAGGTCGGAAAAATACAAATTTCACAAACTTATAAGACACACTCACTGTACATGCATTTTGTTGTGGTAGGGAAATTGGAAGTTTAATTTAAAAATAGAAAAAACATTTGTTTTTCCATCGTTTAAAGTTAAACGCACTAGGTCTAATGCACAAATACATACTATGTGTACATACATACATAAAAAAGTATTTTGAGGCAGTTGCAGCAGAGTTGTTGATGGATTAAAATCTGTATTTACTTTGGCACTCAATACTACATGTGCAACTTTTGTGACTGTCCACAAAAATGCACGATGACGTTTAAGAAATGTTCAATTAGAAAATATTATATTTGAAAAGGACAAGTTTTTAGAAGATATTAAATTGCGAATGATGTCACAAGATTATCTTATGATTCTTGTTTTGAAATTTCCCGGTTTTTCAAAAATCAATTAATTGGTGCATATCTTAAAAGAATTGAGAAATTTTCCAATAAAAAGTTGGTTAAAATTATTGTTTTTCAATAAAGGGTGGTCCAATCATAATTGTGAGCAGCGCTGCCAGAAGTAAGATTTTACCTTATTTTTTAAGATTTTTTAGCCGAAAAAAGATTTTAAGATTTTTTCCCCAAAAACAAGACTTTTTGTTGTGTCAAGACGAAGGAAGGTTCAATTAAAAAAACCTTCTTTGTTCACATTTGAAAATTTAAAACTTAATAATGCATATTTGCGGTTTACTGAAACAAAAATATCTTAAAAAGCAACCTTTTTCTTTTGCAAAACAGAAAATATTGCAAGTTAGACTAAGGTTCGCAAAAATTAAATAATAGCAAAGACATTTAATGGAAACATTTTTAATCCGAAAAGGTAATTTTAAGTGCATCGAAATACATATTGATATGTTTTATTTAAAGCTAATTTTCTATTTTTTAAATAAGATGGTTGAAAAGTGTATGGGATTATAGAACATGGGAAAAAAGACAAAAAAATAATATGCAAAATCTTGGCACACCCGTTTGAATCCTTTAATTATTTTTTCGTCTTATTTTTCGATTTTCTGTCAACCTTATGCCCGACTTAATTTGACATTTCTTTTTTTCAATGTTTGACAAATTCAACCATGTAGAGCAGCGCGTTAAGATAGTTGAAGCCTTCAATTCAAAATGCTTTTCGTGCACTTTGTGATTTTTTTGGTGAGTATAATCGACCAAATGTGTCAACTATCGGAAGAATTGTGCGCAAATTTCAGCAAACCGTGCCCGTAGGAAATGTGAAAACACCTGTGCATGCTCACCCAGTTCATTTATGTGGCGTCATCGGGACGTACTTCTTCGAAAAGTCGGCCAAGCAGTTACCGTGATTGGTGTTTGCCATCGCGAGATGATAACGGAATTGAGGATATGGACCTAGATGATATGTGGTTCCAACAGAATGGTGCCACTTGCCACACAGCCAACGAAACAATGGCTCTTTTGCGCGAGAAATTCAATTGCCGTGTTATCTCACATCGTAGCCTCACGATCATGTGATTTGACACCGTTGGATTTCTTTCTTTGTGGATATTTAAAACAAAAAGTGTACGTCAATAAGCCAATAACAATTCAAGAGCTGAAGGATGAAGTTTTTCGGCACATTAACGACATTGAACCTCAAATATGTCTCAGAGTCATTGAAAATATGGACCATCCGATAAGGGTACGCCACTAAAGCCGTTGCGAGCGTTTGGCCGATATTTTGTTTCACACATAATTGTCTTAGATACTTCTATAATAATAATAAAAAAATATTAAGATATTTAATTCTCTGAAAACTTTTGGTTTTATTTACAATTTACATCGTGCGTGTTGGTTGGACCATCCTTTATTATAATATTTGTGTTAGTTTTCCAATCAAGTTTAAAAAAGGGGTACCTTTAACTTTACGTTATTGACCGTAAACAACATTTACGTACGTCAACTACTGTTGCAATCAAGCCTACATAAGATAATGAATCGATTTGGGTTATTTTTATAAAAAAAAAAAACATATGAGCAAAGAATGATTGAGCCAAATTACAACCTCAATTCATTAGTAAATGAAAGATAGCTGTAAATGCAAAACAAATTGAATTGAATATTAAGCCAATATAGCTTTTTAAGGCATTTGTTCGATGATCTGGAGTTTCATAATTAAATCTTTGTTTTTTTTTTGCGATTATTTTTAAGTTTATAAAGATAATCGGGTACCTGGTTATTGACCGTGGGTCCCACAATTGTCCCACAAATAATGTTGTACAATTTGTTAAATTACTTACAATTTACGTTTGATTTTGTTGTTTTTTTATTTTAGTCTCGCAATGCAAATGAATTGCAACAACAAAATTCACAAGAAGAAAACTATAATTGTGTTACAAATGATGGAAACAGCAATGGTGAACGTGTGTGGTTGGTACATCGTGGCGGATTTTGTGCTGCGTTACGTTTGCCGCAGACCAAAGCTCATTTGGATAATCACAAGGTTGTTATACAACTCTTGCACAATGGTGAAGAGATGACCGTCGACGAGGATGATGTGGAAAAACAAAATGCTCCATCATTAGACATGGTAGAAGACATCTGTGAATTGAAACATTTAAATGAGGCGTCAGTCTTACATTGCTTACGCCAACGTTTCGCTAGCAATCTTATTCATACCAAAGCAGGGCCGACGTTATTAGTAGTCAATCCAATGGCACCTTTATCATTGTATTCTGAAAAGGTATTTAAAATATTTATGTACAGTTGTTGTTAGGTGTCTGTTTAAAATTTTTCTACTTATTTCTATAGGTGGTTTCAATGTTTCGCGGATGTAAGACTGAAGATATGCCTCCACATATATATTCATTAGCTCAAACAGCCTACAGGGCAATGTTAGAATCTCGTCGCGATCAAAGTCTAATATTCATGGGTCGTTCTGGTTCTGGCAAAACAACAAGTTTTAAACACGCACTTTATTATTTAGCGTTGGCAGCTGGTAAGTAGTCATACCATTTTATTTGTTTTTTTTTTTTTTGGTACTGCATTTTTTGATATTATTTTGTCTGTAACAGAAAAAAGTGTTTCATTTTAAATACGTATGTATGTATGCACATATAAAGTAGGTTTAAGTTTTAAAGTAGTATTTCTTAGCTTAGGCCGAAATTGAACAGATAGAAATAATGGCGTAATTTAATTACAAAAAAAAAGATCGATAAGGAAAGATTGTATGGAAAGATTTTGCTTATGGCATATAATCGGATAAATAAAATTTTAAAATTCTTTGTTTTTTTCATATTCATTTGCGAATATCATTTTTTTTAATTATTTAAGTGATTGAATAATTTTCAAAATTTCTTTAACTTTTTAAGCGAATAAAGATTTTTGTTAAAATAAACTTAAATAGCTATTTTATTACATATTAAATTTAACTTAATAAAGTGCTTCAAAACTATGTTCAGAAAGTAAGATTTTAGATTGTTTAAACTTGCATTAAAGTTTTGTTTCTTTACTTTATGAGTATTCCTTTCAAAAAATTTAAAAAGGTTAAGAAAAGTACAAGAATGGAAAATAATATAAGCATTCGAGTTTTTAAAAATGCCATCTTAGTGGATTGATTTGCGAAAAACCAACCTTTCAACTTTTTAGCTTCAGGCGGTTAGTTAGGCTGTACGACGATGAATCAATCAGTAATGTTGCAATTTTAAATAATATATATATATAACATAACATATATGAGGAGGTCCATAACAAAACGCAAAAGTTACAGTTTTCAAGTTTTTTGATTTTTTGATTGAATCCTATTCTACACATTGAAATCTATATTACCTTTATTATAAAGCATTCCAAAACTCAATAACTACACTGCAATTAAATATCAAATATAATTGTTCAGAGCAAAATGCAATAATTACACATCTTTGCAATGTATCGCTACAAGAAATTTTAACAAAGTCAACTTTATAAATAAATTATGCTCTGGTGGTAACTCTTAGATAACTGTAAAACGTAAGGAATTTTTGTTTAGTTAATACCTTTTGCAATCAAATCAATGAAAAAGTCGATTTTAAATTTTGGGTTAGTTAGGGTTTTTTTGCGTTTTAGGTAACGATATATTTTTAATTAAATTGGATAAAGAACACTTTAAACTAAAAACAAAATTTTTTTGTTAAAAATGTTATCACATATTATAATAAAAGTCGATTCGGCTTACTTTCACCAACCCCTTACTACATACAGTTCAAAGCAAAATGCAATAAATACTATGATTCGGACCAAAACGCAATTATTACAAATTTGTTATCTAAATAACTTTAAAACAAACTGTCAGATAAAATAATTAATTTGTGATTAATATTATTTTTTGTAGACAATAATAAGTCAATAATTGCTTTTTAAAAAAATTATGTGCTACTTACTTAAATTACATTTTGTCGCTTTTCCAAAAAAAAAGTTATGGTGTAATTATTGCGTTTTGTAATGCATCTCCTCATATAATAATATATGTATATAATGTTCTATGAGATTTTCAGAAATTAATATATAAAGAGCATAGGGCGCCAGGCAATTCGTTAGCATATGGATTTCGGAAAAGTGGGTTGCTGCCCCTTATTTCTTAGATTTGTGATTGGGCTGCTATCTTCGTGTCCAATCCCACGATGCAATCATGCTTAAGCAAATATTCATGTAATCTACCTACTTTGCTGAGACGTTAAGAAGTACTTTAACCATTCAGGCTACATGACTGGGCGCCATCTCAATTTAGCAAGTTTTCAGAGGAATCTGAAAAGACATTGGCCGGGAAATAATTGGTCTAGGACCGGAAGTAGTAAGCTGCTTAAACAGTCAAACAGAGGAATCGCTAATGGTCACCCCCAAGTGTAGACAGTCAGAAAACTTTCAGCAATACGTGCACCTATGTTGAAAGTCCCAAGTCACAATATATACATAAATCATAAATCATATTTAAGTAAAAATATATACATACGTATGTATATCTATATATAAATCGGCAAAGGCAAAACCATTAAGAACACTTTCCTCCCCTGTTTTACCACCGACTTGAACAAAAAACACAATTTTAATGGGATTTACTTACAGAGTTGCACAATATATATTTTATTAAAATCTGTGCAATAGTTTCGGAGTTATAAGCGTTCACATTTGCTACTAACACATACATATGCAGAACACAAATAACAAATTTGTTTTTTTTTTTGTTTTCAAACAAGTAAAAAAAAAAAAATAGACTGGACGATTATTCGAAATTTTTCAAAAACCGCTTTTCGAATATTTCGACTATATAAATCTTATATATAAATCGGTACAGGCAAACCAGTTAAGAACGCTTTCTTCTTTTTTTTTGTCAAACGAACCTCAATGGGGAGAAAAAGTATCAAAAAGGTGAAATACGGGATATTAAATTTCTTTCTTTTACTTTTCCATGCTGCATGTGATAATTTTTGAATTTTCTATAACATTGAACTTAAAAACATAATATTATAGGTGCATGGTCCTGAGTGAATGAAAGCCTATAAGATGAAACATTTTGGTACTTTTTGTTTTTCATCTGGTACTTTTTGAATTTTTGTTAATATTCGACCTACAAAAATAAAATTAAACATGCATGGTCCTGTGTGAATAAGAGTATGTTAGGGGGAGCGTTTTGGTACTTCTTCGTTCTACATCTAGTACTTTAATTAATTTTCGTTAATATTAGACATATAAACATAAAATTAAACATGCAATGTCCTTAGTGAATGAGAATCTATAAGAGGAGACTTTTTGATACTTTTTTGTTTTTCAATTGATATTTTCTGATATTTTTTAAATTGAACTTACAAATTTAAATTCAACCATGTGGAAGATAACATATGAACCGGATGTTGGTCCCTCGCTAAATTAATCCACTAAGACGGAAAAAATAAATGCTCGAAACATATAAATTTATTAACATCTACATCTAAGTAGTACTATGTTTTTTTCATACTAAGATAAAAATTTATGGTCCAATTTCGACCATTAGGCAAAAAAAATATTTGAGTATTTGATTATTCGGCAAATTTTGTTCGAATAAGTTTTAATTTTAAATTGAAAAATTATCTTTATATAAATACTAGCTTAACCCGGTGTGCTTTGCTACCCCAATAAAACTAGTAAAATTCTTTTAAAACAGATCTCGTGTATTGATTACAAAGCATCTTGTACTAAATTGAATTGCTTTTACAGTAACCGTTCTACAGATATACAGAAATTTCAAGTTTATTCGTATGGGAGGTGCCATTCGTACTTTTTCTATTGAACCCACTTTTTGAAAGATGTTGTGTATTATTATCTAAACTATTTGTACGAAATTGGAATACTTTCACCTTTGCAGTACTCCAAATATGTAGAAATCTTTTATGCCAATGTATAGAAGGTGCCACGCCTACCTTAAAAATGAATAGCCTGTGTGTCGGGTAATAAGAAAATTTTTGTGAAAATTTCAGGAAAATCGTTTCAGTAATTTTGGATTCTTAAGAGAACAAACAACCATACGCTTTTTCATTAATGTATTATTTAGAGCTTCCCCTGCACCTACCCCCTTACTTTATATTTTAAAGATGTAGCTTACCATAAAAGCGGATCCTACAAAGCTTGAAGGCTTTTATCTTCAGATATTCAGTATAAAATATTTTCTTTCTATGGGGGGTACTGCTCTTCCTCCGACACCCGCCCATTTTTATTTTAAAACTTATAATTTACCATAATTATGCCTTTAGCCATGTTTGAAGACTCGCGATATTTAATATATGCATCCTATTGGGGGTATTGCTCCACCTGCGCCTTCCCCCTTAATTTTTATTATCAAAGGTGAAGTTTATGCATATGAAGGGTACCACTTTCCCTGCTCCTATCGAAAAATAAGTAGCCTATTTTGTTTTCGGGGCTCAGTCTATAAGCCAACAAAAAAACATTTTTAATTTTTATATATAAAGATTTATTGCTCCCCCTGCACCTACCCCCTTTTTGATAGGTACAGTTTATCTTAAGCTGGAAGACTTTTGTCTTCAGATATAAGGTATTTAACATTTTCGTTCTTTTGAATTTTGTAGTGTACCATACTTGTGGCTTTATAATACCATGTGGCTATATTAATACCATGGGGTATTGCTACCCCTGCGCGTACCCTCTTTATTTTTGTTTTCAAAGGTCTAGTTTACCACAAGAGTGACTCCTACCAAGTTTGATCATGCCCACTATAACAGTTCTTAAGATATGCGATATTTAACATTGGCGTGCTATGGGGACACCACTTCCCCTGCTGCTATCTTTTTTCAATTTCGGGGTTCAGAAGATCATACTGCAAAAAGTTTAAGAAAATTGGTGCAGCGGCTCTTAAGATATGCGATACTTAATATTGGCATCCTATGGGGGTACCACTTCCCCTGCCCCTATCGAAAAATAATTGGCCTATCACATGATGTTATTGTAAAAGTTTCAGGAAAATCGGTTCAGTAGTTTAGGAGTCTATAAGCCAACAAACAAACACAACGATACAACCATATTTCATTTTTACATATATGGGCATTTCCCCAGAATGGTCTACCAGGATGAAAAAATAAAATGTTGATAATCTTTGTCTTTTATTGTTTATTATTATAAAAAAGTCTATGTTGTTATAAAAGAATGGTTTCATAGCATATCTCAGCTGTTTTACTTGAGGAAATTGCACTGGAAACTGGAAAATTTTATATTTTCTACTTCTAAAGACATTTTTATATATGTACTTATTTTAAATGCAAAAAATATGTTATGATTACACTCTTTCTTCATAATCTCTCCATTACAATCAGTTGTAAAAGGAGTATTAAGTTTTTTTGATAAGGAAATTTAAGGATATTTATGGGAAAATGCATGGTGATAATAATAAAAAAACATATGGAAAAATCGTACGTTCGCGACCCGTACGTTCGCGACCGGTACATAAGCCAATTAAACAAAAACCAAGAGAGATATTTTATTTTGTAAATGCTGGATGGAGACCTTCATTAATACACTTTCAAAATAAATTAACCACTTTTGAATATTCCGTTCCATTACGCAGATTTTTACATTTCACTACTGTCATCCAAAGTTGACTTCTATTTTGCGTACGTTCGTGACCACATGTTTACAACTATTATTATGAAAACTTAAACTCGATGAAACCCATCTTTTGCACTGAACATAGAGCTACCCAAATGCTATCGAATCGCAAAAAAAATTCTAGGAAAAGTTTTGTTTTCTATATTTTTTGCATACCAAAGCGTACGAATGTACGTTCGTGACCCCAGGAAATGCCCATGTACAAGATAGATAGATAGATGATAACTAAATGCCACTAAAAAATATTGCTTAAAATGTATTTTTTATTTATTTAATTGTTAATATATTTTTTTATAAGGTTCCGTTAACAATTTCTTAAATGCGGAAAAGGTGAATTCGGTTAACATTATTCTGGAGGCTTTTGGAAATGCAAAAACCTGTCTGAATGCAAATGCTACGCGATTAACACAACTATTGAGTTTAGATTTTGATCAATCTGGACAAATAGCATCAGCGTCATTACAGGTGTGAAACAAATTTGAAGGATTTAACATAAATATAATAAAGAGCAATATAATTTTGGTTAATAGGTTTTATTGCCGGAAAGGCAAAGGGCTGGAAGACGACTTAATAACGAACACTGTTTTCACATTATGTCTCGATTGTTAGCTGGTGCTGCCGGGTCGTTGCAAAAAGAGTTGCATATTGACAGCTTACCCGCCGAAGATAATCATCCGTTCGTGTCGTTGTCACAAAAACTTGAAGATCGACAGCGTGCTGCTGCGGAATTCATGAGGGCCGCCCAGGCATTTGAAACATTAAATATAGATTCAAAAGCTGTTAAGGGCATTTGGAGTATTTTAGCTTCAATATATCATTTAGGATTGGCTGGTGTGACTGTTGTTGGTGCAGGACCTACCGCAAGAACTCAATTTGCAAATCCATCTGCCGCCAGAAAGGCAGCTACATTGCTAGGAGTGTCTTTAGAAGATTTATCGGGTGCTGCTTTTAATGTCAACACATCTGGTAGTACAAGTCCATCTAAGGCATCCGGGGATTGTATTGAGTATGCATGGGAAAGTTTAGATGCTCTGGTTATCGGATTATATTCCGAAGCCTTGGCGGCTGTAGTGGCTCTTATAAACAAATCTATATGTACTTCAGCACATACCATAGCATCTATAGTTTTAGTAGATACTCCAGGGTTTCAAAATCCTGCAAGTTGTGGTTCTCAAATTGGCGCAACTCTATCAGATTTGAAACACAATTACCTACAGGAGCGGTTACAACTATTATTTCACCATAACACTTTGGTTGCACCCAGAGACCGGTATGCGCAAGAACTGGTTGAAATTGAATCTGAATGTGTGGGTGATTCAAATCCGGGACCCTTGGTATCACTAATCGATAAAGCACCGCAAAATCATGTAGTGCGCTCGTCACAAAGAGACCTACGTGAGCAAGATCGGCGTGGTTTGCTGTGGCTATTGGATGAGGAATCCATATATCCAAATTCAAATGACGATACATTCCTTGAGCGTTTATTTTCCCATTATGGCGATAGAGAACACCAAACCCTATTACGCAAATGTACAGGTCCAAAGCAATTCGTTCTTCAGCACTTACAAGGAACCAATCCCGTATTGTACAGTGTTAATGGTTGGGTACGTAATAGTCGCGAACATCCAGCTATTCGCAATGCCGGATCGTTGCTGCAAGATTCATCCAGAGATGAAATTAACCGCCTTTACATAGGATCTCTTACTCGCAGTTCTGGTGGTATTGTGTTCTGTGGTTCATTTGCTGGTCTAGAAGGTACCCAATCATTAAGAAGAGTATCAAGTATTAGAAGATCCTTTACTTCGGCAGGAGTAAAACGAAATTCCGTTATGTTACAAGTTAAGTTTACAGTTGATGGCATAATCGATACTTTAAGGAGGACAGGAACACATTTTGTTCATTGTTATCTCCTGCAACACAATGCTGGGCAACATGCGACATTCTCATCTAACGGTTCCCCAAATGCATTAGGCGTCCAAAATTCGAAAGATGATTTGGTAAACGTACCATTATTGCGAAGTCAGGTACGTCATAATGTTAAGAACAAAGTGTTCATATTTAATTCAATTGCAATAACCTTTACTCTTCTTGGTTTCTTCTAGTTGAGAGGTTCTCAAGTGTTGGACGCTGCTAGATTGCATCGTTTAGGCTTTCCAGAATCCGTACCGCTTACAGAATTTGTAAGGCGTTTTGGTTTGTTGGTGGCCGAATCAAATAAGGATATTACAGTTGAGCTCATATTGTCTTCCAACGAAGTTGATCCAGCCACATATCGCATTGGACCAAGTCAGGTGAGTCAAGCGTTAAATTTTAGTAGTTTCTTTCTTACCTTTGCGTGTTTTCATTTGCGTCTCTGAATTAACAAATCTGAATTTAATACATATTATATACACAAGTATTAATTTATTTCTACAATGATTTTAAAAATATGTACATACATACTTTATTACATATACAACAATTAAAGCAAACGTCTGGAGCCCTGATATAAACCACCTAAAAGTTGGGGCGATAAATAACTGCTTTCTAAGAAATTTGGTGTTGCTACTTTGCGTATTCGTACTACATTTTCTAAACCATACGGCAAATCACGCTTAGTGCTTAAATAGAAAAATCCAGTTTTCGGCACAACTGGTTCTCCACCCATATAACCATCAGCAGGACATTCGTCTGTCCCCGAACTGCATTTACAATTAAAGTTTTTTAAGCTAGATGCATTTGGACATTTAATAGCGCCAAATAAATAAGGTTTGCGTATAGATTCTGCAAAATAATACAAAGCCGCAAAATGATCACAAGCAAAATCGAATTCTGCTGCTGTGGCATTTGGGCAATGTGGTTGACCTTGACCCCAATTGGGGAAAAAAGATGCATGACTTAGCTCAACACTGGGATTGCCCAAATGTGAAGTATCAGTATGTATGGACTCGACATAAGATGCATCATTGGGTGCTAAACGAAAATCCGCAGACAATCCGAGCTGTGCCAAGCCTGCTGGATCTAATGCGACTATGGCACCTAATGTTTGCGGTTTTAAAAGTTTTCCGGTTAATCCAGAAATGTGGCTGCCAGCGCTATGTCCTATTAAATAAATGTTGTTCATCTCGACATTAGTTTCCTTTTGTAAAAAACGTATAAACTTTGCTATTTGAGCAGCTATTTCCGAAAACTGTTGCGATATTCTCGGATAGCTAATATCAATGGCAATATCACTCCAATCCACTAAAATGACATTAAATGCTCCCTGGCTCAAATAGGCATCCTTAATGGCGGCGTTTGAACACGATGTACTTTTTCCAGCCCAACCGTGAATAGAGAATCTAAATTTTAATTATGTAGTATGTTTGATAACTATTTAACATGTACATATACTTTACCTCACAGGCCAATTGGGATTAAAATTGGACCCCCGTAAAGCACGTATATCTCCCGTACGCAATATTTGTCGATCAATAATATTGTTTGGAGTATAAAGATCATAATGAATGCGTTGGCTGCCCAAGAACCGCAAACGTGGATTAAGAAGAATTTTTACTTCCTTTCGCAACATTTCTTGTATTACACTAAATATTGAGGTATCACAGTGTCCTTGTGTATACGATAAATCAGTAGCTAATTTCAGTATATTGAGAAGCGAAAATTAGTAATTTATTCAATGAATATGTTGATTTTTATAATAAAAATTGGAACTTGATATATTATAATATGATTTTAATGTTGGCTTTTTGCCATTTTAATCACATTTCTAACGTACCACTGACACACGCCCCAAATAAAAATACATAGGCATATAGCAATTTCATGGCTTTGACTTGATTTCGAATGCAATATACACAAATCCAACCAACTTGAATAATTCAACGCTTACACTCTTATACGGTAAATCACAACAATTTAAAGCGACACATTAAACAACCTTCACGCTAGGCGTTCTGACAACAAATGCGTTGAATTCTAAAGGCTCCATTAGTTAAAAGAATATTGTGGAGACTTCTTAGCAAATAAAAACTACAGTTTTATGGCAAAAAAAAAGAAAACAACATTTTAAACGTGAATTTTGGTTAAATTCTAAAAAAACAATAAAAATTTAAAAAATATAAAAAACTTACAGACTCACAAAAAGGCACACTGTCATACACACATGTATATGATACCAATTCAGCAACTTGTTTAGGTACCTGGTATTAAATACTTTTTCTTATCTATGCAGAATATTGATCGTAGTATAACAGATGCATTTTATTAACAAAAAAAGAACCAATCTATCAACTGTAATTTAACTATTTATACTAAATGTGTATGTATGTTCTGTACACACGAACATTTGTTGTTTTATACATTACAATACATATAAGCCAATATTTTAAAGATTTGTCTGAAAATCAAAAAATATCGTTGCGGTTACCTAAAATGCTGCTGCATTTGATAATTTGGTGGTCATTGCAAGCGACCGGTGAGACATCGAGTCAGTTAAGTCAATAGCCACTTGCATTCAGCTAAGGTCATTTTAAGCAATTAAAAATTAATACAACAGAAATACTGACTACTGTAATGGTGTAGATAAATACATATCACGTTGAGTAATTTTGATTGCAAAATCTTTCAAATAACTTTGAACTTTATTTACCACACTAACATAAGATTTTTTTCATGAATTATGCACCAAAACTCAATTGATTTTTTGTGGCTTTTAAACAAGTTTAACGTTCATGTTTAAGTATATTCTTTTAATATTTCAAAGACACAAAACAACAAGAATTTTTAGTCATATTTATATTCATTCAAAATGCATTAGTTTTTTTTTCATTTATTACTCTCTGTATCAACAGTTTAAAATATTTGGATGATTACCACAGAAAGACCGTTAATTTTAGATTTTATCGAAAATAAAACAATAAATTTTAAAATTTGTTGTTTATAAACGTTAATAAAAATGTACATATGTATATTTGAATGTAATGTATAATTAAAGCTTTCCTTAAACCAGAGTACAAGTTTTATGCATTAAGAATTTTAATGTTTTTTTTTTAATTATTTTATTTAATTGTATTTTTCTTAACGTTCATACTTGAGATTCTAGGCAAAAGTTTTTTACTTATTTGTTTCGTCATGTAGTAAATTACAGTTGACAATGTAAAAAATAATGTTTATGGATGTGACAGTAGTTTGTAATGTAAAAAATATCTTAAATCATTCAATTTTTGCCGTAAAAAAAAACCAATTACATATTTACTTGTATTGTGGTTCATTTATTATACTAGAATCTAGGAATTTTTATTTCTCATGGTGAGTAACATTCATTATACATATATACATTTTCATATTATCAGGCCTGTTCTGCAAATCACTTTTACTCAAATCACGTGATTTCAAATCACATGTGCCTACTAAAATCACACGTGTGATATTTTAGTGTCCCGTGTTTGTGTGTTTTGGTGTGATCTTCAATTGCCGAAAGCACACCGAGAAACACAAAAACCGGTATGACCTTCAGAACATCACAAAATCACGCTCATGATTTCAAAAACACGTGATTTGAAATCACGTGATTTTCGGAACAGGCCCGTATTCGAATGTGTATTCTAAGTCAAATTACAATCCTCAAAAGCTTTTATACTTTAATAGTCTTATTCCTTCAATATTTCCCAGGAATATTTTCTATGCACTATCAGAATTTTCGTTTGTATATTTCTGTATAAAAGCTTTTGAGGATTGTAATTTGACTTAAGCCTACAGTACACGGAATGTAAAAAGCCACATTCGTATGTGGTTCTGACGTAATTTTGACATCACTACAAAGCCACAATAGCAAGCTCGTGATGTGTGATGACGACAAAATTACGTCAGAACCACATACGAATGTGGCTTTTTACATTCCGTGTACTATAGGCTTTAGAATACACATTCGAATAATATGAAAATTTATACATACTTAATATTTTTAAATTAAATTGCAATGGTGGGTGATGGGTTTTATTTTAACAACTTTTTAATTAAATATTTTTTTAAACTATTTTTATGTACATACATATCGTCACCCTAAATGCAAACGGACGTAGATACGCAAACATTCGTAATTGAGGTTTTGATTGATTTTTGTTCGCTTTTTAAAACTACATGTTCACGAAAATTTTAAGATTTCTGCGATCAAAAACGAAGACTTTGTTAAAGAAATTCAAACGCCAAGAACACCTTGTTGTTATTGACTTTTTATAAAGTTTCTTGCTTCTCCTGTAAAAAAAAAAATAAAAATGTAGTTGCGTCCGTTTGGATTTAAGGTGACGATATGTACAAACATATTTCACGTTCTATCTAAAGCTTTATAAAAAATGTTTACCCCTAAAACAATCATGTTGGTTAATTAAATTAAATGATTTAAAAAAATTTTATTAAGAATATGGATTAAGCTTAAACTAAGTTAAACGTAGTCTGAAACTCGGATTTTTTCGGCGAAATGAGATTTTTTTTATTATTTGATTGAAAGCCAACATTTTAAGCAAAAGTAAGATATTCCATCAAAATTTGGTATACAAACTTGGTAATGGCGGCACAAATCTGTTTTCAGATTAACTAAACCTAATTTAATTGAGATCTCAAAAACCCAACTTTTTGCTTGGTAGTAAGATAAAATTACGTTTTGTTGTTTCAAATTATTAAATCAAGCTTTAAACATATACATACACATTTACGAATGAAAAAATTCGTTAGCTTGTTGATTTTTGGTAAAGCTATATATATGTATAATATTTTTAAATTTAGAACTTTTTGTTGACATTTAGTAATACCAAAAAAAAATTTTTTCAAACTGAAAATAATAAATAATCAGTCGCTCTTTTTACCAATTTGCTAAATTAAACAGAACAACTTTGATAGACGTTCACAATAACAAGCTTTAGAGAAATACGAATTTTACAAATACCGAGATCATGAAAACTCAACTACTGAAAAGTGTTAATAAGGAAATAAACAAATGAAATAAAACCTGCTATCGTTAAATAAAAATAAAATTATACTCTATTTACTGCTTCTCACTTAGTATTTTTATTTTTTTACTTTGAACTATATAAAGTTGTTTTGCATAAATTATGTAAATTTACTGACAGGTACATAAAGAAAGTCGTAGTTTAAAATTTTTTGCCACTGCCATTGAATTTTTTTTTTTTTTTATCAGTAGCCAATGTTTTGTTTTTAGTTTGTGCAAAAAAGCCAATCCCTTATTTTGTATATTTTTATTTTTTGACATTTGCTTTTTTACCTGTTAGCGACAAGAAGTTCTAGCCACCTTAAAAGCAAGAGCTCAAAATGATTCTTTCGCTTTTTCCTTTTTTACTTTGTCCTAAAAGAAGAGCTAGTTAAAAAAGACAAAACTTAAAATTAAACTCTTCCCTGGATGGTAATATGTAATACAAATACTGATTCAGGAAAACGCAGAGAACAAAAAAAAAAGCCGCACTTATAAGTGCTAATAGCCGCCGAACTATGTGCTAGTAGGAAGTTACTAGGAACCGATGTACGCTTGATACGTATGTACACATTTGCAGAAAAACGATACATGTGTCAATACCTAAATAAGTATGTAAATATGTATGTATGTGCATGCTTAAATTTTGTTTTTCATATAAAATGTAACAAAGCAATGCATAAAATTTTTGAAGTGGTTTTATTATGTGCGTTCGTTTACTATTCCAATAAAATCCCAGTAAAAACCAGTAGGTGAGAAATATGAAAATTTTACAAATTTATGTGTACGCGAACGCATTTCAGTAAAATTCAGTACAAATTTGTACAAATTTTGGGGCAAACGAACGCAGCTACTATTCAATTGTATAAAAAACAAAAACAAATTCTTGTTGGGATTGTTTTGCATGAAAAATATGACTTGTCGTCTCTTCGCAATCATGTGCTATTAGCACATTAGTTTGTGTTGCGTTTATCTCCCAATGTGCGGCTACAAGTCTACATTGGTTTTTGATTTGGCGGCATACAGACAGAAGCTGTTTGTTTCATTATTTTTCCTACAAAATAAAAGTGATTGCCGTGGCTTTTTGAGTTCCATCAAATAAGAAATTTTGCCATTGTTAAAGAAGCAAAAGTGGGCAGAAGCCAGTGCCCTTTAAAAAGTTACTTTTCAAAAACAGTGTGTTTAATTTGCTGCTGCTTTTGAAAAGTGTGGGATACTTTAGCAGTTGAACTTGTCGGCTTTTTATACCCTTCACCAAAGGTAAGAGGGTAAATTGTCATTCCGTTTGTAAGTTTCACGATATTGATCCTACACCCTATAAAGTATATATGTATATTCTGGGTCCTTATGAAAAGCGAATTTGATTTAACGATGTCCCTCTTTTTGTTTACATATACTAGCATAATGCCCAATATAATTTTCGTTATCACTCTTCTTTATTATTTAATCTATTTAAAGAAATAATTTGAACATATTGAAACTGGGAATTTTTGTTTCTTTTTGCTACTTAAAAACTTGCCAAAAAAGATAAATCTACAGTATGACAACACTGCCTATACTAAAAGAAAACAAACAAACAGACATACATGGTACACACCATTATGTTGAATATAGGCTCCTATTACGAAACACAACTCAAATCAGTTGATTTGTAATTTTTGTATTATGGTTTACAACTTTGCTATATATTGTGTGAAACAGGCCATAATTCATTTTAATGCTATTCAAACAACGTTCCTTCATGGTTCAGTTGTCTAGGGGGTTTGTTAAGACTAGAAACTGTGTTCGAATCTTGGTTTTTCAAAAAGAATTTTTTTTCTTTTAATTTTTATGATCTAAAAACGATTTTAAAAAAATATTTACCTCCTTTCACTTTTTAAATTTAATTTATAATGAAGTTTTTAGTATTGTAAATATGTATGTATATGTAAAAATTATTTAGTTTTTGTCTAGTTGCTCTGTATTCTTCTCGCACTTGTTAATTTTGATTTTTTTTTTAACTAGGAAAAAGGCAAAGTTTAGCTGCTTTTGCTAATATGGCGCATTTTAAACCCTGGTTTAAGCTTAGTTATAAACTCCTTTTGTTACATTTTTAACAAAAATGTGTTTAGCACTTTATGCTTTTTTATTTAAATAGTCAAAATTATTTTGTGTATTATAAGCACCTCTTTTATGTGCATATTCCGCATTTTTGCATCTTCTTCACACAGAAAAAAATACCAATGTAAAATTAACATGGAAAAATGTTGATTGAGAATCATAGTAATTTTCTGCAAAAGTATGCCCTTTATTTAAATTTATCATTATTTCATATTAATTTTAAATAAAATAACCTTAAATCACGTTTATTAATTATTATTCACTGTTAAAATAAAAAAAAAAAAATTTATTAAAATAAAAAATAAATATGGATTCAATATTGAATCCATAAAAACCTGATTTATATTAAAATCAAAAGTGTATCTTGTTAAATTAACATGCATACATACTTAAGTATGTACATTTTTTATTTTCATTTTTAAAATATGTTATAAAAAGAAGACAATTCCCGTATTCTTTTAATTAAAATTATTTAGTTAAATAGTACATCAAGTTTTCAAAGTATAATGATGACGAAAACTATATTGGGCGATTCTGCTGATGCTTCTGTTACAAAGGAGAATACAAAATAAGTGAAACATGTGTTACAGGGGTAAGTGTTTTGAATTATTCTTAAATAAATGTAAATGTTGTCTCTGAAGCTTCTTCACACTGTAACATCACACTCGAACCAATTTGATTCTACATGAAATTCACGTTGTTTCAACTTGAAATAACTTTCATTCAACGTGAATCGGATTGTTATTTCAATATAAATTACATTTTGCTCTAACTTTACTGCAATGTTAAATTAACATGAATTAAAGTTATTTTAAAAGAAAAAAAATGTTGTTCGCAGTTATTGTAAAATCAGGTTGAATTAACATGAAAAACGTATAAAGCAAAATCACCACCGAAAAATTTTAAATCAACCTTGTTTTCTACGTTTTTAACTTGATTTTTTTCTGTGTGTTTAATTTAGAAGTTAATAAATTGCTTCAACGGCGATTTAACGTCAGCTATTTAGTTTTTTTTACCAAACGTATTTAAAATTAAATTATAATTTAACGCAGCAAGAGAACTGTTACGCTGCAAAATTTTTACAATTGCCTTTTGACAATTTGTCCAACGTCAGCCTTTAGCGAACGTGTATTTTTCAATTGGAAAATTAATAAAACTAATTAAAAAATAAAGTTCTCAAGATTTTTGGAAACATCCTTATGAACTGCGTATATCTCGAAAAAGCTTCTTGAGAAAAATAAATGCCATATTCGTGTTCAGCAGCCCCGATTTATCTTAGAAAACAACTCATTTTTGAGGTTATGGCAAAAAGTTAAAAATTTGTGAACCAGTGTAATTGGGCTGATAAATTCAATAAACCAATTTAAAAACAATATGAATAGCAGAGAGTAATCAAATTAATGCTTTTCGTCCCATGCTGACAGTCCTTACCCATCATCTATTTTTTAAACGCTGCCTCACAAAATTTTATTTTTTATAAATTCCAAATAATTTCAAATCACATTAAAATATGTTTTTCCCGCACTAATTCTGTCTTATTCGACGACGCAACGAATAATTACCGACAAGTTCGTCGTGCTGTGCAAAGTTTGTAGTTCGCAGGGCTGTCTGACTTGCGGATTTCATGTGAGCAAAAAGGACAAAGAAAGTCATTTGGGGATTGGGAATTTAAAAAACAATTTCGGTTATTTTTTTGGGATTTTACACTTTTTTTTTATTTACGCTTATTTTTCTTTGTTTCGTATATAAAATATGAAAAAAAGTAGCAAAACTTTTATCTTACTCTTATATAGTGTAAAGGGTCCTAATTAAGATTACCATTTTTGTTAAGTGTGAAAAAGGTACTTTATAAACTTGTTATTTTTCTTGAGTGAGTGTAAAAAAAAAGAATTTAAAATAGATCTAAAACCGTTGATAACACATAAAATTTTTGATTTTTTAAAGACAATTTTGAAGCAAATATGTATGTCTTCCCCAAAAATAAGTAAATATGAAAAACGATATAATAAAGATTGGGAAAAAATGCTAGGCTATTGGTTAGTAGGTTTGATGCATCGAAGTACTAAATAAATGCCGGATATATGTATTTTTATTGTTGATTATAAGGATGGCTTAAACCGATTGAACAAGCACGAAATTCTTATAAATTGGCTCATTCGTCACTGGAATCGCATAAAAAGGATTTAAAAAAACATGCCGAAACCAGTCGCTACAAACAAAATGAATGATTTTTTTTGACTAAAAATTTTTATTTGGGTATTTTTGGGGATTTCTTATTAACATTTTTCTAACTATTTTTTAAAAAAAATTTAATATTTGGTCAGAAAAAAAACAAAAAAAATATAAACTTTTTAAGGTTTTGTTTTTTGGGGATATTTTTTTAATTTTTTGGGGACAAGGAAAAAAGTACCTGGCAGCCCTGGTCGTTCGTCCCATCTGTGCTTATATTTTATGTGTTGACTGTTTTCACGTCCTTTAAAGGAAAATTAAATAGATATTTTAAAAACAGTATGACCGCATTTAACCTCTTTCATAAAATGAATGATGATGATATTCATAAATTTTTCACACACACATAAATTAATTCTGCTCATCTTCCAATGTCTGAGCCTGAACATATTTAGTTGTTGTATTTCCACTTTCACTTATCCCATTAAAAATAAAATAAAAAATAGCCACTGTAAAAACTCAATTGCCGATTGTAATCATTTTTTTTTTTTTTTAATAAAAAAAAAATTAAGCAACAACATAAACCAAACATTTGAGCAACAACTTTTATTTACAAAATTTCAATGTCCATACCGACATATTGAACTATGTACGTAGAATTCGTAATACTTTTTACTTAAATGCATTTAATATTTATATACATATCGCACACTAAATCATAAACAGGCACAATTTAAGATGCAGGCAGAAAACTGGCTTAAAAACATGGTTGCAATTTTTTAGCCAAATTGAGTTCCACATATGTTTAAGAAAAGTAAAAGAAGACGGTGACGCAAACGAAATTTTCGTGGTCGCTATAGATTTGATTTGTGAACTAGTTAATGAAAAACAAAACGATTTGGTAAATTTTGTGTTTTGCCTGTTTATGATTAATTGTGCGATATATAAATTTATTTACAAGAACAAAATTTCGCCGATATGTAATGAGTCGTTCAACTTCTTTTTAGAGAGAATGTGTGTTGATAACCCAGCTGTGTGTACCAAATTTAGACAAATTTCTTCTTACTACTCCTTAGATATTTCTGCCACACCCATTTCTCCAATTCTGCCCACATTTAACCGGAGGTTGTGTATAGATAATCAAGACGCTTGTACCTAATTTTTAAGCTATAGATTTGATTTGTGAACTAGTTAATGAAAAAAACGATTTGGTAAATTTTGTGTTTTGCCTGTTTATGATTAATTGTGCGATATATAAATTTATTTACAAGAACAAAATTTCGCCGATATGTAATGAGTCGTTCAACTTTTTTTTAGAGAGAATGTGTGTTGATAACCCAGCTGTGTGTACCAAATTTAGACAAATTTCTTTTTACTACTCCCTAGATATTTCTGCCACACCCATTTCTCCAATTCTGCCCACATTTAACCGGAGGTTGTGTATAGATAATCAAGACGCTTGTACCTACCTAATTTTTAAGCTATAGATTTGATTTGTGAACTAGTTAATGAAAAAAACGATTTGGTAAATTTTGTGTTTTGCCTGTTTATGATTAATTGTGCGATATATAAATTTATTTACAAGAACAAAATTTCGCCGATATGTAATGAGTCGTTCAACTTTTTTTTAGAGAGAATGTGTGTTGATAACCCAGCTGTGTGTACCAAATTTAGACAAATTTCTTCTTACTACTCCTTAGATATTTCTGCCACACCCATTTCTCCAATTCTGCCCACATTTAACCGGAGGTTGTGTATAGATAATCAAGACGCTTGTACCTAATTTTTAAGCTTTGGCTCTTGCTGTCCAGCAGGTATTAAACAACAAGGGATTTATGGGTAAAATTCGAGGCAGTCTTGGTTTTTTGCTCATATCTCAGCCATATATTCCCGATCTGGCTGAATTTGAATATAAATTTTTAACAGAGTATACGTGACATAAATATATAACAACCTAATCCCCATCATTTCAGGGGTATTCGGAAAACCCATTTTAACATACGCACGAACAGACGATCATACGGATATCGTTAAATTACCTTTTTACTCACAAGTACACAGCAGTATATGTATATACTTCATAGGGTCTTAGATCAGTGTATAACCTTTTACATTCGGTGAAGGTATTAACATGTATTTGTACCTTTTCCGTAGGAACACAATTGCACCGTATGGACGTAGGCAAACGACGTAGCTTCGTGGTAAGTTAATTTTTTTTTCGACGGTGCCACTTTTTGGCTACTGCCTTAGAATTTTTGAAAAGACTAGTACAGTAGACGCTCACAAATTAGAGCTTTCAGTAATTCGAACGTCCAGAAATTAGAATCAGTGTTTGCAATACTTTAAACGCTCTAAAATTCGAATTAAAAATTCTAATTTCAGAGCGTTTCTTGTTATTTGAACACAAGAAATCCGCAATTTTTTTTATTCTGTTTCAACATAGTAAAACTAAAAAGGGGGATTACCAAATTTTATATGTGTTTCCACAATTGTTGTTTTTTTTGTCGCATTTATGTATATTCGTGGCTAGTTTATTTGTAAAATTCGAGACGCGTGTACATATTTTGGCAGTGTATCATTCGATATGTCAAATAAATGTAAAAAAACCCGTTATCATTGGAAACAGGGGTCAAAATACTAGAAAAGCTTGACAAAGGCGTTCAAGGGAACCGGTTAGCCTTAGATTTTAATGTTACGACATCTTTAATCAGCTATATCAAATCACATAGAACAGCAATATAAAATGCTGTTTCCAACACATATCAGAAAGCAAGCAATAAGTCTTTGTACAGCGCTGAATACCCAAAAAGTCGTCTGAGAAAAAAGTGTACAGTGACTAGGCCCATACTTAAAGAGAAAGCTTAACAAATATTTAGAGTTAAGAAACGACACGGTATTTTTAATCTAAAAAAATACATTTAATGTATTGGACTGAATTGTTACGTTGTTTTTATCAAATAAAATTGAATTAAAAAAAATTAAGTGTTATATTTTCGTTTTTGAAAGTAAATTTACTCAATTTTTTATTCGAAAAGAAACGTCCAGAAATTAGAATAATTCAGAAATTAGAATTACCTCAAAAACAAAGCGGTTCTAATTTGCAAGCGTCTACTGTATTCCAGTATATTTGTGTTTCTTGAATTTAAAGGCTCAGTCAAATAAATTCTTATTTCTTGATCAACAATATTTTAATGCTCTGCTGAATGTGGTGCTGAGTCATGTTCTTTCCATAAAGATACGTTCCTTTTGTTTTTATTTCTTTGGGCGTTTGCAAAACAGTAAAGTTAATATAAGAAAATTGTTTTAGTTCCAATTTAGACAAAAATTGGCCATCCGGAAAACCTGTACACAACCTGTACACAATTTTATTTTTCAAAGTTTGGTGTTCGGCGAACGTTTGTTGGGAATCTAACAAATACATATGTATGTATTAAATTTTATTTTTTGGTCAAAAAACAAAAATTCTTACGTTTTAATTCCCTTTTTCCAATATGTATTGAGTATTGAAACAGATATTTTTTCCAAAGAAAGAAAAAAAAACCAAGTGTTAACATATCACAAACAACAACTTATTCAAACTATCTGCGCAATTTAGGCTGCGTTTTTGAGATCTCATTTAAACTAGGTTTATTAAATCTGAAAACAGATTTGTGCCACAATTACCAAGTTTTATCTTTATTATTGCCGTTTTTTACAAACTGACATTAATGGTTTAAAATTGAACAAAAGTTCAAAAGGGGCTTTAGAAACAAGTCTCGCAAGTTTTCCCATTTGCACAAATGGCAATTTTATGAGGTCCCTTAGTAAAGAAATTTTTAAATAAATTAAAAATCAAGCGTCAGTGCGCCTTCTTATACAGATAAAGAAATAATTTAATTCGAGTACTAATCGGTAGAGGTTGCCGTTGTTCGCAAACATGGATTTCATTTTATATTTTGATGTCACTTTAACAATAAATATCTAAGAGGATTCATTTTATCGGAGAGCACTAATGTAAATACATATATGTAACAAGAGTAATTTTTGTCTACGGACTATGTAACAGTAATAATAAAAACCCGATCTTATTATAAAGTCACCGATTCAATAAAATACGCATACATATGTACAAATGTATATACAGTAGTTTTCCGATTTAACGAACCTAATTGTTGTCAGGCCTGTTCGTTAAAGTGAATTGTTCGTTATATCCAGTACTAAGTTAAAAATGAATAACGTCCTCTATTTTATTCAAAACTTGAAGTATACGTAGTATTTTTAATATTTTATTAAAAAAAACAAACATATTTTATTAATATACATATAAGTAAAAGAAAAATTCATAAAGTAATTAAATACTTTCTCTTAATGGCTTCTTCTTGAAGCTCTCTCAAGAGCATTAAATTTGAGCTACTCATTTTGTTTTGTTAATCCCATTTAATACAAATTAATAGTTAATACAAAGAATTTGACAATTGCGTTGCATGAGGAAGGAACCATTGAAAAAGTTAGTTTTCCATTCTGGGGAACTCACCTTGCTTTATAGCTCTTCTATTGCGATACCCAAAATTACTGGTTTTAAACTTTATCCGTTAAGAACAATCTATTTCTTTTACCCATTTTGATGTTTCTAACACAAATTACTTCACACACCTGACTCTCAAATGCTATTAAACAAATCCGTCAAAATAAGAAAATTAACGGTACATTTTTATTTACATTCTTTTTTAGTTATTTTTTGGTAGCAATTATTACATTTGTTCGTTATACCGAGTACAAAATAAAAATTTTTGTTCGTTATATCTGTGGTTTTCACGAATTATCGCGTAAGTCGGTTTTTACCGAAATTGAGATAATGATGTCAAAAAGCTACATTTTGCATTAGATTTTTATAAGTATTAAGCTTTTTAGAATATAATGTAGTATTATTAATTTTTTTTCTGCTAAAAACAACTTAAGTTAACTGTTTAATAAAATATTTTGCTATTATAACGATTTATGTCGACATACATCGCCAAAAATTGTAAAATTGCTGAATATGTTTCCAAATAAAAAGCATATGTGATGTTATGTTGTTATTCGTGCAAAAAATATGAAAGTATTTTTTGAAAATTTTTCTATTAATAACAACTTATATGTACATGTGCGTTTATTGTTGACTTCTTTAGTTGCAACAACAGCAGATGAGCGGTTGTTTGTAATTTTAAGTCCATACGTTGTGCTATTAGTATCAAAAACTCTGAATATGGGCATTTCCGCCAAATGGTCCACCGTGACCGAAAATTTAAAAGTTATTAAAATCTGATTATTTTACGAAATTGTTATGAAGAAATATTTAGATTTTACTAATTTTATAAATTTACCAATAAATTTGTTCACTTAGATGAACAATCAGACTGCAAAGTTGTGCAAACGTACTTTCTTATTTGTGAGTATGTTTTATTGTATATTTTCTTTAATATTATCTTCCTTAAAAGAGGTGATATTTGATGAAAATTATTCCAAAAAAAATTTCTTACATGGTCTGTAATCTATTTTTATTTTATATTAATCATTATTCAGTTAAATTATTGTGGAAAAAATTTCACGTTCGAATTGTCACGTATCGAACCAGATTTTAGCTTAAACAAAAAATAGTACAGACGATTTTGGAACCAAACCAAAGACATTTTAATGTTACATTGCTACGTAAAATTCTGAAAGTAGTTTGACTAAAAAATTGTGCCAGGTTTCGCTGAACTACAACTTTTTATACATGGCCACAAAAACTACTTCTATTTTTTTCACGTTCGAACCGCTACTTCTTTTGCCATTATCTTTGACCTAGAATCGCGCCCCCCATAAACTTTAGCATAGATAATAGTGCTTTCTTAGTGCTATAATTTAAGGGTTAAAAGAACGTAAAAATATTTGTTGTTTAAAATGTTGTTGCATTTTTGATGCGTACGACTGTCACGTTCAACACTTTGGAATTACCCATATGTCGCCAACTTGTGTGCTAAAAATAACAACGTAAGTCGTCATGTGTGATTAAAATGATAACATTTATTTTCACAAAAAAGAACTTATGTGGAGATATGATGTTATATTGCACACACTTAATGAGTCAATCAAACATATGCATTTTTAATCCTTTTACAGATTGTGATCCTGTGAGGATTTTTTCATGAAAACTATGTATAATACGTAGAAAGTCACTGTTAAGAGGATAGTAAAGAAAAAAGTTTAAAAAAGCATCTACAGAAGCCGCAATTGAAAAAAATAATTGTTTTTGCTCTCCTGAAAAGTTTGGTTTTATAACTTACGCGATTATTCGTGAAAACCACAGATATAAGGTACTCAGTAGAAAAAATTTGGGTGTTCGTTAAATGCGATGTTCACTAAATCGAAGGTTCGTTAAATCGGAAAACTACTGTACTTAACTATATATACATATGTACATACATACAGTTGAGCATCGATTATCCTTGAATCACGGATAAAAAATTAATTGTCCATGATCGATAACGAATGGAAGATTTTTTTCCAACCGATTAACCGTGATAACCTAAATTATCCGGGATTGCAAAACTTAAAATTAAAATCTGCCGTGTCAAAGAGAAGCTTTTGGCAGTAAAAATACAGGTTAAGAATAAGAAACAAGCCACATTAAGAGATTTTTTTTAATCATAACATAAGTAATAATTCAAAATGTATTAGTGTTATATGAATCTTGTAAGTGCGTGTATTGATTAAAGACAAACAAACATAAATGTAAAAACGAGTCCAATATTTTACCTGAACTAACCGGTGAAATCGATTATCCAGAACGCTTCCGGTCCCCACCATCCGGGATAATCGATGCTTAACTGTACTTGAACTATTCATATAAATAAACAGCATTTATATCATTTATACCTTTTTACATTTTAACACTAAAAAAGTAGAATTTCATCTTTAAGCATTTGTGTGCATTGAACAATATCATTCTTTTTTTTTCATATTATTTTTGACGTCACTTACTGCATTCAGTTGTGGAAGTTTTCCAGCTTCTTTTCATGGTCAAGTTCATATTCATACAGATATTGTCTACAATATGATATCACAGATGTTAAATTCGCATTAAGATAAATACATACTTATACGAATATACTTATGCACTAGAAGCAAATGTTGCAATTACTGTGGACAAAAATACATAAAAAACAAACAAAAATTGTCTGGCAAACAAAAAAATTATCATTTTGTAGTCGAAAAACAAAAGTAATTATTTTATTACTATGTGCCTCTATTACGTTTTACAACTCAACTGACAACTTAACTTTACAACAGTTAAGCAGGGCATACATTATTCCAGCATACTGGCGCAATCATATGTTGAATCGTGCTCGAAAACGTACCAAACAATCATACTGGCGCAATATTCATTTCTTTTAGTTGTTGCCACTAGTGCGCACCGCATTTATTTTTATACTGAATTCGAGAACAGAAAATGCGTCGAAATAACTATGGCAGATCGCAAGCTAAATGCACAAGATTCAGAACACCATAAAATAAATCTGGCGTTTTGCGATTTCAAATCGTGCGATTGTCAGAACATGTCCTGAAAACTGTATATAAGGTAAAATTTTGAAAATTTTAATCGCATTTGCACAATAAAGGAGCGATATGTTCAAAGTTAATTTAAGAGATACAACTAACGTCGTTAATTAATTCAAACAATATGCATTATGTATAGGGAAGTGTTTTCCGAGAGTGGGCTTTATATATTTTAAATCGTTATATATTTTAAACCGATCTGCACGAAAATTAACAGTGTGATTTCTAGTGATATAAAACGGGTTTCTGCTCAATCTTGTATCAATCCGTGCGTTTTGCTACAATTTATGTTAGTTTTTGTAACAAAATTATAAATATTTTGGGGTTGTTGTTCCACATTTGAACTCATAACTCTCATCAGACTAAACCGATTTTGCTGGATTTCAACAGACGGACATGGCTCAATCGACCTTAAATTACTCAAGGACCCAAAGTGTACCCAATAAAAAAATTGAGCTTCAAATGAAGCAGGTTTGTAAGGGAGAAATGTAAGAGTTTCGCTTACCATCTCGCTAACGGACGGCATGCATTTTATATGGCGAGTTCCCACTTTGAAGCTATACATTTTTGACACAAAAAGCGCGTTATTCAACGCATATTAAAACTAGTGAATGTAGCGTTCAGCTTTACACACTGAATGCTTTTTAACAGTTATTTTTTAGTATTCTCCCTTACAAACTTGAAATTTCCTTTTTTTCTTTTATAAAACTTGTTAAGAGTTTCTTTACTTACTTTACTGCATCTCTGTTGTATGTCTTATTGCGTAGCGCATAATTGTGCGCTTATTTTTATATATGTACCATTAGTGCTTCGCAAAATGATAAAAATTTAATTAATAAGTTTCACAAGGAATGACAAAGTTATTCAACACTAGTAGTGGAGGGTATAAAAAGTGTTTCTGGACTACTTCAGTGTACAATGTAGATATTTTGTGCATTATTTTTTAAATTTACAAAATTTCAAGTATAAAAAAATTTTTTTTTAATTATGTCTTGTTCCACTGTTCGTTTCTTTTTACATATAATAACGAAAATAATATGTGCAATAATTAGATCTGCTCTCAAAAAAAAATTTTTCTTCTTGGATATATTTTTTTGTTCATTGAAAAAATAATTAGAATTCTTGCTGGAAATCGATTTAAAGTTGTCAAAAGAATACCATGCTTAGGAATTTTCTATGTAACAAGTTTATACAATAATGTATTGTGTATTAGATGTTTTAGAAAAAGGAAACTCGAAAACTTGCTTAAATAATTCATATTTAGCACTTTTTCTTTAGATATTCTCGGAAAAGTTGCGAATAAATTGACCCAATTACAGTGTTTGAAATACAAATTTTGTGTTTTTGGAATGGAACAGGTTCTTATTATTCTATTTATAAAATATTGTGCACCTGTTAGGTTTAGATACTTTCAAACAATGTTAGACCCATACACAAATAATTTTTAAGAGCAGGTCTAATGTACAATCATAAGCATATAAAAGTTAACCTGCTAATTCCAGCTTTACTTACATTCTTATGTATGTATCGCATTTAGATGAGCTGCGCTTTAAGTACTTCTTCTTTCAATGCTGGATCAGTCAAGTAGAATTTTTTCCACCGTGTAGATGTGTCTATGTACATCTTTCAGTGTTAAGTAATTAATTATATATGTACATTAATACATGCCTAATTAGTTATATAATCGTAAATACGCATGAATATTAGAATGTGTTTGTGTGTCATATAATGTATGTAGTTTGCATATTTCATACAATATTTTTGGTACATGTTTAATCTATCTTATGGACAACAAAGCCATAGACATAGACAATGATGAAAAAAGATGCTCAACGGGTTATCCATCATCGGCAGCATTGAATGTAGTACATGAACAATATTGGAATATAACAATAAGTGTGCCTCCTTTGCATAACGATTATATCAACATGTTGCTGCAAATATGCTCAAAACGTAATGCTGCACAAGAAATGTGGCGCTTATTTGTGTTACTGTATGGATTGGCAAGTGTTTTTCTTTTGAGCAAATGTGTATGTATGAGTTTTACAAATTTTGCATTTCACGAAATAGTTTATTTTATTACACGAAAATATTTCTTTAACAAGTTGATTAAACTTTATCGTAAGAAAAGAAAAAGTTATAAATTTATTTGCATCTATTTAATGTGAGTTTTGAATGTTACAAATAACAACAATTGTGAAGAAGTTACTAGTTAATTTTAGATTAGGCTCATGTTGGGAAACTTTCTTTCCGAGTAAGTTTATTCAAGAACTAACGCGGCCAAAACTCTCTCTTGCTTTGACGTCTTGCTCAAGGAGAGCACGCATTTTTGAATTAAAAAGCAAGGCGAAAAGTGTGTAGCCCTTTCTTTGCCCTTGCCTCTCTCTCCTTAAAGTAAGAACCTTATTAATAAGACTTGCATTGTGTAAACTTGTACTTAGCTGGTTGAAATATGCTGGGACCATTAACTCTTACGTTATTTTTTTTACTTTTTATTTAGTAGGTTTTACAAAATGTTGTAGAAAATGTGCTAGAATTTACCTTTTTCGAACAAAAAAAGTCGTTTCCAAATGTTTTCTATTTTATTTTTAATAGACAATGGTTAAAATAAGCTGTGTACCCCTGTACATTTGCGGAAACAAGACATACATATTTACCAACATGCTTGTACGTACATATGTATACGTATAATCATTATGGAATCAAAAGGTAAACTTTCGTTTAAAGCCGTGAAATTGCATATAAATGCATTGTTTTAAAAACAGACAGTATTTTTGGATGCCATGCAAACTACCATATTCAATATTAATGCATTTACAACAGTGTCGGATAAAATAAGTTGATTTGAAAAAAAATTACACACTTAAACACATTAAAAATTATAAACACAAATGTTTTGTAAATTCAAACTAAAATTAATTTAATTCTTTATATCATATCTTTTAAACTGTCACGTGGTTATTTCTGATTAATATAAATAATCGCCGAAAAGAGGCTTCTATTACACATTTTGCACGATATTAAAAAACGTTGTGTTAAAGCCAAGTGTGGTACACATGGTATCCATGGTTATTTCAATTCACGATGTATGAGTGTATAATCCGACAAAAAATGTTTAGGATTCGAAGCTAAATAACCTCCATTGCTTTATTAAAATCCAGCAGCATCTGTTGAATAGCTAGCACTCCCTCGGGCCTAACTTTCCCAAAAGTTGTGAAAAATCCGCCCTTTAGTAAGATTTTCAGTACAACTCATTCCCGCGGGATCCCCGAAAGTATCACTTCGCCAAAGGACTTCTCTTCGTCGAAACCTTTTGTGAGCTCATGCGTTGAAAAAGGCGCTTCCACATCGGACGGTGAACAACATACTGTAAAGCAACCTTTGTCACAAAAGTTAGCCTTCCGCAAAGACAATTATCCTGGAAGACAGAAAGCATTTACAGCAAGAAGCATACTAACGGTGGTCATAACCAATAGTCAGACCGGTGCACTCACCGGAGGCTACTGAATCCCGTGGCACCAGAGATAAGCACTTTGGTGAAACTTCGAACTGAAGGAAAATTTATGAGCTTTGTAACATTTAAACCTTATAGACTTAGCCAAAATAAAGGCGTTTATAAAGACCATGTGATATCCCTCATCACTTGTAAGTATTCCAAAGTGATCTTGTTTGGGACATATAGACATGAACCCAAGACAAATTTTTGTTATGGGGTTAATATTTCTTTAACAATTATATCTAGATACCAACATCTATATAAGGTGAATGCGTTTTAAATTGATTTTTGGTAGGGGGTCAGTTCTAGACCAACCGTCACAAATTTATACTAAAACATACCAGGTATTATAAAAGTAATTTTTTTTGTTAAGCTTTATCACAATACAAACATTTATGTAGGAGCTATTGCCAAATGTTGACCGATTGCTCATCTATGATATACGGCGAACAATATAGCAATATTAAAAAAAGTTAAAATTCACTGCAACTTCTACAAATATCCCGACACAGCATTTAAGTGTTGCAAATGTTAATATGTCGAAGTCAGTCGTCGCAAATAAGAAATAATTTAACAAAACTTTCACCACCACAACATTTTACAAATGATCGGTCTATAAAAAATTACTGCTATCATATTAACTAAATTGTTTTAACTGTTGTAGGTTATTTAAAATCGGAGCGTTAGGCCACAGTGCTAACATGATTGGATTAAAAATTCTACTTGTAACAAGAAAACAAAGCTACGATTTTTAATCGTAATCGCATGTTTTTAAAGTAGGACACACTCATCGGCCCAGCTGATTGCTTTTTTGTTATAAAAACTTGGTTACTCTAAATGTCAAAATTCCAAATAAAACAACTGACAGCCAGTATAACTCTCTCGGGTTCAAAGTACACCCACCCCATCCCTCTTTTTTATATATGGATAACAAAGGCCGAATAAAAAAGGGATCATAAAATTAAACATTGAATAAGAAATAATTTGATCCACACTGCTCTTTGGTGAATGTATTCGAATTTGTACAAAAAATAGTAAACAAAAAGAAAATAAGAAAACAAAACGCTAGTTACTGGGCTGTTTAGTTTGTTTGGCTTTGATTTCTTTAATCGAATGCAGGTAGGCCTCTTCTGTATTCACATAACTTTTCGCTATAAATGTAGTTTTGTGCTCTTGTGTGTGTGCGCGCTTTTAAAATCTAGCAGTTACAATGTGTCAATAAACACAACACTGTATGTATTTGCTGTTTATGTTTGTTAATAGTAAAAAAGTTATTGGACAAATACATTAAACATTGAAAAATCTTTAACTCAGTCGGACACAAGACGCGATACTAATACAAACGATTAACAAATTACGGAGCATTTGAAACGCGTTAAAAACAGTTTAAAACAATTTTGTTTCCCTAGAAGAAATTGTGTTTTGGATGAGTGATTTGTGAGTCGAAGAAAACATATACATCATACTTATGTACATATATATTGTTCATATTTCAAAACGAATCAAAGTTGATTTCTTTTTTCTCTTTTCGGCTTTAAAATATGCAATTATTTGAATTATTAGTTTGAACAATGGATAAATTTTATGTTAAACCCAAAAGGAATTTCATATCAAGCAATCCCTCCACAAGTAGTGTTGCCTCCAGTTCTAGAACGTCAGCGGAGATTTTTCAAACATTCTCAAATGGCAGACGTTTAGGAGTTGGAAATATTTGTTCAAAAATTCGTCACAAGATTGAAGACAATTTGACACCAAAAATAGGCGGCAAACTATATAAAACTGGCAAACACTCAAAATCCTTGACAGCATTAAGTGTTATCGGAGCATCTACTGGAAAATATACATTTAACAATAAAACTTCTGCAGAGTCAGAAACAAAGACCGCTGAGTGTAAAAAAGTCAAGCAAAAGTCAAATGCTAGTGCCAACAATAGATCTTATACGAATGAGAAAAAAAATCCTTACGCAGAATGTTATAACACTTCAAAGGAAACATCGTTTTTTGAAAAATCATGTTTAAATTCTTATGTGGACAGCGACGAAGATGAAGCTCAATTGAGTTTAAATATAGCAAAAACTTCGTTAGAAGATGAGATATTTGAGGAATTGGAAAAGGTGGCTCACGATGAAAGTAAATTGAATGCTGTTTTGAAAACTTTTGATAAAATAATATTTGAATACAACGATCCTCAAATTAAAACGAAAGCCATAACAAACATTGATGATCACTGTATTAAAATGAAATCAGAAAAAATTCAGGACAACAATAGTACAACTATTAGTGAGCCTGAGGCAGAAAAAGATTTGTGTCTAACAGTTATAAATACAGCGGAAACGTTTAAGCCAAAAAGTGCAGATAAAAAGGCAACGGCAGAAGAAACCAACACTTCTAATTCAATAACTTGTTGTTTAAAATCGGAACAGGCAGCTCAATCTCTATATTTGGATTTTAATACCAATGAGCACAAAAAATTGGAGAAATCGTCATCAACTCTCTCTCTAACTCGTCGGAAATGTTATCAATCCCCAAATTCCCCTTGTCTTAGGCAAATGCGTCATGCCTTCACCAAGCAACAAAAGTCTAAATCTGTTTGGGAACTTTCGAATGACACCAAAATACCAATACTAAAAGCAATCCCTTTAAAAACACGAAGTAAAAGTTTTTCTTATAACAATTCTGAAGAATCCTTAACTAATTTTAAATTACCACAAACTCAAAGACTATCAAAGACATCAAAACCATTAAACTTTAATGAATCGGAATGTTTATCGTCATTGCCCCTAAAGAATGAGAAACAGAAACCAGAAAATAATTCAAAAAAACTAAATTCAACACCTTCGACACAAATTAAAAATGCTACTAAATCACAAAATAAAATAATTGTAAATGGTAAATCAGTTCAGGCGAAAGGTTTGTCTTCTAAGACAAAAAGAATAATGTGCGCCGCTAATTTAAACCTTACACCGACGTCTGTGCCGCTCCGAAGTAGAACAAGTGATGAATTGTTAGATAAATGTCTGCAAAAAGGACAACAAATTCTAAGGAAAGTTGAATCGTTAAATACACAGCGAACACAAATCACTTCTCATAGCAGAAAATCCGTGGCACGAACAAAATCTAGTTCGAGTAATAGAGTGAACAAAGATACTTTAACGGTTAAACGCAAAAATCGGCTGCATAAGCTTAACTATGCAAACGTAGAAAAAATAGCAACACCACCACTAGAATCATGCAAAATTATACCACCCGTTTTGGGAGAAACTTCGGATAAACATGCAGAACTCTTGGTACAAGTTATAAATGCTTCACATTTAACGAACAATAAAAAAAGTATAGTCTCCGAAGGAAGGCAATTGGCTATTGCAAATAACACGACTTCCGATTACGGTTCGGTTTTAAAACATCAGGAATCAGATTCCGATGATTCTGGCCATATTTCGAATGAAAATATGGAAATCTCCATCAATCATAAATCGCAATCATCATCATCATCATCATCAACTAGTTTATGTGAAACCCCATCTGCATCCTCCTCTCCAGCCTCTGCATCTTCTGTATGGAATAATTCTTCTAGCAACAACGTTGTTACCAAATCCCTTAAAATGTCTGATGTCTTGAAGAAATTCGAACGTAAAGTTTCGCAACGACCTGAACTAAAATCAGAACAAAATCATAGCGTCACCAACACATCCAGTACCAATCTACTAAAAGCAACAACCAGCTCTTCTTCTCGACAACCTAAATCTGAAAAGATTTATAAGCAATCTAATGATTCTCGATTTTTCACTTCATATAAGGTAGCGGAAGTTAAATCGGTCAGTGTGATTAGGACACATGTTGAATTTTTTCCAAATTACACCAAAGAGGTAACTATAAGGCTTCATTGATATTTTAATTAAACGAATTTGTTTCAAATGAGCGATTGAGTGGAGGAATTAGAAAGCATTTAACAGTTTGCTGGTGTTGTACAATTGTAATGTAGTTCTTTTCAAATTTACTACTTATTTATCTATGTACATATATATGATATTTATCTTTTTAATTTATGCATATTTTTAAATAAAAAAAAATAAATTATTTTAAACATAAACAAACAATGGTGTCTTTACTGGTTTGTCTTTCTTTTGCTTTTTTAAACTTCATATTGAATGCAAAATTCATATTAAATATATTTTAATGGATCCGTTGGTATTGGCTGTATTTAATTGATTTCTCGTATTTTATTTTTCCTCTATAGTATTTACTTTCATTTATAAGATATAATTAATAATCAATTAACTTATGCTAAATATAAAATTTTTATGAGCTGCTCCTTTAACTAAATATCATTTCGAATGTCAATTACCGAATGTACCATATTGGAAAAAAAACTTAATCGTTCTTTTAAATATATCCCAAAGGAGTCAACTTAAAACTTACAAATTTTCAGTAGAGGCATAAAACGGTTTTTTTGTTTTTTAAAAATTAACTACGAAATTTTAAAGAAATTATGTCATTGCACATGGCATATTTTGGCCAAAACATCAGAGAACATTTTGTAGATTTAAAAAAATATTGATGCAATATACAGCCTACTGTGACTGCAGGAGTGCCAGAAATATTGTTGAAATGAATTGTTTTTACTTTGATCTCGTAGATAATTTCATGGTATTTATTTCTTAAATATCGTTTCGATCAGTCCAATTTTTGACTAATTTTTTAAAAAAATCTGACCGTATGACGTCAATGGTGGTATGAATATTGGCTTACAATGCTTTAGGAGTTGCTGGTTTGTCGGCATAAACCAGCATAACCCCAAAAAAGTTATCCAGAGACGTAAAAATGCTCGAATGCGGGGGCCAGTGAACAGGACCACTTCTGGAAATAAATTGTCAACAAATTGATTTTGCAATAAATCGATTGCTAAGCGCGGATTATGGCCAGTTGCACCGTCTTGTTAGAACCAAATGTCGTTCATATTTAGCTGATTAATTTTTGGAAACAAAAATTCAGTCAGCATGGCTCGGTAGCGCTCGTCAAGCACCGTAACGGTAGCTCCTTGCTCATTTCGAAAGAAATAAGAAACGATGATGTCGCCAATGTGTAAACCGTACCAAACAGTTAATTTAAATGGATGTAATGGTGTTTCGCGGGTTGGCTTTTCTGAAAATTCGGCCATTTTGCTTATTAACGTAGCCATTTAACCAGAAATGAACAGAAACACAGCTCTTCGATTGAAATGCTCATCTTCGTCCACTTTTAAATGAGCACAATTAGCAAAAATGCGACGCAAACGATGGTCGTTTGGCTTCAGTTCTTGCACGAGCTTTACTTTATAGGCACGTAAGTCAAGATCCTTTCGTAAAATTTTCCACGTAGTCGAAGGATAACAGCTTCGCGTTGCCGCTGCAATATTCTCTTCGGTTCGCCCATTTCTTTGTCTTGTTAATGGTTTTGAATCGAGTAAAGTAAAATAAGTGCGAAAACAATCAATAACTACACGAATTTCTTGCTCTATACGCCGATTATGTTGACCGTAAAATGGACGAAGTACTCAATGAACTTTGCGAACCGACTACTTGGCGTTTTGAACATCTATATCGAGGTGGGCTAATTTTTGATATTTGTCATATGAATTCGATTTTTTTCTTCTGTCTTTAAAGTCAACGACATTATTTTTGATTATTTTGAACGTATCGTTAATATAAAATTTTCTTAAAAAAATATAGCAACAATAGAAAAGTACAAAGATTTTTAAGCGTTTAGTTTACAAAGCCGATTTTTTTAAGGAGTTTTTAGAACTTAAAGCGCCTTACCACAGAGTAGTATAAAGGCTTACAAGTAAGCACTATGAGTTTCACAACCAAGTTAGGCCGAGATTTTTAATACAAACTTTTCAATGTGTGGAAAGCACATCAAAATAAAATATTCGGCTGTGACAAATCTTTAATACTCTTCACCATACCACTCACCCACTAACACATATTATCTAGCAGATTAATAAAATCTTTTTAATAATTTTTTTTGTTAAAACGCAAATTATGTATATATTATGTAAAAAAAGAGAAAAAAAGGGATTTTATGCCAAAAATGAAAGGCAATCGCGGTTTTTTGCTCATATCTCAATCATTTGTGGAGCAATTCGGCTGAATTTCAATAAAAAAATTTAACGGAACCTATGTTACAGAAATATCGACCTAGTTCACACCATTTCTGGGGTCTTCGGGAAACACATTTCAGCAGACAGACGGACATTGTTAAATCAACTTCACTATTCATGAGGACTCAGAATATATGTATATAAGTACTTTAAAAGGGTTTTAGGTCAGTATTGCAGAAAATACAAAAAGGAATGACAATCTAATATATCGTCATATGATTTAAAAAAAGCCCTAAGTTAGAAAAAAATTCAAAATCGACTTTTTGATCGATTACACTATGCAACAACTGAGGAAAATTTATTTTTCCTTAAATAACCACTATACTTTTTTGATCCCCTATGGTCACCTAACTTCAAAAATCATCATTATTTAAAATTCTATGGTAAGGTTTTTTTTTAATTTTTTTTATTTTCTAAAGTTTGAGATTTTTGAAGAGGCTGCTCCATACATCTTGTCATAACTTCGGAACGACGTACCCGATTTGGTCCGTCAAAACATTTTAAATTACGCCAAATTTAAGTTTCTCTAACATCATTTTTTTAATTTAGCCATTATTTTTGGAGTTATTGAGGCCGAAATGGCAAAAAAAAAAATTTTTTTTTGTTTTTTTTTTTATAAAATTTCTGAATTCAAAAAATTCATAAAAACAACTAGCGGACCCGGCGAACTTCGCCTCGCCCCAATTTTAATTTTTTCATTTGGGTAGCCATTAAGGAATAATTTCACACAAAATTTCATACAAAAACTCGATTTTCGATTTTTCCGACTTTTCCGGAGGGATTTTCCAAAATTTTCTTCCGTAAAAACCTTCTCCTCAAAAATACGAACAACTGACAAAAAATTTTACCGAAACCGGCCCAGCCGTTCTCATGTCATGAATTACTATACATTTTTTACACCATTTTATATATATATAGATTTAAATCAACAAATTCTTACCAGTTTTAGTACTTAAGCTCAAAGTAAAATAAATTTTATTTCATGAAAATCCATGGACAAATTCCTGTTTTATTCCCGATAAACTGAAAGTACCTAGTTTTGACCTTTCATATCGCAAATTTGTGTAGAGCTAAAAATCACAAAGTTTTACTTTTTTATAACACAATATTTTTTTTTTAATCCTTGACTTTAATTCAGTGTTGCCATTAGGATACGAAAGATACATTTTTCGTATCTTTTGATGGCTTCAGGTACCATGTATAATCCTGACATTTTTCGTATCTTTTGAATCTGTACGCAAAATGTACTAAAACTTTTTAAGACTGATTATCGTAACCGACTCAATACTAATACAATAGCAGATTTAATAATGGTGAAAGAAAACATTAAGGAGGTTTCAACATACGATCCACCTAAATCAAGGATTACTAATACATAATGCGAAGTTGTTCTGAGGAAATATGAAAATCTTTTTTATTTTTAGTAAATTTATATGAACGTTGATATAATCGTCTTAGTATAAACGCCTTAACTCGTATATAATTTTTACAAAAATGAATTTGTTTTGATAGTAACATATCGTTATCTTAAAAACCCATCTGCAAAAATTTCAAAATTGAGTTTTTTATGGATTTTTATTCCCTATATCATAACGCATATGTGTGCAAAATATTGAGCATGTAATATTACAAATGATAAAATTTTTGTACCTAGAGAACAGTTACGCACTAAAAAAAGAGAAAAATAAATCATCAAAAATCACTATAAAAGTTTAATTCTGTTGCATAGTGTAATTTAAACAATCATTAAGTACTTTTTTGCTTAAACCAGTAAAAGAAACTATAACTGTTATTATTTAATGTATATAATATTCATATGTATGAAGAAATTGTTATTTATTTATACTTATTACTACTGCAGATAGGTTATTTGGTTTCAGATTTTTACAATTTCAAATAATCTAAGTGGCATAACGTAAGCTGTGTTTAGAAAAACAACATTTTCTCAACCGGTTTATATTTCTGGTTTCATTTTAATCAAAATAAGTAATTTCCGTTTCAATATTGTAAATAGTTCCAATTTTTTAACGTTTTTTCCCTCTCCTGTAAACGTTTGAAAGGTTATTTCGACTTTAAGCTAACGATATAATTGATTTTAAAGTTTGTTACTGTATTTTAAAAAAATTACATACCTTATATTTATTTATGATATAATTTTCTTTACAATATTCATTAAATATGAAATAAAAATGTTACGTTAATAAATGTTAAACGTTAAAAATGGATATAATTTTTTTTTCAATATGTATCTTTTTGGGAAAAAGTGTATCTTTTTGGAAACTAAAATGTATCTCTCCCGAAATTTCACTGGCAACACTGCTTTAATTGTTTTTTCATAAAGCTGCATATAAAAGAAATAAAATAAATTTTGTTTCATGAAATTACATGGATAAATTCGTTTTTTATTCCCGATAAAGTGAAAGTTCTTAGTTTTAACATTTTTTATCGCAAATTTTGTGTAGAGCAACATGTTTATGTTATGTTTGCAACATGCTGTCGAAATAAGTTCAAGTTCAAGGCGAATTCGTGTATCAGGTGTCGATCAGCTGGCTATGGTTTTTTGCTCGTTGAAACTATGAAAATAAAATTTTTGTTTACATTTTGTTAGGGATTTTGACATTTTTCACCAGCAAAAAAAAAACAACAACTTTCCTGTTGTTGTAGTATTTTAGCCACCAGATGATACATGAATTCGCCTTGATTTAGTGGTGTCAGTTCAAGTTGAGCCAGGTAAACTGAAAATGAAAATCATTTAAGAAAAACAAGAAGATACCCTTATTTCACATCGAGGTATACAATAGTGCTTGCAAAGTATTATTGAGTAATGAATACCGAGTATTTGCACTTTTATATGAAAAGTATTTGGCTTCGAAACGTTGCCCGCAAACTAAAACAAAAACTGTTAAAAGTATTGAGTAGTATTGAGTACTCAAATGAAGTGCATTGTGTATTAATGGGCAATTTGAAGTAGTAGAAATTGTCAGTATACATCTGATTTTTTTGGCGAAAGAGAAAGAGTTGTTTGTAAAAACCTGTCAAATTAATAACTTTTTTGCTTTAAAATCATTTTAATACCAATTCACCAGTGCAAAATTTGTAATATTTCTATCGCATTTTTAACATATTTTAATGCACACTTTTTGAAATACATACATTTTAGATAGTTTAAGCTTCACTTTTTTTTGTTTCACTTGAAATTGTGTGCGTTATTTGTTTGACAAAGTATTGCAAATATTTTTTGTTTTGTTTTAGTGAACACCTGCAAACCCTTCACGTAGCAAATAGAAATTAATATATACGTGATATTGCAAAATATTGTACGCTCCTTACTCATTAAAATACAAGTGTAAAATTTTAATCAATTTTATTCGAGATTGATTACCATCCTAGGAATACTGTCTGTCGCCTTACTGCTTGGCGTTTTAGTTCATAAACCTCCATTAATAAGAAGCAAATGAAAACTAATTTGAATTAACAAGTAAAAAATACGTGCTCATGCATATACTTACTTGTAATTCAATGTGTATGTACATACAATAACAACAAATAATTCGGTCAGATAAGTGTTTATTATGTAGGTAATAAAGGTATGGTGGTTTAAGAGTTCATTGCAGTTCCCTAAATGTTTGGGCGGTATTTATTTTCTAGAAATTATTAAAAATATTTGCATGACATACACGTATTTCTTTAGTTTAAGGCGGCGAAAGACTTTCCTCGTGCACAATTTAGGAGACTTAATGAACGAAAGTGAAACTATTTATGGGTGCGGGATTTATTTATTAAGACCTACGACAAAATATGAAATTTACGTAAATAATTTTTTGAAAAAATAGGGACAAACGTAAACATTTTTATATACATATGTATATATAAAGTTTAAATTCGGTTAAATATTCAAAAAGTTGCTAATGGCTGGTGAAATTATTTATTTTCTTTTCATGTTAATTTATTGAATCTTCATATGTTTATTTTTATTTATTTTATTTTATTTAATATTTAATTGAACTTTTAACTAATAATAATAATTAAAATCTTATTCTAATTCTTAAGTTGTCCTGCCAATGCCGGACGAAAATTCTCCAATTCACGCTTAGAGTGATCGGATAAGTCCTGCCGTATCTCTACTCCTTAAGCTAGTTAATTTGGGTGCAGTTGTTTCGGCGCCTTTGGATTGGCTATTGAATTCAGCGTATTCGAATTAGCTTTACCAATAGGGTGCCTAGCTTGTTACAATTTGCGACTATCACAGTGTAATTGATTTTTTTTTTATCGTAATTCAGGTAAAAAAAAAATATCGTTACAAAGCGCTTAACGCTTTGTCATGTCGTCGTGTCGGAGTTATCTTGTCGTATATCACGAAATAAAAATGAGATAAGACCGTTTCCTTTGGGATCTGCGCAATCCTCATGTCTCTTTCTCTTATGGTTAATGAGATATTACGAAGCCATTTTGCTGTATATCCACTTTTGGGAAATATTTAATGCGTTATAATAGGTCTGTCTGCGTACTTTTCCAGTAGCAAATACTCAGTAAATTTTTTTGGGAGAGTAAGACATATTTTACTCTGTCGGCTGAAAATATCTCAAAAAGTACGCAGACAGAATCCAGTGAAATCTTGCAAGAAAACAGCTGATCGGTGTGTAGGCAATTGAAATGACAAAGCAAAATTTAGCAAAATAGCGACTTTTGGGAATTTAAAAACCGGGAAACAAAAATACCCAAATAATGGGATTTACCGAATGAAATCAAAAAGTTAGCGTCGAATTTAGGAATTTAAAAGGGGAAGTATAAATATTTAATATTTTTAACAAAAATACAAAAAATAGTTAAAAAAAATTAACTTTTTGGAACAAAATGAGCGATGCGTGCAAAAAATCGTTCGTTCCGTTCCCGAGATTTTTGGGTTCGATTTTTTGCAGAATATATACAGTTTGGCTGAGTTCCAAAACATCAATATACTTTGCAGCACAAGTCAAAAATGTATATTCAAGTTTAATAATGCACAGCTTTTGTATTATGTTCTCATTAAATACTTTTTTGGTGCACATTGGGACAAATAGAATTGTAATAACCTACACGGTTGCATTGTAGCATGCATTTAAAAAAGATAGTTGCTTTGCAACCGACGTTTTGGAACTCAGCCTTTATACCGTGCAAAAGCTTGTGTTCCAAGGGATAAATCAGTAAAGCTTTGTACTGACCATTTTGGATACACCCAAATATCTCGGGAACTAACCGAACGATTTTTTGCACGCATTGCTTATTTTGTTCCTAAATGTGTATTTTTTTATTTGTGCTAACTATTTTTTGTATTTTTATTAAAAATATTAGTTATTTTTACTTCCCCATTTTAAATTCCCAAATTCGAAGCTAACTTTTATTTACTTTTGGAAATCCCCCTAAATTCCTAAATTCGACGCTAACTTTTTGTTGTTATTCTGCAAAAGACCATAATTTGGGTATTTTGTTTTCCCGGTTTTTATATTCCCAAATTCGACGCTATTTCGTCGACGCTATCTTGGCACACGTAATAAAAACAGCTGTTCAAACTAGTTGCAAAATCTTGCAAGAGGAAATTTCTCCAGTAACATTTTGTAAGTTCTCTAACTTCCAACTGTCAAAAAATTCTCTTTTTGGCTCTCTCGCTGCAAGAGATTTGGAGTACACAGACAACATTTTGTAATATTTTGCAACATTTTTCACAAAATGATGCAAAATATGTGTACGCAGACAGACCTAATATCGTATGTAACATAATTGTGGATATACAACAAAAAGTATATGCAAATTTGCAATTAAAAATATCTTGCTTTATCTTGCTGTATGTAAACAAAGTATATTAGGCAAGTTTCAAAAAAGAGACTATTTTATTAATATTAATGTTATTTTAACATTTTTCGTTTTACATGTAACGAGTTTTTTCGGATGTAGTATACAACGGTTATTTATATTGATGAAATTATTGCTATATTGCTTAAATTCATTTTGTTGTTAAGCAATTAATTGTTAATTATTCAGGGTGGTCCAGCCATAATGCACGGTGTAAATTGCAAATAAAACAAAAAGTTTTCAGAGAACTATCTTAATATTTTTTTTTTTATTAGTACTCTGTGCTAGTTGAAAAAATAGACAAGACGGGAACATGGTGTTTTAACATAATTCGGGTACGCTAATTCCAATGGTGCTAACCGTTTTTTAGGCTAGCTCTTGTTTTCGAGATATACCGTTATTTCAATAATGGAGGAGGTTGCACAACATATATTCGCGTAACTCAAAAACGCTTAAGCTTATTGAAAAAACTGAAATTTCGCAATAAAATTTCCTTTAAGAAAGGTAAAAGTTTCTTTTAATATGCGCAGTCGTTTTAGAAACATAATAAGGGTTTTCACGATATCGCTTAAAAGTCTCGCAATCTGTGCAAACTGTGCCTTTTTACGCCCTCGCAAATGAACTGTCAAAAATTGTATGAAAATTCATTTACACAAGCTTCGTAAATTTGCCCAACAATTTTGAGTCGTAAACTTGCGCTGTTCAATTGTGCATTTATACAAACAGATCTTTTAGTGGTTTTAACGTCGTTTTCAATGAAAAATTCAAGTGTTTATAAATCACAAACTATAAATTCTAGCAATTATTATTATTGTTATAATAATTAGTCGTTAGGCTTTCTTTGTGCATTTTTAAAAACAAATTTCACATATTAATCACAAATTTCAACTTTTAATTTTATATTTTTGAATTTTCGTTTTTAATTTATTTTTGTATTGACGTTTCTAACAAACTGACATTAGTTGTTTAAAATAACACAGAAATTAAAAAGGTTCTTCATGAAACGAGTCTCGCAAGTTTGCCCATTTGCACAAATTGCAATTTTAAGCGATATCATGAAAACCCTCGAGAAAATATTAAGGACAAAAAACTAATTGATAATTATATTATTAATTATATTTGGCAATATTCAATTTAATGTATAAGATTTAAAATACTCATAATATACGAAATTGGATATTTCTTGATTACTTTCTAAAAATTTTCGGAAAATAAATATGGTTGTGAAAATCAGTTATGGAAAAAAATTAGAAATTCAGTTATCATTAGTAGAAGGTAAGTTGACAATTATGAACTAAATTTGATTTTCGACAGTAGTCGAATTAGCTGCACGAACGAATTTTGATTTGGTATAATGACGCACATTCGATAACCGCCCGCTAGGGCATGCTATATACTTCTACTTTAAGATATGAATAAAAAAGTCATTTTAAGTAGCTGTAGCTATCCTTTATTCAGAATGCTCTGATTTTCATTTAAAACATTTTATATTTACAAAATTTTTTTTTTTTTTTTTGTTTTTGATATACATCTATAAGTACATATATAAGTATACATATATACGTATAGCCGGTCAAGACGGTTTTGAGGCAGACATTTTTCCCTTTTTTTTTAAAAAATGCATAGCTTATGTGTCCATATAAATATAGATCTATCTATCTATGTTTTAAATTTCATTAAAATCGGTTGCATAGTTTCTGAGAGGCAGAAATTTCCCCCTATCTCCCCTCGCGGTCCTACGATTCGGATAAAGGCTTGGTCGTTGTGCCAATTAGAACCTATGTGCAAAATTTTATCAAATTATCTTCAAGATTGCGACGTGTACTTTGCGCACAAGGATACATGGTAGGGCTTCCAATCGGGATTGGTTTTTCTGAATCCCGGGATTCTGGATTGAAGAAAATATTTGGGGATTTTCGATTTCGGGATCCCGGGATATTTTGAATCCCGGGATTCACGGGATTTTTAAAAAATTTTCGGGATATTTCGGGTTTTTAAAATTTTTTTTTTATATACCCAATAAAAAAACTTTTTAAAGAATACAAAAAACAACTTAATACACATTTCATGAACGTAAATTATTAATTGATCAGAATTCATAAAGACCATGTAATAAAAAACCAGTGTTTTAAAAACTGCAGTCAAAGTTGAAAACTGCCATTTCTTCCACTTCTTAATTTATCGTTAGCCAAAAAAAAAAAACTGGTGACTTTACTTCCGATTTGTTAAATTTATACAGTCGCTGCCAAACCAACTTAAAAAGAGAAAAGTTGTACACAAATTTTCGTTTTTTGTTCGACAGTTTTTTGTTTTGACTGCATTTTTTTAAACCCTGTAAAAAACGTAACAAAACAACATAGAAATCTTGTTTTTATCCATTTTTAATTATGGATAAAAAAAATTACACTATTTCCAATTGTTTTTTAAAATTTTCCAAATGAATTTTAAAATTGTCCAATTTTTAAGTTTTCTCAGGCCGGGTTTTTGAGATGTGGTTTAAGTTTAAACTTAGTTTAACGTTGTATAAAACGCAGATTTTTCCGGCGATGTGTAATTTTTTTTTATTATTTTTGCCCCTATTATAGTTTACAACTCAATTCGGTTGAGTTGAAATTGAACAACTGCTAGTGATGAGTTGTAAATTTTTGATGGTTTTGTTAACCGCACTAACACAGAGTTTTAAACCATAATACAAAAACTGCAAAATTTTAACTGAACTAGAGCTGAATTGTATTTTAGACCAACATATTAAGCAAAACTAAGCTGTTCCTGCAAAATTATGTATACAAACTTTTTATTGGCGGCACAAATATGTTTTCAGATTAACTAACCTAACTTAAATGACATCTCAAAACCCCTGCCTAAAAGTATTTTGAAATTATCCAAATATTTTAAATTTGTCAAATATATTTTAAAATTGTCCATATGTATTTTAAATCTATCAATTTTTTGAAACCCAAGAAAAACTTTGACAACTAATATGTATGTGGCAGTGCAAATTAAACTGAACTGGCAATATAAAATTAAGTAATTTGTTTTTATTTTTGTTTTTTCTTTACTCACTTACAACTACATTTAGAGTTGACAAAAAAACAACCAATTGTAGTCAGGACTGTTAGAAAAGATAATTTCACTGTTTATTGTTGTTGTTTAAGCTTTGATATTGTTACAAGCAAAACTGGATCTTATAATTCTTATTCGCTTAATCCGGGATCGGGATTTCCCGATTGGAAGCCCTAATACATGGACAGCCAGTCAGCCTGCCAGCCAGCCGGACGGACATCTTTAAATCGACTCAAAAAGTGATTCTGAGTCAATCGGTATACTTAAAGGAGAGTCTAGGACCCATATTTTAAGGTGTTATACACATCAACACAAATGCACAATACCCTCTCCACTACTGTGGTGTAGTTATAAAAATAAAATTTTGTTGCTGTATTTATAAGAACATATCATGCGAATGAATAAAGATGTTACATACATACATATACACACATATGTTTTTATTTAATATCACCTTTTAGCGAGTTTAGGCTTTTAAACATCAACATGAAACTAAATGCGGAAATGTCCTAGTTTGTATATTAAAAGTATTTTTATGCCAGCACATTAGACTTGCCCCTAAAAAAATAATAATTTTTAAGGATGGGAAACATTTTATTTATAATTATGTGAAGCTGTCTGTACAAAAAAAAAAAAAAAAAAAAAAATCCAACGCTGACGACAAGGGAAATAAGTTTTACGATGTGTCCAATATATGTATGTATATACAAATATTATCTATATATACATTTTTAATTGGATCGCCATTTAGTGGGTTCAAAACCGCTGGCAGATGCAAAGGTTTGCCATTTTCGAATATGGATCGTTAAACAAACGAAGAACGCGCAAAAGTACACAGAAAAAATTATTTTTCCAATTCAAACAAAAAATTTGTAGAATCAAAACATTTTTTGTCTGAAATCGGTCCTACAAACAAATTCGCATATTCAAACAATTTATTTGCATTTCGTTTATTGAAAAAAACACTGATTTTTTCAAACAAATAATTTAACTGAATCAAACAAATAGTTTACTGAAAATCATATAAATTTCAAACAAATAATTTTGCTGAATCAAACAAAAAAGTTTTTGCACAAGCAATGACGCGCACACAAGCAAGCACTGTAGAAGTAGATGAAGGCAGAGCAGAGCGGCGCCGGCTGGCTTTGAGACACATTTTTTTGTTGGAATAATTTTCGCACCAAGTCTTGTTTGTTCACACAATTTTTTTCTTCTTCACTCACTGTTCTGTATCCTTTCCTTGGCAGCAGACCGACTCGACATGTTTTTCGTCATCATTTTATTTCTTTTATTTGATGTAGGTATTTAACTAAACATTTTTGAAAAATTGAATACGGGATTTTGTTTTTCATTCTTTTTTACCAACTTTGAAACCAACAAAAAATTTATTTTGTTTCTTCTAATGTTGTTGTTGTTTAAAAAGAGTGAAACGTTTATTACCTATTATTGTTTTTGTTGTTTTTTACTACAAACCTCGCCACAATATTTTATCATCTTTCTTATAGTTGTACCTTTTCAAAGCGTCCAAAAATAGACTATTTGTTTTTTTTTTTTGTTGTTCTTATATGTCACATAAAGAAGTGTTGCTTACGGTCAAATAAAAAAATGCAAAAACACGACAACAATAAAGAGCGTTAAATATTTCATACAAAATTATGAAAACTAGAAGCCAATAACGCGTTTATTATATTTTTGAATAGTTGTCAACATTTCTGTTGGCTAAAATAAAAATCAAACAAAAATATTAATTGAATCAGTAAAAAAATTTGTAGAAATTAAAAAAAATTTCAAACAAGCGTTTGTTTGAAAATAATTCAGCAATAATTTTTTCTGTGTAGTTTAAAATTTACTGCAAAAGTATTGGTTCAAACGTGGCCACTTGTCAAGCATTATACGGGGTGATGGGAAGCTTCCAGAGCGCGTAATTTCTCGTTTTAGCGCCGTCAATTGGCCACTAAGATCATGCGGTATGACGCCGTCAGGCTTTTTTTGTAGGGTTAAGTCAAAGACTGTCTACGCGGATAATCCCCCAACGTTGGACCATTCGAAAACCAACATTCGTGAAGTTATCGCCAAAATGCCGCCCAAAGTGTACGAAAAAGTGGTCGCAAACTACTTTAAAAGGATCGACTGTTGCAACCAATCTAGAGGCAGTCATTTAATTGCCTTTGTATTTCGTACGTAATGACAAGGTCCAAGCATTATAATGAAATAAAAAATTTTATCGTTATCATAGTGTGTTTTGCTTAACTTTACTTTTAAGCCGAAAAATGGATAACCCGTTAATAAAAAAAAACAAAGTTTTCTTGGATCGGTCTAATTTTTTTCATTTGTATCGTAAACTTACTTGTGTAAAACTTAAATGGCCGTTTTCTCATTACGCGATTATCTTTTTTCGCAACGAAAAACTGCACATTAAAGAAATTTGGTTTTCTCAATGTCTCATTTGCTTCTTTTCTGTCGCAAAGATAACCAGCACTCATCTGCCAATTATTTATTTTCCTTTTAATTGCCGTACAGATAAATTCAATCAGCTGATTCCCAACTTTTACATGTATTATGAGAGGTGTTGCCAACTGAAAACACTGTTTTTTGTCGGTATATTGAGAAACCCAAAATCGTTAACGGACAGTTTATCGGTCTAATAAATTTATGTTGACATTAAGTAACAGACAGTTTGACGTTACATTGAGAAAATGGCCATAACGCTATCGGATAATAAGAAATCAATTATTAGCTTAAAAACGTGGGTACCATGGCCGAAATTGAGGTCCTATCAGGTTTTTGAAAAATCAAAAACTTTAAAAGTTTTATGTTAATAGTTCCTATTAAAACAAAAAGTAATTTGCAGAAAGTAGAGCATACGAGTATACAATTGTGTCTCAACTCATTAATATGGTTCATATATTTGTTGAGCTAAGCTTAAAGTAATTTAAATTTTTTTTTAAATAAACGAATTTTTGTAATATTTACAACTAATACTTAAAAGACCAAAAAAAAAAAAGACGTATGGCAAAGGTCCAAATAGTAAAAATTTATTTTAAAATGTTTATTTGTTTATTTACATACATATGTACATTTCGCTCATTTGCTGCAACAATGTGATAAGTCAAAAGTCGCAAATTTTGACTTAATATCACTAATGCATAGTAAATCATTCTTATGAAGATATTTTAAATATTTCTTATGAAGATGTTGTAAACTCAACTCTTGAGAAAAGAATAAAATTATCTTTTTCCATTATGTTGTGAGTAAATTTAAAACTTTAAAGTGGTTTTATGTAAAACTAATATTTATGAGAATTGACGATGTTGGAGCAAATGAGCGATATATGGTATTAACAATATATATTCAGTATCTTTTGAAGTGTAGTTTTACCTTCTGTCAGTGTACATTTAAAAAAGGTTAATTCCTCCTATCGGAATAAACATAAAATACATATGAAAACACATGTTTATGGAAACTTAATAAAAACAAATATTTTATTCACCTCTATATTTACAGATCCTATTTCGTTCTGGCGTATTAAGTGAATTGGAAGCAAAACGAGATGAACTATTATCGGATCGAATTATTCAAATGCAGGCGTTTTGTCGTGGCTACATAGCACGTAAGGCAATGGCACAAAGAAGGGTACAAGTGAGTATTGTTGATTATCATTCATGATTATTATTCATGTTAATGTAAATTATAAACAGTGATGCCAACTCTTCACTACTAAAAATGGCTAAATTTTTAGTAAAAAATGTCTAAACAAGATTTTATTACAAAAAAATATTAATAAAAAAAACTTACAAAATTTTATTAGTAGACTTGGGTTTTTAAACGCGTTTAAGCAAAATGTTGTTTAAGTTAATCAAAGCCGTTCACATTACAATTGAGATGATTAAGATGGCAGATTATTAAGAAAAAAATACAACAAACAAATTTATATTTATTTAAAGTATTAAAAATGGATAAAAATACTTTTATAAAGTTATCAGTAGATTATTTTAATCATATTAGTGACGAAATTGTGAAAATTTATGAATTATTAAAGGAAAAAAAATAAAAACATTAAGCAGAAATCGTGGCCGGTCGTACACGTTCATGTTGGCCGAGTCTCAGTTTGAAGTATGTTCAGTGGATTCTATGTGATTAATGAAGTGATTTAGTTGTAATTATGTCAATTTGAAGTGATTAACAAATCACTTCCATGTATGGGTAATCATTTCGATTTTGATGTGATTAGAGCTTAATCACGTTCGAGTTGCTTAAACACGTTTAAGAACCCAAGTGTGAACATAGTATAAGAGATTACATATTTTTGTATGTATAAAAACATTTTTAGTAACATAAAAAATGTTTGAATAACGAAAAGCTTAAATTATCGATAAAACTGATTTTTGAAAAAAAAACTTTGCAATAATAGATGCAAATTAGGTAACAGCTGATTTGCAGAATAATTTGTCGTCAAAATTTAAATTTAAAATTTAAATAGTGTTTCATTATTATCGTTAACAAATGTCTGCTGTACGAGTATCAGGGATGCAAACGCAATACTCGTTGGACAAATGCAATGATGTGACAACTGCAATTCTGTGTATTTTGTTGTTGGATTGAAAACAAAAGCTACAATATAATTCATTTTCACTTTTGCAAGACTGTATCAAACAAAGAATTCCACTATTGTTCTCTGACAAATGGCTGGCAGAATAAATTTATATTGCAAAATAAAAGTATATAATACAAATTTTTTAATCTTTATTTTTAAACAATAAAATAAAAATAAAATTATTTTAAACTTAATGACCATTGTCATTATTTTCAAAAAAAAAAAAATATGTCTCGTTAGACACATCTGTATGAATTTAATCAGAAATCTATTCGACATATCGGTACATAAGTTCTTTCCGAAAACATCCATGCGAAGTCGATCATAAAGCGGACATTCAGTATAGTACATATGTATATTCAATGTCTAAACGAAGTCTCTAAGAATGAAGTCAGACAATTTCGAAGTATTTTACTAGCTACATAGGTTTATACGGCTTTGTATGTATTTTTCTTAATAATAACGGCCTTAATTACAAAATATCAAGGTTGGATGCCGAACCGAATTTCGGTATCGGTATTAAACTCTTCTTTATTTTGGTATCGGTATTTTAATTATATCGGTATCGGAACACCGGTATAGCAATTTTTATAACAAATAAATGAATCAAACAAAAAAAAAAAAATATATGAATCTACATCTATATATAAATCGGCAAAGGCAAAACAGTTAAGAACACTTTCCTCCTCTGTATGACTGTCGCTATGCTCTTAGTTGATTCAATATTTATTAAGCCGAAATCTTTAAACAAATTCTTCGTTATCAAGTTATAAAAATAGATCGACATGTTAAATAGATCTTAAGTTTCTAAAGTTTAATTAAAATTTTAAATTAAAACACACTTTAATGTTATGTCACTATTTTTGTGTGTTGTCAGTAGTTTAAACTTTAACGAGTTACGCTATTAAAAACAACTATTAAAGACTAATTTTAATATTATATTTATGTCAAAATCTGGTTCTTAAAAGCCGAAGTGCTTGGGAGTTTTGCTCTACTTTTTGTCATAAAACACCGATTTGGGAAAAACTTTTAAAAATCAAGCTTTTATTACTAAAGTTTAAAAAACTTTGTTTAATTATGATTTGTTTGATTATAAATTTAGCAGAAAATGTGCCGCTTGTTTTTATTTATGTGCATATCTGCATTAATGTGTGAATAAATATTCTTATAATATGAGTGCTTTGTCATAAAAAAAGTTTAAAACAAAATACGTAAAATTTCTTTCAGGAACTTGCGGTGCGCTGTATACAACGAAATGTAAAAGCATTTCTAGTTGTTAGAGATTGGCCATGGTGGCGACTTTTAGTGCGGGTCATGCCCTTATTAAATGTTCATCGCACTGAGGAACAACTTAAAATTGCAAATGAGGAACTGTTAACTCTACGAGCTAAATTGGAGAGAATTGAAAATGATCGTAGTGAGCTAAAGACTGAAAATCAAAAACTAGAATCCAAGGTATGTATAGTTTTATACCATCATATGCACTAATGAATCTCGTATGAATAAATATTTTGTTGTTGTTGCTTTTTTATAAAGATGAAAGTGTTTAATGTCATTTACGTTTCGAAATGTGAAAGTGACATTAAAATATTTTAAGATGATCCAAAAAATGTGCGGGTAAATTACAATTACAAATAATTGTTCATAATCTTGAAAAAATAATTAGGTGGGTCACGAATTAAATATAAATATTTAAGTAGAATTTTATCAAACAAAAAAAAAAAAAAAACCAAAAAGACAATGCATGAAACAAACTTATATTTAAAATAAATTTTTAAAATTAGGCATCGTATTTTAAAAAAAGTGGGTTTATTCACACAGATCTAATAATCGTGTTTTTAAATATGTACGTAGCTTTCAATTACGTTACATTATTAACGATGTTTGTTTGCTGTATGGAAATTTTTTTTAATTTTGCAAAAAATATAAATTTTATTTACAAGGCTGAATGAAGTTTTGTTTATCTCCGGAAGCAAGGAAGCCCCTTAAAAGAAATGATGTAGAACCCATTCTCCTACCCAGAGAGTAAACAAAATTCATAAAGGTACTGGAGTTTTCATATTTTAACAACGTTCTGGAGGTCCCTTAAACTATTGACTATAAAAATATATTTCATCGACTCTGTACAGTAAGATCCTAAAAAGCCTGCTTCAAAAGTGGCTGAAAACATTAAAGTAAAGTTTGAAAAAGTGAAAGAAAAATCTAGAAGTGCAGTGCGATTTATGTTCGTAAATCACGTAGGAAATCCTTTATTTCATTTTAAAATTGACAAAAATAATTTTTTTCTCTTAAGAGTCTCTTGAGGTGCTTTAGAGTTTTAGAAATAGGTTAAATTTCTCGGATGAAAGAAAATATGGCTTTTTTAGATTGAATGGTCGTCGATTTGTGTCGAGAAAATATGGTACAGCACTAGATAAAGCCAATCAGTGGGCCACAGTCAGACATTTTGGTGGAAGTTTTATGGTTTGGGGATATATAGGGGATAACGGGTACACAGAAAAAAACATCTCAAGAAAATTTTTCACACACAAACTTTTCAATGAAAAAATTGATCAAATTTACACTTTGCAAAATAGCACTCAGTAAAACATATTTAATAATGAAATAATTAAATATTTTCTCATATTCAATAAAAAAAAATATTTGAAACAAAGTTAAGACAGTATTTTTACAGCTCTTATCCATTTTTTAATAGCTCATAATTCTCATTCGCTTTACAGTTTTATTTGTATAATATATTTAGTTTGCCAAAGTTTTTATTTTATTCTCTTCTATGCTTTTTGTTTTTTTTTTACCATTTTGTAGACAGAGATGTTATAAAAAACAGCTGTTAACAATCGTTAAAAATAAGTTACTGAATCACACTATCGTTACTGCAAGCGAATGTTTATGTCGACAAACATAACGATTGTCGGATCGTTAAAAGTTATTCAATCGCACTACTGGTCTTTTTATAAATATAAAATCGCAGAAAAAAATCGTTTAGGAAAATAAAAGTCGCACATCTTTTTTAACGTTTTTTATTAACAAAAAGCATAGAAAAAAAAACAATTGAAACAAAACATTCAGTAATATTTTTTCAATTTCAGAAACCTTTTTTATAATATTAATGTGTTTTCCATGTCGCTGAACATGATTGTTTAGTTCACTAAAATCTGTTTACAAACACTGCAAAAGACCGCTTTGACTCCACGTCTTAGTTAAGCCATTTATACTTCAGTTCCCAAACTTTCGAATGGTATCACCAAATTTTATGTTTCTTGGAAGGGCCTGCAGCGATGTTAACGTTATATGTATTTTTCATTGGCTTGGCGGCTAAAAATAATTGTGTAAAATGAGCACCGCAAACACCACAATTTTTTATTATAAAAAGCTTTTTTGTTTAAACTATTCTTTGAAACTTTGCGATAATTTTCTCAAATACAAAAAAATTAATAAAATGGTTGCCAAAGGAACAATATTCTGTGAATTTCTTTTACATTTTGACGACGTTGTTTTGACGATTGTTTTTATAAAATTATAAGAAAATTTATAATTGCAAATATTGCAAATTAAATGTTTTTTGTGAGAAACTTGAAAAAAAATGGTAAAAATTAAAAAAAGTCGCAAAAGTCGGTGATAAAAAAAGTCTCACAGAAAGCCGTAGACAGCTAAAAAAGGGTCAAAATGTGACTTTAGCCGAACAAACGGTTGCACTGATTGAGTCCCAAAATTCTTTTATTCTTGCGCTTAGCTCGAGAATTGTTCTTTGGGGCTCATTTCCAAGGCGTATTTTTATGATTGCAGACTGATCGGATTCAGGTCCGAACTGGACACTTGCCACTCCATAAAATTTTATTATCTACGAACCGTTGCATTTCTGCCTCATCTTGTTGAAAAATGTATTCACTAAATGAGCTAAGACTGTCGACAGATGACATCAAATTACTTTAAAATTTTCTTGATCGGATAAAAAATTATATTTTAGTGGAAAAATTAATTTGAAATTTTGATATTTAGTTAGGCTTGAGTTCATCAAATTTAATTTTTATTAAAATATTTTTACTGAAGGAAGGAATTTTACAACATGAAATTAATTAAAATTAATTGATAATCTGGGAATTTTTTATTTAAATAGGAGCATCCTAGGCACTGCAGCAGCCAAATTTAACAGCCTGTTCAACGATTTCGAACGTTAACGTTCGCATAGAAAATTACATTTAAAACAAAATTCGACAACTTGTTTTTGTTTCAAATGTAATTTTCTATGCGAACGTTAACGTTCTAAATCGTTGAACAGGCTGTTAGAATTTTATTAAACCGCCATATATGTATGGTTGAAATTCTTAAATTTGGCCCCCAACGCGCGTAGGATGCCCGTAGATGGGCTTGTCTAATTTTACAACTAAAACAGTGTAATTAATAAGATAAGCTAATACACAAAACTTTTTTCTGCCAAAAAATCTTGAAAAACAAGTTATGAGCATTTCAACTTTAAAAATTGACTACGAAAGTCATATGTAACTATACTCAAATACTGAGAAAGTCGTGTTTGGACCACCCTGTTCTCAATTAAATAGTTGAAATAAGGTTGAAATTTTTTGGCACCCGATGTTTACTATGTAGTATTAGCTTTCATATGAATAAAATAATATTAAAATCGGAAATCATAAAAAAAATTGTTTTAGCCGCCTTCTCAAAATATGAACCAGTGTGCGCCGCCATAAGATGGCGGTAATCAAGCATTTGTTAAAAAATTATACCAATTAGACTTTTTCGAGGTTGGTATATTAACAAAAAAAAAAAAAAGAAAGAACCGTTCTTAACAAAATTTTAGAACATTGTTAAGTCATATTTCGGGGTTTGGAGGGTTTATTTGGCGGTTTTCTTCAGCAACTGAAAAATAACTGTAAATTTTTGGATAGGCTAAATATAAAAATGTCGTTGTACAACTATTGTTTTTGAGGACTTAAAGAACCATTTTCAACAATTAAAGTAGTCGATTTCGATAAACTGCTTACTGTATTAATTACATTTTGCTACGATTTTTTAAAAATGAATTTGGTAAATCAATAAAAATTGTTTTAAAGAAAGTTACCAAATTGAGTAGATAATTTGTTTTCCAAAAATTTACCAAGTGTTTATATAACTTAAATAAAAATGTAAATAAAATTTCTGTTTTAAAATATAAACATTTCAAGATACATATTTTGTTTAATGGACATTTGCATAATTAAAGAAATAAGTTTATAAATAAATTTTTTGCAACAGGCAATTTATTTGTAAACAATTCGTTACGAATTTATTAGAAACCTCATTTGATTTTAATTATTAGGGCAAGTTTTATTAGTTTTTTGCTTGAAAAATAGGTTTATTGCATATTATACTCTACAACGAAGGCAATTATACACTTCACCGAAGGTAAAAGGGTATATCGACGGATTAATATAAAAAAGGTGTAACTCAATTGTTTTAAATGGCTTTTTTGTTTATTTTGGTAGTCAAATGCCAAACACATCTTGCTATAAAATTTAAGGGGGATATAATATAAAATGATTAGCATCTTTTTATTGAAAATTGCAATACAACTTTTTTATATCTAACATTTTACGGATTTAATTATTTTTTTCTTCCTTTGTAAACAAACAAAAATAGAGTTACGCCTTTTTATAATAAGTCATCGATATAGTAGTTTGTCATCCCGTTTGTAATGTCTACAATATTATTCTAAGACCCTTTTTGCATTTAAGCTAACGATATGTATATTCTGAGTTCTTATGAGTAGCAAGGTTGGTTAACCGATGTCGTCCGACTGTCAACGTGTATGTTGAAATGAGTGTTCCGAAGGCCGCAGAAATAATGGAGACTGTGTTGTTATATATTATTGTCACATACATACATATATTATACTACTTTGAAATTTGAATTTAAAATCAGCCAGATCGGTACATAAATAACTGAGAAATGAGCTTAAAACCACGACTGCCTTTAATTTTATTAATAAATCCCTTGTTGTTGTTTTTTATTTATATTTTCTCTATATATCGGCAAAACCCAAAGTTGCCAAATTAGGTACATGCATCTCAGTTAACCATACACAATCTTTGAAAAAATTGCGGGATTAGATAAGTGGGCGTGGCACTTCCCATACAATGACATTATAGATACCTGCATATCTGGTGAATGCTTATAGCCAAAGATTCCAGATTAGGTACAAGCATCATGGTAACAAATACAAGACATTTAACAAAATGTTGGCGGGATTGGAGAAGTTGGCGTGGCACATAAACAGATTTATTTATATCTAAAGAACGGAATTTCTATACCTTTCTTTTCTTATCGCATGGCGAAGCCATCTTACTTGTTTTTAAAATGAAAATAAAAAAGTGGAGTGGAGTTGTGGAATTGTGTTTAGTCTTTACATAATAAGTCACACATCTTTGAGAAAACGATAATATGCCCTAAATCAAGAAAATTTGCTTCTTTAAATAATTAAATATACATACTTAAAAATGTGCATATGTATTTATTTTTTTTTATTTGCGTTAATTGCTTATCCTGGGTACAAACTATGCAATGCATTTACGCAATCTACCAAATTTAATTCATTTTCGCTCATTTTTCATTCATTCCAGATTGCATCAACATCAAAACGCTTTGATATTTTGAGGTTGCATTGAAATAGATTGCATGTAGAATTGCCCTGTCTGTACCCAGCATTACATTTATTTAGTGATCTGTTAAAATAGCAACTGACAAAAGTGCCTGACCTAATGTAATGGGTCAATTACGGATGACAACTGAACTAAAGTTGAGTTGCCAGCAGCAAAATCAGGCACCGCCGCTCATGCTGAAATATATAATAAAAAAAACAAATTAGTATATTTTAACATGAGCGGCGTTGCAAAATTTCGCTACTGGCAACTTAACTTCAGTTGTGTTGCTTTCCGTAATCGACCCATAAGTTTTTTTTAGCGACGTTACCATTTTACAACGCAACGGAAGTTTGTCTTCCATACATAATCGAAACATAAGTGGTTATTTTAATATATTGTATGTATGTATGTACATACCCCCGCCACATGAATAGGGCCCGGCCCCTCTTTGTACTTTGTACAACTGTTATTCTCTCCGATATTTGCAAACAATTATCGGTTGTTTCTTTTGTATTTTAAAGATGTCTATATTTTGCGTCACTTTATTAGGACACCCCGAAATAACTTTTCTTAACCAAGTGAACAAGTGCAATAAAAAAAAATTGTTTTAGTGCAAATTTTTTTTGAAATGGTTCGAGGAAAAACCTTAACAGAAGCTGAAAAAAAATTTAAATCTGGATAATCGATCCAGAAAATTGCTGAACGAATCAAAAGAAGGAGAAATGTGGAATCTTATTTATTACGGAATGAGTCAAACTACAAAAGAAATATAAAACGCCGTACTAACAGTGTTCTTTCGGCAATTGATAAACGTGCTATTCTCAGAGCAGCATCAAATTCTCACGACTCGTCTGCACAAATTAAATCTTAAACTGGTGAATCGGCAAGCGTAAGAACAGTGCAGCGTGTAATTCCGAAGGCTTAACATCTTAAGCGAAAAAAAACTTAAGAAAAGCACCACTTAACGATGCTCGAAAAAATGCGCTTTGGTTTTTGTCGAACTCACATGACGTGCAAAAATGAGTGCCACCGTGTCGTTTTTTAAATAAAAAAAATTTAATTTAGAAGTCCCTGATGGCTTCAACTATTATTTTTACGATCTCCGAACAGGGGAGCATCAACTGTATCGTTTGCATAGCAGAGTGAGAGGGGTAAGGTGTAGGAAGCCAAATCCTATTTTGGCAGCTGCGAGCTCAAATTTTTGTCCAGCACCATGAACGCTAATTGCTATATTGAAGTCCTACAAAAAGCGTTTCCTCACTTTCAGAACATTTTTGAAAGCTTACAGTGGACATTTCAGTATGACAATGCAACAATTCATACTGCCCGGGTAGTTAACTCATACGTGATCAAAATGTAAATGTGCTCGATTGGCCCCCTTACTTACCGAACCTTAACATCATTCAAAATGTTTGGGAATGGCTAGCTCGTAAAGTGTATGGTTCTGGTAAATAGAACTTATTGAAGGCATAAAAGTGGCTTGGTCGACCATTTCGCTCGATTACAAAAACATTGTATGATTTTATTCCCAATCGAATTTACGAAACAATCTGTAAAAATGGAGGTTCTACGCATTATTGAAAAGGCTTTTATTAAATTAAATGAAAATAAATTTATAAATTTTTATTGCAAACTATGTATTCATAAACTGTGTTTATAGAAGGTTCCTATTCATGTGACGCCAGTTTGGAAGCCATTTTTTTACTTGGTTTACAAAATTTTTTATAAAAACAAAACCAGTGTATATATTGAACCAATTTTCGTAGTGTTCAATAACATCTTAATTACCTTTAAATAAAAATAAATAGAATACGTAACATTTTGTTTGTAGAAGCTATAACCTTTTGAAAAAATTTTGTTTTAAGTTGTCCTATTCAAGTGGGATGGAGTGTTTATTATACAGGGGTGTGCTGGAAATCAATAACGTAAAACGCAAGAATTTGAAAGTTGTTTTTAATACAATTTTTATCTAATTTTTTTTTTAATTCAGTTTTTAAATTCTGTTTAATAGAGAAATATTTGTATAATATTTGTCATAAAATTGTTTTATTAGAGAAATCTTATTAAAAAACGACTTAAAATTCTTGCGTTTTACGTTTTCGATTTCCAGCACACCCCTGATAGATTTGTGCGAACTTTGATAATTTTTTTTTGAAAACCCTTTTCTTACAAAATAAACTTTTTAGTATGCACATTATTTTTGCATTTATTTAGCATATTTCTCTGTTTTGTTTTGCTTGCCTATTTTAAAATTAATTGAGCATATAAAAATGTTTCTGATTATTATTTTTTCAATGAGAATTCGTGTCAATTTAGCCCTTAAACATATATTGTTCCCGAAAGTCTACATACAACTTTTCTCAAAATATATACGCAAAACTATTACGTAAATTTTTTTAATAATTTTTTTTACGTAGTCTACGAATTTATTCCTGAAGTGCAATTTTTTCCGCAATTTCCGAAAAATTGCACACTTTTTATTTATATTTTTTATATTATATTATTGTTGAGAGAAATGAAACTTAATGCAGAAAATATAATTTGATCATAAATATTAAATATAAGCGGCCTTATTACGGTTGTCTGTGTCGTTTTTTGTAATAGATAAGCAAAGAGTTTGTAAAGTAGCTGCAAACGGTAAATGACTTAAGAAAAAAGTTCCAACGAAAAATAATCAAAAATCTTTAATAGCTGAGCTTAAGAACCGATCTTATAAAAAAAATTGTCGAGAACCCAACGTATTGTTTCTAGACAGGTTTAATGGAAAATTTAAATTTCCATCTAACTATAGAATCGTAAGATACATATCTATAATATTTATAGTCATTTAAAGCTTCGAACTAATGATTTTTTTTAATTAAATTAGGACTGAAATCCAGCAAACTCGGTTTAGAAGAATAAGAACTATGAATCCAAATGTGGAACAACCACCCTAAAATATATAGTTTTTCATAGTTTTATACGACTAAAATCACACTTTAAATTTTCATGCAGATCTGTGCATAATTTACCATAAAGGTTTCATATAAAGTCCTCTCTAGGAAATCATTTAAATATGCCTTAAACCGTAGCCCACATAGATACTGTGGTAAAATTTGGTCCAATTTTGCTTTATATGGCCAGAAATAACACCCTGAAATGTTTTCAGTTTTTATAAAGATGTAATATAATAAAGATATAATAAACTTTTATATACTCCATAAAGAGCTCACTCCTTAAATATTTTAACTATCGGTAGAAGGTATCAAAGATTCGGTACAGCCGAATTTAGCACTCTTACTTGTTATATGAGTAAACGTGCAAAAGAATCACAGCTGCAAACTAATGCGAAACTAAATTATACTCGTTCTTAATTTAAGTGTTTGTATTTACAGTTGAATAAAAAAACAATCGAAAAATATGTAAATATTTTGTTTACGTTTGAAAACTTATTTCTGTTTAATGGTTTTGTCAAATTTGCATTAATAAAACAATAAAATGGGTTCACAATAAATTGGCTTAACTTACATGCGAATTTTGTTCTCCTTCCTCCAAAAAAAGTGTGTCATCGCCGAAAAGGCTGGGATATTTACTGTGACCAGAATGTACTTAAAAGTGATGGCAGTAACGCAGCTGTTCGCTGTTGTTTGTCGTCTCAACTCTAACAAAAAAAATGCTTGTTGTTTTTTTTTCAATTGTTGCGTTGTTGTCGTACTGAGGTAACTTTATTAATACATTTTGTCTTTGACTTTTTTAATTCAGTCTTTTTTATTCCAAGTTGATTATAATTAATTAATATTCGTAAACTCCATTCATGTTTTAGATTTACAATGTAAATAAAATACATAAATACGTAAATATGTACGTTAGTTAGAATATTTCACCTCTTTTCCAAAACTTCGCTTGACCCATGGTAAATTGTGGGCCGACAATCAGAAAATGTTATGCTTTTATATAATACCTAGTTTTTTATCTAATTTGAATAAAATATCATGATTTTTACTAGTTTTAGCCGTATTTAAGTGATTTTCAGCAGTGGATTTTACATTGGACCTATGGAAAATTATGAATCCCGCATCACAAATTCGAGTTGAGTGATTCTCAGTATAAAAAACCTAAATTGGACCAAATTTATATACAGTAGTGCAGTTTTTTTTGAGGTGACTTTATTAATACATTTTGCCTTTGACTTTTTTAATTCTGTCTTTTTTATTCCAAGTTGATTATAATTAATTAATATTCGTAAACTCCATTCATGTTACAGATTTATAATGTAAATAAAATACATAAATACGTAAATATGTACGTTAGTTAGAATATTTCACCTCTTTTCCAAAACTTCGCTTGACCCATGGTAAATTGTGGGCCGACAATCAGAAAATGTTATGCTTTTATATAATACCTAGTTTTTTATCTAATTTGAATAAAATATCATGATTTTTACTAGTTTTAGCCGTATTTAAGTGATTTTCAGCAGTGGATTTTACATTGGACCTATGGAAAATTATGAATCCCGCATCACAAATTCGAGTTGAGTGATTCTCAGTATAAAAAACCTAAATTGGACCAAATTTATATACAGAAGTGCAGTTTTTTTTGAGGTGACTTTATTAATACATTTTGCCTTTGACTTTTTTAATTCTGTCTTTTTTATTCCAAGTTGATTATAATTAATTAATATTCGTAAACTCCATTCATGTTACAGATTTACAATGTAAATAAAATACATAAATACGTAAATATGTACGTATGTATGTTTAATTAGTTCTGAGTGTTGTAACAAATACTTAATAATGATTATTTTTGGCAATTGAACAAGTTAAAAGTATGTTTATTTTGTTCGCTTTTCTTTCAATCAACAATTGAAACACTTGCTCTTCTCTTTTTGTTAATATATCTTAATATGTGAATGTTTGTACTGTTGTTTATGTACATATGTGCATGTGTATGTATGTAGAACATAAGAAAAGTGTAAAGATACGCACAAAATCTCATTCGGATTTGCTGAATTCGTCCACAATGGTTTTTCAATTGGCAAATTCAAATCAGCGCACTCAGTCATCGTATAGCAGTAGAGGAAGAAAAACCTCTAAGTGCCATCGTGAGCGCCATTTAATTTTATCTGCAAACCACAGAATTTCTTTTAAATTAGAGAAAAAATAAAAAAAATACATATTTGAAACTAGAAGTAGATTGATCGTGTGACAAAAAAAAAAAGAATTAAATGCGTGACAAATGATATAGAAATACGAAAATGAAACGGATTTGCTTTTCCTACCCAAAAATTAAATACATATTGCATTTAATATTGAATAACAAAAAATAATAATAAAAACGAATCAAAATTCAAAATTTACGATCGAACGAATAACGAACTGTTAAAATCGACTTGATTGGCTGTAATCCAATTAATCCTTTTTTTATACTATATCAAAGTTGGAAATTAAAAATCTGTTTCTATGTCACCACTTCAGAAAGATTCGGTGGTGACACAGGAAAGTGAGAGGTCTTCACAAGTGACCGCTTCTCAAACACCTGAAACAAACTCACAACCTAACACCAGTATCCCCGGATCTGTAGATGTTAAAAATAAAACGAACACAAATAATGACAGTAGCAACAAACATACTAACAATGATACACAAAACAATGAACACGAAATATCAAATTTAACATTTTTAGAACGTGTCCGCTTAGCGATGCGTAGTTCCAAACCATCGATTCAATTAAATTCCAAACTAAATTCTTCTGTGTCTGGTCCATTATGTAAAGATGGAAGCAATTCATCTTTATCATCAAATGCAACAAATGTCTCGTCTTGTACATCGCCTCCTTCCACTCCCTTACCGCGTCCTCCTATACCACCAAAAGATCCCAATCGTTTACGTAAACAAGTCAAACTGATAACAAAACAACGTGAACGAAGTCCAGCGCAAACTTACAACAAGCCCGTCAATATTTCAAAGCGATCCTCGAACTACAATTCTGATAATGGTTTTAGTTCTACTCGTAATGTATCCAAAGAATCATGTAATGGAATATCAAACCAAACAGAGACTGTTGTTGATAGCACTAACGGCGATTCATCAACAGTCCCTGTGGAAGTAAAATTAAAACTACCTCTTCCTAAATTAGATGCAACATCGAGCTCATCTTCGCCATATTTAACAAATGGACACTACACACGCTCTTCTTCCGAGCGTCTCAGATTGGTAACACGCTCTCCAAGTCCAGCTTTTTCAGTGAAAAGTACTTCGTCGAGGGCCTCTTCTATAAGCTCCAGTGCAGCTACAAGTACATCGGGCTCTTCATTTTCCCGATTGCAAACTCCTCCGAGACGCGTCTTTCCACAAACATACGCTCAAGGCGACCAATTTGATGCTTACGAAATGAGAAACCTGGAACAATCTCCAGTAGTTTTTGATGCAAATCTATCGTTTGTGTTGGGTTGCCGCAAACAACCTGTGCACCAATCGTTTCGACCTTCGCCATCGTTCGAAGATCCTCGTACAGCATCGGCATTTCTAAGCGAAAAAATACAAAACTTTCTGAAAAGAACCGATCACGTCCAGGAAGAGTGGACAGCTATGGGAAGGCGCAGTCGCAATCGTTCTACGGTATCTGTATCCAACAGTGGAAGAACGACACCTACTAACTCCATTTTCAACGACAATGACCCATTATCAGAGACAATAAGTCTTATAGAAAGGCAACGAGAGCGCAACAGTATGGAACGATGCCCCTCCATGGGACGCTCAAAATCGTCGCAAAACATTTTAACTAAAGCTTTTCAACTTTCAAAAACTTTGCCAAAAACTCCCACGTCACGATCAAATTCTTTGGCCAGAGATATCTCTTGCTTCGATGATGCCGACGATGATCGCACTATTCGAGATGGGGATGACAACGATTCGGACGAGGTATGAAACTATCATTAGTTATTTATGTATAAATCTATATTAAGGAAGGAAGTTCGTGCAATACCATTCATAATTCTGCAAAGATTCTTCTTGCATTTTGTTTTTGCTGCACTGTATAGCTCTGCCAAAAAAAAACTATGTATGTAATTTGAAAGATTGTCTTATATGTATTTTAAGTAAAAAACATGTAGGAGTGCGATATTTCTCCACCGAGAGTTAGAATATTTCAGGAGTGGGATTTTTATCAATGCATTATCAGCCAATGCATTATCAGCCAACCTTTATAAAAACTGACCTCACCTCTTTTCCAAAACTTCGCTTGACCCATGGTAAATTGTGGGCCGACAATCAGAAAGTGTTATGCTTTTATATAATACCTAGTTTTTTTTATCTAATTTGAATAAAATATCATGATTTTTACTAGTTTTAGCCGTATTTAAGTGATTTTCAGCAGTTGATTTTACATTGGACCTATGGAAAATTATGAATCCCGCATCACAAATTCGAGTTGAGTGATTCTTAGTATAAAAAACCTAAATTGGACCAAAATTATATACAGTAGTGCAGTTTTTTTTTTTTAGTTTTAGGCGTTTTAAAGCGCGTTTCGGAAAGCCGCTTTATATGGGACCTATGGAAAATTATGGACCGATTATCTCAAATTTGCCTAGTGTTATTTCTAGCCATATAGAGCTAAATTGGACAAAATTTTAGCACACACGTAAGTACTAGATTTCGTTGCAGCTTAAACGGGCTTTTAGGCGCACTTAAGCGGTTTCCAAGAGATAGTTTTATATGGGGCCTATGGTAAATAATTTTTAGTTATATACAACGAATTTATTTAAAATCTAATATCAATTCGTGCATTCCGCCATTATTTATGTTAGCTTTTGCAACAAAACTATAAATTTGTTAGTTTGGTCGTTCCACATTTGGATTCATAACTCTTTTTCTACTAAACCGATTGTGCTGGATTTCAATCCCAAACTGATTAGGACAACTAGAAACTATATTTATTTTCCTGTTCTTGCTTGCCAACAAACTGCCATTTTACGTCAGCATAATTAATCTCGTGTGTGATGGCTCATTGGTTTAAAGAAATAACTTAAGGTGGTTTTACGCGATATGTATTTTACAGTGTGTTTGTCAAATTTCCCATTACAAAAACTAAAAAAAATGTCAGCCTGCATTTACAGTGTTAAAATTTTCCACTAGAGCGTGTTCAGACTGACAAACCATCTGACATCAGCTGATTTACAAGTCATTTGTTTTGATTTAATCAATTTGTTAATACATACTCCGATTAGAGGTTATGTCAGATGAAATTAAAGACGTGTGTGTGAAAATAAAAATTTTAAACCGTCTGTAGATTGTTAAACATGGAAATGTATGGGCGCATTTTCTGTAAATAAAAAAAATAAATTAACTATAGATCAAATGTACGTTAGGAAGGGACAAAATACTTACTGCCGTATTCATAAAAAAATAAAATGGATTTGAAATGTATTTTAAGAAAAATGTGTACGAAAATTTTGCCTTAAAATACATTTCAAACTTGTTTTATTTTTTATGTATACGGCAGTTAAAAAGTAAAGCGTCAATCTTTGCGTCTTTAAAAATTACATTTTGTGAAGAAACTTATCTATTTACGACTGTCTACTTAAAAACGGACTTTTATAATCGGCCTTATTTTGTAAAGCGTTGTTGTTAACGTCTTTTCTGTAATAAATTAAAGTAACACTCAACATATGTTTTTTAATCTATTACAAAAACGACTTAGGCGTAAACGACAACATAGATCTACATAGATAGCAAAATGTTAATGTAAATAATAAAGCCTCACTCATGATGACAGCAAGTAGGAAATTTTATGAAATAATTTGGGAAAAAATAAGACACTAAACTAAATAAACTAGAGCCATGGTGTAATTATTAGAAGGTGGCCTCGATAAGCCAGTTGTTGATTGTTTGCTTGTATACTTTATGTATTCAGTGTATTGAAGTTGGTATATTATGCACTTACATATGGTATATTATGATTGTCAAACTGCATATTACAAAAGAATAGAAAAAAAAACAAAATTTTTTGTTCTAACACAACGGCCACCTTAAGTAAATACAAAATTATTGTTGTTATCATTGTGAATGCAGCTAAAAATGTTTAAAATTTAAATGATAGAAAATATGTATATGTACATATTTATAGGTTGAATGTAAAATCGACAATGTCTTTTGAATTTTTTTTTAGTTTATTATATGGAACTGACAAAACCTACAGTAAATAAATTTTAATTAGAATTGTTATTAAATAAAAATTAGCAGAGAATCTTAATTGAAAATTGCATTATGCAAAAAGTATTTTGCAATACTGCAGTTTTTTTTTTTTTTAATTTCCCCACGTCTCAAAATTATTTTGATCCGTGCAAAATGTATTTTTAGTATTAATGAAATATTTATAGTGTATTTCTGTAAAGTACACACATTGTCACTCCATGTTGTGCGATTAAAAGAAATATGTGTCAAGTTCACGGTACTACAAAAAGTGATCTAGATGTCTATTTTGGTATACTTATATCTACATATGTATAGTGTATGTAACATACGACATTGGATGAAGAAAATTTATTTGTTTTAACTTAAAAAAAAAAAAACAAAAAACACAGTTCTCTATGGAATGTTTAAAAATAAAAATTCAAAAAAAAAATAAGTATATAGTAAATCAAATAAAAAACATTTCTATATGATTCATGGTCTGTGTATATTAACAATAAAGTTATTCCAATGTTCATTCAAATTAAATTTTAGTCGTTTGGAAGAAGAAAACGTTGAAATGTCTGTCTGTTTTTATTTTACAGCTATCCGAAATGACAGTAGATCTAGCAGAGGAACGATCTACTGCTAATATGGCAACAGAACGTTTAGAAGCTGAAACTGCCGAACGACTACGACTAGAAAAGGAGTTGTCGGAAAAGGAAAACAAAGTAAAGGGTCTGCAAGAGTCGACAGAAAAACTTGAAATGGAATTAATTTGTGCTAAATCCGATTTAAATGGCATTTCGGAAGAGGAAGAAGACCTAGAGAACGAGGACAATGGTTCAACAGGTGGAATATACAAACTTAAATATGAACGGGTGGCTAAAGAATTAGAATTTACCAAAAGACGTTTGCAAACCCAACACGAGCATGACCTGGAGCAACTAATTGGTCTGAAAAAACAGTTGGAGAAAAAGGTAAGTACAATACCGATAAATCTATTTGTAGTCTTTACTTTTAGGACGGCTGAGCTCCAAAACATTACAATACTTCTTGTTCAAGTTTAACAATGCAGAGTTTGCTTATTGTGTTCGGATCGTTAACGTTTGTGGTGCAATTTAGGACAGATAATATTAAGGGTTTTCATAATGGTCAATGTGCAAATTTCCAGTGCAGTGCATATTATGATTGATAGTGAGCATACCGGTTGTTTTTTGTGCAAATGTGCTCTTTTCTAAATATTTATTCTGGCAGCACAAACAATTTCTGGCAGCTCAAGTATATGTTGTCAAGAATCTGCATTTGTTTACAATTATTCACAAGCATATTAAAATAATTTTTTCTCGCTTTTTCTTATTCAATAATTCAAATTTACATTTCTTTTTTATTTTAAAGCCCAAGAAAAACTTCAATTTATACACTCAAAATATTATGTAGCTAAATTCAAAAGAAAATTAATTTTAAACAACTAAAAATTAGTTTAAAAATCATTTACATTTCATTTAAAATAAATGAATTTTAACAAAGTTACCTCAGTACTACAACAATAAAACAATAGAAAAAACAACAGGCAACAAAATGCTAGAATTGAGATGGCAACTGTCAAAAAAAAAGTAAAAAAACAAAATAAAAAGACACCAAACGTCACACACGAAGAAAATCACTGCAAACAGCTGCGCTTGTGATGTCACTTTGTTAGTGCATGCTTACAAAGTGAATGTACTAGCTAACTAATTTTTATTTATTAGAAAGCATATTCCGTAAAATTTAATAGTTGTTTCTTATTTTTTTTTTTTGAATAACAAACATTATTGTTAAAAAATATAGTTATTCGTAAAATAACTATCAGGTCTGTTCTGAAAATCACGTGATTTCAGATCACATGTGCTTTTCAAATCACACGTGTGATTTTGTGGTGTTCTGTAGATCACCCAGTTTTTGTGTTTTTCGGTGTGATTTCCAATTGTCGAAAGCACAAGCAAACACAAAAAGTTTGTTCTACAAAAGTGTAGCTCATTTTTTCTGATTATTTACAGCTTTAACGATTTATAATAAATTGTAGATGCCGCTGTTAGCAAATTTTTGCGAATTTCCGCTTTTTTAGCAATTTGTACCGAATTTTTGCCATTCCTTATAGTTTTAGGGACTTGAAATCAATTTTATGGTTTGTTTGAAAATTAAAAATTTTCGCGAATAATCGCTATTTTGCCAAATTGTGTTTTTGTTAATTTCCGACATTTTGTTTTTTTTTTTAAACCCATTTAGCGATTTCAAATAAATTTTAGGCTTTGTTTAAAAGCTTGCAATTTTTCGCGAATTAAGCCATTTTCGCGATTTTTTCCTGTGATTCTTTACAGCTTTTATGATTTTTAATAAATATAAGTCTTTGCTTTCATGCTGCTTTTAGCAAATTAGCCATCTTTAATTCAACTAAAAGAACAAAATTGAAATCACAACGGAAGTCCCAAAAGCAAATATCATTTTTGTAGTTTCGTCGAATTTTCTTAATTTAAAGAGATTTGTTGTAAATAAAAAAGCTTATTGCATAAAAAAATTAATAAGCAACACATTGAATATTTCATTGAAGTTATTTATTATGACGGTCATCTTACAATAGTCGCAAAAATAACAAAGTGATTTCAAAAAGTTGTTTATTTAGCTGAACGTTTTGAAATCACAAAATAATATGCCCAGAACACCTTTCTTTTGATTTCAAATCACTTTCATAAAATGTTATTTTCAGAACAGGCCTGTATATTTTAATTCAATTTTAACAGTTTGAAACACGAATTTGATAACCCACAATCGGTTACTGTAATAATTGTATGAGTGAACGTTTCCTTAACAAACAAAACGGCGCTAAATGTTTGCAACATGCAATTCTATCTTTGCTCAAGGTTTTTTTTTAATGCAAGCGAAGCAATATAAAGAAAAAAACGTACATTTTGTTGTTGTGTTGTGCAAATGTGTGTATTTTTGAACACATTTGCATCGTTTGCACATTTTGCGCTAGCCATCGTGATTACCCTCATTATTGGATGTCACCGCAAATGTAATTTTTCAAAAATATATGTATTTCACTTCAAAATTTAATTGAAAATAAAAAACTATAAATGTAAATATACACTTTATTAAAATGTACCCCTTATTATTTAGTTATCTGATGCTTATGAAGAGGTCGAAGAACAACGTCAGGTCGTTGGCCAGTGGAAGCGCAAGGCTCAGAAAATGACAAATGAAATGAACGACCTGAGAATGCTGTTGGAAGAACAAAGCGGCCGGAATAATTTGTTGGAGAAGAAACAACGAAAATTTGATTCTGAATGCCAGGCATTACAAGTAAGTTTTATTCAAATAGTACGTAACCACTAGTCTTATTAAAAACCTTTTTGCTTCTGGACATCGATTGGCCAGATCAAACATCATTAAACAGTTTCTTAATTACCTTATACAATTATCTTCTTACAAATAAAGTTTAGTAAATCAATAGAAATTGTTAAAAAATAAAGCTAAAGTTTTATTTACTGGATTTTTTCTTCAAATATTTGTTAGTTCTGAACATACCTTAAAACGCTTGATGATTTCTTAGTTACATAACTTAAAGTAAAAATAAAGAAAAGAAACATATTTTTAATATCAATTAAACTCAATTTAGTGGATAAATAATTAGATTTTGTTAGTGTGAAATACGCGACAACCCCCCTGGTGTTCAATTGTCGCTGGCTTATCGTCGGTGACGAATAACTTTTAACCCCAAACAAAATAATCCTGTGGAGTTAAATCACACGCGTTCATTGCAGGTTTCTTTGGCGAAGTGTGGCCCCAAATATGGCTTTTTTTGCATAATGCAAAAATTACCCCAAAAAAATTTAAAAAAGCATTTTAATAAAATAATGTTACCATTTGCACAAAAAGTTCTGTGCCTCTGCGTAACACGGACTAAAAAAAAAGAAATTTATTTCCTTTGAAATGTGTCGGTCCAATAGTGGGGTGCACATGGAGGGGCCATTGTACCATCTGTCTCTTAAGGTGGTACAAATACGTAACAACCGTCCTAAAAATATAAATTAGGTATAAACAAAATAACAAGAATTTTACTAAAAAACAAAATAAAGTTTTTATTTATTAGATTTGTTTCCTTTGTTCAAATTTTTATTCTAATTAGAGCGAAATCCTGAAAAAACGAGCAATAATTGTAACATGCGTCCGCTTCTGTCAGCAAAATCTGTAAATCACCAATTATAAATTTTAGAGTATCAGACATTCTCCTTATCGAATTTGAATTAAAATTTTTTTGTTGGCTAAAGTATTTACAATTATATCAGCAGTAACTGAAGTAATATCTCTGCAATAAAGTGCTTCGACCTCTAATTGAATAGTATTTAAATCTTAAAACATGTTATTTAAAATGATTTTATTGTCTTCATTCCAAAGTTCAGCTCTTTTTAAAACAATTAAACATCAAGGAGTGTGTGTCTTAAAAAAAGGATGCCATAATTAAATTAAAAAAAAACCGCACAAATTTCCCGGGTTTTATTTCCTGAATAATGTGCAGGATTGCGGGACTATTTTTGCGAAAATCCCGTCCAAAAAAACTGATATTTCTGATTTTTTTAAGCAAATTGTTAAGGAATAAATTAATCAAATTTCTTATTAAACAAATTTTGAGTAAACGAGATATTTGATTAATCGATTATCCCTATAAAAAAATCAATTTTTTAAATACGTTAATCAGTGAATTGTAAATATGTACTATAAGACTAATTATATATTAATTATTTAAATATATTTAATGGTTTTATTTCAGGACACTGCTCGTCAAGAACGTCAGTCAAAAGAACGTTTATCCCGAGAAAATGATGTACTAATTGCTGAAAAATTTACACTGGAACAGTCACTAGCGGTAAGCATTTTAATTTAATTTTTTTTTTTTTTTTGTTAACTGTTAATATGAACATGTATACATACTATTAACTTTTTTACATTTGGATTTGCGATTTATTGGCCTATTTTTGCTATTTGTATTCGCAATTACTTAAATGTATGTGAATATTTAAAGCGAATATCTAATTAAAACTTTTTAAGCAAAACTTAAAGCAAACCTAAAGCACCACTCTTAAGAAAAGTGATGAGGCAAGTGAACGGGGATGGTCAACGAGCTCTTAGTAGGGACTAAAAGAAAAAAATTAACAAACAAAAAAATCCATAACCACCAGAGTCAGTTTTAGAGCGGCAAATTGTAGGACTACCGACCTCCTTAATTATTCCTTCTCGATTTTTTTCCGAACATACCCCCTATCTCCTTTCCTTGGGGGCGTCCTTACAAAGTATAAAAATATTAAGGCTAAGCTAGAAAAAAATTTATTTAAATAATAATCCATTACATATATAAGTCCCACGAAAATCGTTTGTCAAATCGTCAGCTCATGGTGAAATTACCATGATATGCGTTAAACAAATAATGAGCTGACGAAATGTAACAGAAGCCACATTTTTCACATGGTGGCAATTGTCAAAATTTTTCTATAAAATATTAAGGACTTTCACGATATCGCTTTGTGCAAATGGGCAAAATTGCGAGATTCGTTTCATGAAGAACCTTTTTAATTTTTGTGTAGTTTTAAACAATTGAGGAGCCGCAGAACAAATCGTACTTTTTCACACATTTAAAATTTTTGGGAAATTGAGGTTTATTTATTATGACCCCTTAAAAAAAAATGAATGATCCTGGAAATCGAAACAAGTTTTTTGCTTACCAAAAGATGAATGAAACTGCCGTAAGTCAACGCATTAAATGTCGAGCATGTCGAGTTTATATTGAAAAAAGTACGTTTTATTAAAAAAAAATTAAAAAGTACGTTTTGTTTAAAAAAATAGAAAAAGAACGTTTTGGTGTGCATTTTTTTAGACGACAATATTTTGACTGAATGTTTTTAAACCTGAACCATTATAGTAAAAAATAATTAAAATGAAAACTTTATAATTTTATTTTAAATTAAATAGAAAACTAAACACTTCTTTTTTATAATTTAATACAGATTTTAAAAATATGAAGTATAATACTTCTAAAATAGTTAAATTTTTTTCCCAACGTCTTCTTCTACCCAAGTACACTCAATATCTTCTTCTATTAAATCATCCATATTTTGATTTTGGTTATACAAAATATCCTTGTACCAGAGTTTTGCCTGGTTTTGAATTCAGTCGTCACCAATATGTTATATTAAAAGATTTTCCACGTATTTTCTTTTATCGGCGTTAATCCAACTGCCTGTTTAATTTCTTTCAGCCCAGAAATTGAAAAGGGTGTTTTCCCTCGTTTCAGTTAATTTAAATTGGTGTTAAGTTCCTCTGCTGATTAAAATATAAAGGACTCGTAAGTTTTTATTAAACACTTAATTGTCCCATTTTTTAAAACATTTTTATTTAAAGTTACATATTTGTAAAAATGATTGAATATTTTCAACCTTTAATAAATTGCGTCATGTTTTTTTATATTCAGAATACTCCAGTCCTTTCCCAGCATTACAACTTAATCATGATTTGAATAAATCTGAGAATACTTTTCTGCTCTCGTTATAATACCATGTTTTTTTGGTCTTTTTTTCAATACGACCAAATTCCCTATCAGCTGGTAAAAAGCTATGCCCTCTTAAGACATGTTATATTATTGAAACACCTACACGAAGATATGGCAAAAACAATGAAAAAAGCACGTTTTTAAAAATAAAAATTAAAACAGTACGTTTTGTTATGCACCAATTTTCTTAGAACCCATTTTCTTGGGAAACCATAAAATAAAAATATGCTAACTAGATTTTTTCTTAAAGATTTCAACCTAAATATTATAAAAATATCAAAAAAACCAATTTGTCAAAAAATGCGAAAAAGTACGTTTTGTTCTGCGGCTCGGCTCCTCAATTAATGTAAGTTTGTAAGAAACGTCTATACAAAAATAAATTCAAAAAGAAAATTCAAAAATAATTAGTATTGTGGTTATTTTGTTGAACCATTTATGGTTTTTAATCCAAATCTTTTTATATTTTTAATTAGGCTTAAGTTCATTAAATTTAATTTTCATTAAATTATTTTCGGCCACGTCAAGAATGAAAGATTATCAATAACAATTTTAATTAATTTTCATGTTGTAAAATTCCTTTCTTCACGAAAATAATTTAATGAAAATTAAATTTAATGAACTTAAGCCTAATTAAAAATATAAAAAGATTTGGATGAAAATTCAAAAATATAAAATTTAAAGTTGAAATTTGTGATTAATATGTGAAATTTGTTTTTAAAAACGCACAAAGAAAGCCAAAAGAACAATTTGCTCAAATTCTTGCTAGAATTTATTGTTTGTGATTTATAAACACCTGGATTTTTCATTGAAAACGACGTAAAAGCACTAAAAATCTGTTTGCATAAATGCACAATTGAACAGCGCAAGTTGACGAGTCAAAATTGTTGGGCAAATCTACAAAGTTTGTGTAAATGAATTCTCATGCAATTCTTGACAGTTCATTTGCGAGGGCGTAAAAATGCACAGTTTGCACAAATTGCGAGACTTTTAAGCGATTTCATGAAAACCATTATTGTAAAGATTGTATTATCCTTCAAAATTTGTATGTTTTTTATAAAATATAAATTGCAGGGTAAAAATAAATGGAAATTTTCAACACTTGTGCTAATGGAAATTATATTTGTTGGCAACCGAAACCCATTTCGGTATCAGTACCGGTTTAAAACTGTTTGTTATGTCGGTATCTGTATCAATACCGATATTGAATTTTAAGCGTGATCGGTTGCCAACCTTGGTGTTGGTATCGCTATAAATCATCTAAACCTATTTAATTTTCTGGTAGCAGTGTTGCCAAAACTTGGTGAACAAAAATGGCTAAATTTGCGGGGAAAAATGGCTTAAAATTGGCAAAATAAAAACACATTAAAATTAGATAACAAAACAAAAATACATAATTCATTAAAAATTGTTTACAATGAAATTGTAAATTGAGATCAATTTGTTTCATAAGAAAAAACGTAAATGAAGTATTTAAGCAAAATTAAATCGTCGATAAATTCGATGTCGTTATTGTACATCTAATAGGAATAACTTATGCCAATTAGTTTTAGATGTTTTGAAGGTAAATCATTATCATTACAACATTTACCCAACCTTTTAAGTCCAAATCTACCTACAATAAAAAATAGAATATTTTATTGTTATGGTAAAAATATTTACCTTATTGATAAAATCAAATTGACGGTTGCTAAATGTAACCTATTTCTCAAAATACTTTTAACGATGTTTACTTGGCTAAATACCCTCTCTATTTTAGCATTAGACAATGAAAGTGAGAGCCACTTTACAGTAAATTCTGAAATTTCTAAAAAATATTTGTGCCACAAGCATCTCTTTATTGAAATACTTCCGACCAGAAAGAAACAGTGATGTTTGTGTTGATCCATTTTGTAAAATATGTATTGAATACTGTTCCTTTATTTTGAAAGATGTTTCATCATCATCGTTTGTAGCAATTTTTAAAATTTGCAATTTAAATAAAAGCCGTTTTAATTGTTAAAAACACTTATTTTACTTTAAGCAATTTTATAAATTTTTATAAGAACATAAAAATTATTATTTTAAAAGAAAAACGGCAAAAAATTTATGGCTAAACAAGACGAATAATGAATGGCTAAACAAGGTAAAAAATAGTAGCTAAGTTTAGCCACAAAATGTTGAAATTAGCAAAACTGTGTGGTAGTGAAAGAAATAAAAAAAGAGATTTTAAAAATTTTTTCATTTTTACAATTTTAGGGTTTAAAAATTATACAAAAAATTTAAAAACCGTAAAATGTTTGAATAAATATTCACAAATTGGCAACGCTGTTTTGTAAACAGTATGAAGAAGCCCCGCAAACAAAACAAATTTTCATAATGAAATTTTTAACTTTGCCGAAAACGATTTCAATACACTGCAAACAGTTACTGTCAACAATTTTTGAGCGTATTTATGTACAATGTACTCGTTCATGAAAGTATGTTTTTATATTTTTTTTACCTGCATAGAAATAGTTGTGTCATGTGTGTACTGCATTAGGGATGCCAAACTCAACTGTGTTTTAAAAATCTCGGGAATATGGATCTGCAGAAAATCTCAGAATCCCGGGACTTTTATAATTCTTAATTCGCGATTACTATTGGTATGTATTTATATTAGGAAAAAGTGATATTTACAAATAAAACCAAAAAACATTATTAATAGATATCAAACAATCACAAAAAAGGAAAAATAAATATTAATAAAAAAACTTTCCTAAATACAAACATGAACTAAAATATTGATCAAATGTTTTGCGGTTTTTTGTTTTGTAAAATATCCCAAAACAAAAAAATATTGCTAACTAATCCACCAAAAAGTAGTGCTAAATACTCCTATTAAAATATTTTAAAACGTAAAAGCAGCTTCGCTTTACAGAAATCACTCGCACAACATATGCGATTATGACTTGAACTCGAAAAAAATGATATCGAATAGGAATAGAACAAATTTTTTTAGGAATTTTTAATGTTGAATAAATTGAATTAAATAGGTTTTTTTTTTCTTTAAATCAATACTAGGAGCACGTTTTTACAATTTTTATTTATTAATTTATTCATGCAGAGTAATACAATAAGTCTCTTTATGCCATTTAGCTTATATTATATAACATATTCTCTAATTAATTTCATTCACCCCTATCGTGAATAACAATTGGAATTTTTGTTGCCATTAAATTTTCACGCTATCAGTTTCAGTGAATGTAAAAAAAAGAAAAAATATTTTAAATATTTAAATAATTCAATGAAATTTTTGTTCAAAAATATACACGTATATATTTTAAAGAAAAGTTAAAATAATAAAGCAAAATATTTAGTATTGGAGGGATAGTTTCGTAGGGGAAAAATAAGAACTTTTATTGGTTTCTTAAGCATCGGCGATTTCAATTTATTGAATACAATGTGTTTGTGGCAAATTGTATTAGGCTGGGCAACCTTCTGGTAAAGCTAGTTCGTCTACGAAGGATTTGAAGTTAACGCTCGTATTCGCGGTTAAAAATTTTAAAGAAGCTATAATTTTTGTTTAATGTAACATTTTTTTTTGCAAAGTATTAAAAATATCGTTTTATGGTACATTAGTATTAAAATTAAACAAATTTTGTTTTAAATGTAAGTTAAACGAGTGAGTTTTGCGATCGTCATCAAAAAGCAGGCAGTTAGAAATAATAATTATTTTTTACTCAGATAATACTACATAGTTTACAAATGAGCTCCAGGCATAAAGTTGACCCTAATTCAATTAATATTAGTTTTTTTTTACCATGATTTTTGCTGTCTGTTTTATTTAAATTTTCCGATCATCAGAATTTTTTCAATCCCGATTTTTAGGAACGAAATTTTTTTGTTTGGCATCTCTATGCCGTATGTATACAATAGTAGTATGTTGTATGTATGTAGAAAAGTATGTATCCCGATATCTTGTGATTTGTTTTTTTTTCGTCGTGCTGTTGTTTTTATATTCTTCTTTTCTTTACTGTAGACAGGGAATTCTGTTCTGCATTCTTAAATTCTCATTATTCTGTAAACCCTCTTTACGCTTATATTGACGCTAACGCCACGCAGTACTGCATAAATAATAATTTTTTTTTTCAATTTAATTATCAATCACTAAAAAATAAATCCTATTTTTTTTTTAATTTCTTACAAAATATAAAAAAAGTATTAAGTGAATTTTTTTTTTTAATTTAATAAAACTTTGTTTGATGACAATTGATCTCGAAGTGTGTGTGTGTGTGTGTGTGTGTGAGTTCATTATGGTAAATTATTAAGATCGAGTTCAATTAGTCACCGTTGTTTGTTATCCATGCTGATCTACTTATGTAAACATGGCTATACGTTTTACTTCATGTGCTACGCTATTGCAAGTATGTGCTGCTGTTTTGCCGCTTTTATTTATCTGTGTACTTTTATCAGTGTTGCCAGATAGGAAGATGGTTCCAAATTGGTTATTTTAACTTTAGTTTAAGAAGAGATTTTCGAACGTGGGGGATTTTTGAGAAATGAAGAAATATTAGTAAAATTATTTTTAAAAATAAGAAATTAAACATAAAGAAAAATGTGAAAAATAATTAATTTAGTGTGACAGTCATGTTTTGTAAGAGGATTTTGTAGAATTAAACTTGTGTTAAACCGTCCTATGGCCAGTTTCACCAACTTCAGTTAAAACTTACTTTTATTTTAACTTTCAATTAACAATATGTTTTCACAGCTGTAACTGATAGTTATTTATAACTGAACTTGGTGAAATTGTCCGTTAGACTTTGAATTTCAATCTTCGTATTTTAGTCCTTTCATTATTATTTTCTTTTTAAAATTTAGTGATTATTTTTTGCTCTTTGGTTAATTGCTTAGGTTTTATACCTTCAACAATTCTAAATGATGCTCAACTACTAAAACTATTTTTGGCAAACGAATTTAATACGTAAACTTTAAAAATATTTTAAAAAGTTCTTCAATAATTTTTTTAAATTAATACAATTTCTTAGTAAAAAACCATTTTTTCAAAAACTTTATGATATGGATGCAAATATGATAACTCTTTTGTCACTTGTAAAAATTTGATTTTCTTCTCAAAAATTGATTTTCGGCTTAAAATCTTGTCTTGTAAACTGGAAATCTTACCAAGGGTTTACACTTGCAAGTGCAAATTCGAAAAACTCAATACACTCACACATTTTTACTAACACCATCACAATTTTCTTTTTTGCAGTCCAACTTGCAAGAGAATTTGCTTGCAAGTAAATTTTTGACACTTGTCGCGAGTAAAATGACAAATGGAAAAACAGTGGTACCGGGGATGAGTTTTGTATCAATTAACGTTGTAACATACATGTTATGTTTATAACGGGTTTTCTGTGTGTTTATAAAAAAATAACAAACAAAAAAAAGCACAACTATACATCAACGCATCTTAGTTCTTATTTTAATCATTAGTTTTAAGCATTTTGAAAAAAAAAGAAATTGCTAATTAAAATATTTTCTCAGTAATATTACATTATCGCCGCTACGGCAATACTGGAGTCACATATTTTATAAAATAAACATAATATTTTTCATCAAGATGGACCGAAAATTAAATTAAGAAGAAATTATTAAATTTATTTTGTTATAACAGTGTTTTTAAACTGAAAAACAAAGCTTTTTTCACAAGATGTTTTCGCTTCGAGAACATTTGAAAAACTAACTTACAACTGACTGTGTAAACACTCAAGCTACTTGCAAGACTTTCGGCTTTTTCTTCGACATTTTCGCTGATAATACGTATACACTACTTGCAAGTAATTACTTGCATCTTTCTTTCTTTCTTTTCTTTTCAAAAACACGATTTTCTTTCAGAAAATAATGTTTATGACATCAATTTATGATTTATGTCAAGAAACGACAATGTCGTCTTGGGTACATAATTAGGGATTTATGTGGTGAAATGGGGATTTGTTTCATTACTTTAAAATTTAATTTGGGGCCATAAGCCAAAAGTTTTCTGGAAACACTAACTTTTTGGCGACTTTGGTCAGAGTTCGTACCAATAGTCTTCACAAGTTTCCGATTTTAGGGGGTTATGTTGCAATGAAAGTTATAGAACAAAATGGAGGGTGTAGTGTTAAACCAACCGAAGAAATGTTAAAAAGGAAATATTTGAACTAAAAATTTCAATATGTATAAGACATACATGTAAATGTACTAAATATGTAATATCAAAATGAGCACTTTCGGTTTTAAAGTGCGTTTCGCGTGTAAAGAAATTCGCATTACTTTTAAACTTATGGAGTTCACATACTCAAATGCTTACACCATAATGGGGACACCCCAGGCAAATTTTTATAAAAAAAATCTGTCGTAGTAAGAAAAATTTAAATTGTTAATTTCCGGTTATGCAGATGAAAAAAACAATGTTGTAAAATTTTATTAAGCCAGCTGTGGAAACCGACAATTTTCCAGTACCGCAATTCTGTAACTTTTTTAATTTAAATACCGATATCGTTAATTAACGAGAAATCTCGGTTACTTTTAAACGTATAGTTTTTACCCCACCTTTTAGTATACCGATTGACATGGAATGGATCCAATTTTGATCGGAATTTTGGAAAAAATTTGACCAAATTTGGTACAAATGTATGTATATGTTTATTGTCACAAGGCCGAAGCCTATTTAATGGTGAGAAGTGGTTCATAATTTTACATAGCCAACATAAAAACTTCTTTCCCGAATAGAGTTTTTGTGCCTTAAACCGTCTTAATGAGCATTTAAAATTTTATTGGAATCAGTTCATATTTGTTCATAGCTCCCGTACAAATACACTTCTGAAAATATCTTGTAATAAGTTACTTTTAATAGCTGTTATGCCATCTCATAGTAGTAATCACAGTAAAAGCAGTAGATATTTAGATAATGTTTGGCATTAAAATCTCTTATGTGAATCCTAACCTAATCCTTTTTTGGCGGAAACATGAGTGCCAATGGGTCCCAAATATTGTGGTGTTAGTTTGGGCTTGACCAAATATACGTTCTTACTTTTTTTGTAATTAAAAATTAGTGTTTTGACGGATATCGATAAATCAACTTTTCTATTCATAAAGACCTTGAATATAAAGGGTTAAAGATCAATATTCTAGAAATTTTAAACAGAATGCCAAACATATATTCTACCTGTGGTTAAGGGTAAAAAAAAGTTACATATAAAAACAATGGAGCGCAAAATATAAACCACTATTTACATCTTCAAAATGAAAACACTGCACTGACTGCAAAAAAAAGCAGCTGGAGGATTGCATAGACCTATTTTATGAGCCTTGATTTTGACATTGTACTTGTTGGCATGTTACAAGGAATTCAGTTTTGCTCGAAACTTACACTTAATAATAATAATCTTCATAACGTAAAGTTCTTATTATTTTTGGTCAACGTAATTGTCCTTCTGAGGCTGCTATAAAGAATTTGGAGTCTGGCTCGTTGCATTCCTTGACATTCTCAACAATTGGTGCCATCCAAAACGACCACATAGCCTATTATTAATGATATGAATAAACAGACATCAAAAAGAAAGTTGCCACATGTCACACTGCCACCAACACATTTATTTATTGCAAAGCTAATTTGACGGTATACGGTAGTCTTAAATTAGACGCCGCTATCATGCCTTATAAGTCCACTGGATTATTTGTTGTGGGGTTATGTTAAAGTTAGACAGTTTTTGTTTTAAGCTTGAAATCAATAAGATTGACTCTGTATTTACCCTTTGTCTTATGCAAAAAAAGTTCAAGTTAATGCTAGTTAACCGATACACTTCACCTATTTAAAGTATATAGGCTTAGTGTATCGGTTAACTGACGTAAACTTTAACTTTTTGTTTTTTGCATTTGACAGAGACTCAATACAAAGTCAATCTTATTAATTTCGAACTTTTAACACAAACTTTGTGACGTGTTTAACGAAATAGAATAGATAAAAGAATCTGTGTGGGTATGGTGTACATGTGTCTGATATTGTTTATTATTTATAATTGCCAAGCCTTTCCAATAAAATAAAAAAAATTTGTGAGTTTTATCTAAATCTCTTGTTTTCTTTTGTTGTAAAAAACAAAGTTCTTGTTGAAAACCCCTTTATAAACAAAGTTTTTAGTTTCTGTTATTTTTTTAAAAAACCCAGAAGGCCACGTCTTGAAGACATCTTTAACGTAGGGTACAATACGACAGTAAGTCGTAGAAGCATACTGAGGACACCTCTACCAAATTTTCATACAAATGACAGCGAGGTCACAAGACGAGATAAGCGACAATGTCTTTAATAATTTCATCCACGACTATATGTTTACATACAAGAAAATATATCGTACTTACAATGACAATGTCGTCTATTTTGTCGTCCACGACAAGTAACTATGAAGCAAAACCACTACCATAAGATGTAAAATCAACCTTGTTTTCGACGATTTTACGCTAATTTATCAGTGTGTATTGAAATCATCTATTAAAAAGAAAGAATGTGAGAATATTAAGCCAACCAAACCAAGTGATTAAAAGCATTTAACAATGTCACTTATACTGTCCCACATAGAGTTTGATAAAAGACAACTTATAACACAATGTCGCTCATACTGTCCCACATATAATTTAATAGAAGACAAATTATAAGACTTATTCTGTCGAACACGACGCTTTCCTCTAAATTGTTTTCTAGAAAACCTAAACGATAAGGGACAAGTAGTGCACACATCATTGACGGCGATGTCTTCAACGGTAATCTGGCCAACTGGGAAATTATATACAAATACACACAAACATACAAATGTATGTTGCTATATTTGTATACAGTAAAAGATAATAAAAAATATTCAAGTATGCACAAAGACCTTTTAATGAACTTAATAAACTGTCAGCCATTAAAATAAAGTTACTTTATTTTTCAAACTAGCATCTAGTTATTGACATGTAGAACGTGTATACTTATGAATTGTGTAACATGGCATATTTCCAGAATTCAAAGAAGTTGTTAAATTAAAATAATGTTATATATGTACTTATGTATTATTAGGAATTATATACTGTAGTTGTATTAAAACTTGAGGTAAAATTAATTTATTTTGTACTGTTCATTTGGTAGGACACTCGTCTTGAGCTTGATCTCAAGGAGGAGAAGTTGGCATCCTTACAACGAGAATTGGAGGAAATGACATTTGGTGGCGGTACGGAAGAAGAGATTGCGCAGCTAAGAAGGTCCAAAAATGAATTAGACAGACGAGTCAAGGAACAAGAAGAGGAATTGGACGAAATGGCAGGTCAAGTGCAGTTATTGGAGCAGGCAAAATTGCGTTTGGAGATGACATTGGAAACCATGCGCAAAGAAGCGCGAAGAGAAGCTCAACAAAGGGACGAAGAACTCGAAGAAGCTCGCGGTAGTGCATATAAGAAAATTAAAGGTTTGTTTTATCTTACAATACGTAATTATGTTTGATTAAGAAAGATTGGCTAAGTACTTGTTTTGCTGAATTATAGCTCTTGAATGCCAACTAGAGACGGAACACGAGGAAAGAACTTTATTATTGCGAGAAAAACATGAATTGGAGCGCCGCCTATCTTCAATGGAAGACCAAGATCGCGTTGATCGTCAGGCTGAAGAAGCAGCTAACCAGAAGATGCGAAGAGATCTGCGTAAATACAAGGCATTATTGAAAGATGCTCACGCTCAGTTAGAAAGATTAAAGGCCGACACACCTGGCAAGACTTTAATACGTCAGCTTCGTAACCAACTTGAAGACGCCGAGTTAGCCCGCACTTTAGCCATGAAAGCACGTCAAACAGCAGAAGCCGATTTGGCGGAAATGCAGGCAATGTATGAAGAGTCTAACAGAGCCCGTAACGAAGCAGAGGATCGAGCAAACGCCGCTCAGCGCGATCGTACAGAACTGCAGGCTCAAATAGAAGAAAATGAGGAAGAATTAGCAGAACTAATGAAAAAGTATAGTGCAACTGTCAAACAGCTTAACACTGAACAAATCGCAGCTTCCGAATATGAATTTAAACTATCGGAATTAGAAGCAGAACGTAATAATCTTAAAGAACAAATAACAGAACTACAACACAGACTTGAAAATATTGAAAATTTGACAGATCCGTCAGCCGCTATGATGTCTAAACGGTAAATAAAAACTTTTTTTTGTTTTAATTATTTTCTTTTGTAACAAATTTGTGTTTTTTTTTTTATTTTATTAGTTTGGAGTTACGTACCAAAGAATTGGAATCTCGTCTAGAATTGGAGCAGGCTACTAGGTCTCGTTTAGAAGTTCAAGTAAATCGTCACAAGGAAGCTTTAGAACGCTTACAAAATGAGGTTTCACAAGCAAAAGTCCGAGAGTTACAAGCGCAAGAAGCCCTCAAAAAGTCTCAAAAGAACCTAAGGGAATTACGAGAAGAATTCCATGTGGTCTCCGGTAGAGAACAAGAGTCTGTAACAAAACGCAAGGATTTGGAAAAGAAAATTGAACAAGTAGAATCTGAAGCATCTGCCCTGAAAAATGATTTAAGATTAGCTTTGCAACGTATTGCTGATTTACAACAAGCCATGGAAGAGGGTGACGATGATTTGACAGAAAGGTAAAATAAAAAATGTTTTTTTTTTTTTTATTATTTTTGCATTAAAAAAATAACTTAAATATTTTAGCGAGGATTCCCAGACTTCAGAGGGTTCTTTAAGCGATCTCGAAGATCGCCTTAAACCTATTCAAGTACGAAGATCATCACTCCAGAAGCATAACGGTGGCACAGTCAGTACCACAACAACCCTAGTCCGCGAGAAACCCGATAATAGTCCCAGGTAGGTGTTGGGCAACTTTATTTGGAATTTATTTAAAGCAGCAAGTTGCCAGCACTTAGAGGTCATTGAATAATAAAAACAATTTAAGATGTTATTAAATTCTACCAACAGCATTTAAATGCTATTATTTGTTAAAACGTATTACTTTTTATGAATGACGTTAGACTGCTTATTTCTCTACTATTCGAAAACTTCAATAGAACTTCGCTTTTTTGCTTTGTTTTTTGCAAACTAATCCCTTGCTTATTTTCTGTCATCCGTTTATTATGTTATGTATACCAACAAAAAAGCATTTTCTTATTGTAGAATCATATTGACCTCACCATCCTCCCCACACATACACAAAGTGGCACTGAGTGCCTAAAATTAAATGAAGATGACCCCATACCATCTGTATTGACAACATCAGAAATTAATTATTTTATTAATAGGGACGATGTTTAAGTCTTCTATGGAGTACTATGAAGCAAAGTACATAAACAAATTGGTTGTATTTCTATTTGAAAGAAAAAACTGGCACAATGTTTTCACCAGCCTTTAGTATTTGAAATAAAAACAAAAAACTAAAGATTTGAAGCTCTACGTGTTTGCGATTGCTAAAGTGGTATACATTGAAGATTATATTTTCAACAATAAAATTATTATATACATATATAAATATTTATACATTTTTACATACATATGCAAAACAAAAGAAAAAACACCACCTAAGATTAATTTTTAACATAAATTATTATATAAATGTTCACAGAAATAGCATTATTTTTATAACACGTTTGAAATTCAAACTTTTTGTTTACGAAGAATCAGATCGAATTGAAAATTAGTATTGAAGTCAAGTAGATAAAAAAGCTTAAAGAATATGAATTAAAAAAAAAATTTTAATATTCTTATGTACTCTATTATTACAGTTATAAAATTTAGTTTATTTTAATTTATTTTTTTTATTTTTCTTTAGTTGAATTGATTGTTTTTATTATGTATTATTTTACTTCATCTTGTATTTATGAATGTATAGTTTCTTTTATTTGTTATTAATAAATATCTGTTTCAATTATTTGTATTAAAAATCTTCATTTAAGAAAAAATTTAATAACCGAACTAAATATATTATAGCAAACAAATGAGAATAAGCAAATAAATAATCTAAAATGAAATTAATTACAAACATATACATATTAAAACTTAGATTTATTTAATTATTTTTGTTATTATTGATCTATTTATATTAATAAATTTATTCATTAAAATAGCTATGGTTAATTTATTAATTATTTTTATTAATAAAATAAAAAATTCGTTTAATATACACACATATACATACATATATATTATTCAAAACAATCGACAAAAAAAATTTATACATTTATAGATGAATGAATACATAAAATATATGAAAAATAACAGAAACTTTAAAAAAAAGTGAAATTATAGGAAAATATTATTTAAGTCATATAAAGCAATAACAATTAACCAATCACACATCCTATATCGTGAAAATCCTAAAGTTCCAATAAATCTTTTTTGATTTAAAATCTTTTACAAACTCAAAAATTACTCGTCATTAGAAGTTTTATATTAAATTTAATAAAAAATAGCTAAAACCTCATTAATAATCGTATCAAAATACTAAATGAAAATAAACATTTTAACAACAATGCAATCACCTTTTGTTATTTAAATCTTTAAAAATTTTATTCATTTTATTTGCTTTAATATACGTTTTTTTTTTTTTTAATATAATTAAAACACAAACGTGTTAGTGGTAAGTGCATATTAAACCAAAATCTTTGATTTTCTATGAAAAAATTAGGAATGGTATATTCGGCTTTGCCGATTCTTATACATGATGAAAATCGATCGATTCAAAACGATCTTTTTCAAAATGTGTAATGAATTTTGAGCGATTCTAAAGACCATTTCTGAATAAAGGTCTGAATCTTTTGTTTAAAATTGAATTCAATTAACATATCAATATATATAAAAAAAGAGACAATTTTGGGCTTACGTCACGCACAAACGTGGGCCGGTTTTATCCAAACTTATACACAAGGTCGGTATTGGGACTTACATATATGTATGTTAAGTTTGGCATCTGAGCGATAAATAGATTTTAAGAATTTTTTATTTTAGTTTATATTTTGTTCTGCAACCAGGCTCTAACGGCTGAACCGATTTTGATAAAACTTGGTAGGAAGATTGTAGCGAAATTACTATATGCTTAAGTTTTCAAGGAATTTTGGACCAGAAAGGGATAAAATTGTCAAAATGGGAAAAACTAAACCGCTTTTTTCGAAGTAACTCTTCATCTTAAATTCAACATTTCTTTCGTACGAATTTCTATAGCTACATCGGGATGTCACAAAAAAGTACCTCTCGAAAATCTTTCTTTAAGTGGATAAAAATAGGGGGATTTTATGGGTTGATTACGGATGGCAACACTACTGAAGTTGTGTGTGCAAACGGACTACACAAAAATTTTAAATCGAGTGTGATTGATTATGGATTAATCAAACTGTGTTGATCTGCGATCTAGTGATTAGTGGCGAATTTATCAAAAAAAATTCAAACGCAAGCTTTGTGTCTCAAGTCTTGGGGCTGTTCGAAAATGCATCACTGCGATGCATCTGATGCGCACAGCGTTCGTAAAAGAATCACTGTAAATATCAGCTGTTCGAAAATACATAACAAAAGCAGATAATGCGCAAACAATTTATTTATTTATTTATTGGTATTCCTATACAACAGGACTTAAAGTCTTAAGCTTCGTACAGACGATGGTCAGATCTTACATTGTTGTCATTTTTGCATTAATCATTTGGCATTAATTTAACACATCTGCCAAATGAAAATAGCGTACAGTGTTCACACAGTTTAGTTTATTTATTTATTCCAATTCTATACACAAGACTTAAAGCCTCTTATTGCAGTATAGAACATTGTTTTAGCAGAAACATTAAAAATAAAAATAAAATAAAAATTGTTATTTGTAAATGATAAAATTTTAAAACAAAAAAAAAAAATTTTAAAAGAGAACAAAAATTATTAAATAATAAATTAAATTGAAAATTAACAAAATGATAATCACCCCTATCGTGAATAATTTTTCCCTCGTAATTTTTCCCCTTTTCACATATTTGCGATCATGAACAGCTCCCATGAAAAAAATGTAATTCAAAGGAGAATAATAACGTGAAAAAATGTTCACGGGAATAAATTCCCCTTATCGTGAAAAGTTTTTTCCCTCGTAATTTGTTCACATTTCCCTTAGATTTTCTCACTTTATTTTTGCTAGGGAATAGAACGTGAATGTTAGTTGTTCCTCCTATAAATCGAATATTAAGGGCTAGATCCGTTAATAAGGCACAAACCGATATATTGGTCAACAAAATGCAAAACAACAAGTGGATTGCCGCCGGATTTGTGAAAGACGTGGTGGCAGAATTTTGGAAAATATTTTACTACATAAAATTTAAAAAGTGCAAAAAACTAACGTTGTTATCAACCTATCCCTCCAATACTAATTATTTAGATTTTTTATTTTAACTTTCCTTTAAAATATATACGTGTATATTTTTAAACAAAAATTTCAATGATTTTTAATTTTTTCTAATTTTCTTCTTTTTTACATTCACTGGAACTGATAGCATGAAAAATTTTTCACATGAGATTCACGATTGCTTTTTTCCCTTCGAGGGGAATGAAAATTTCATGGGAACAAAAATTCCACTTGTTATTCACGATAGGGGTGAATATTAAAAATCATAACACAAAAAAAAAAAAAAAAAAATTTAACACGCAAAAAAATTTAGAATGTTTTTTTTAAAGCTCAGTGCGTTACTAATTATTTGTATATTATGCGGGAGTAGATTCCAAAGACGGATTGCATTAAGGAAAAATTGCCAATCAGATGTTAAACTTTGGTGTCTAAACAATAAAATTCTTTTACCTCTATTAGAGCTAGATATGGTAAGGCGGCTATACAGATGTTGTGGTTGTTGAGTAAACACGATTTTGTGCATTAATATCAGTACTCTTGTTTTGAGAAGGTCATCAAACTGAATACCATAAAGTTTTACCGTAAAAGGAGAAACAGAATTAAACCTTTTTACGCCATATACGTATCGTACAATACATTTAAAGACTGAGTTTAATTTTCTTTCACTTGCGGCATCACATTTGGCAAATAATTCGCATCCATACATCAGAATTGGCAATAAATAGGTTTTTGCAAGAAGTATTCTTATTTTGATAGGTGTACAATACTGCGTTTGCCAGAGAGTTCTAAGCATGGAATACGTACGGCCACATGCATAATTAATATGGTTGCACCATGTCAGGTTCTTATTAAAAATAATACCAAGATTTTTTGCTGTATTTACCCTTTCAATACGTTCATTACTAAGAAAAATATCAGGTATATATCGGTTATATAGTACAGTTGCAAGACATTTTTAGTAAATTTTAATGACAACATTGTAAGATCTGTAGTGCGATTCTCTATTCAATTTTAACATACATAATTTAAATTGTTAAAAATATTTAACAGCAAAGTTAACGTAAATTTTATTCAGTAACTTTTTTAACAATAACGTTTACTGCTAAGTTCTATCTTAACGTCAGGTATTAAAGTTATCTTAACGGCAAAATATGTTTCATTGTTTATTTCTAAATTCGTAGTTGTTAAAAAAAAAAAAAAAAAAAAAACAAACAAACAAAAACAAAAATTTTGGCAAATAAAAGCCACATTAACATTTTTTAAATTCACGTTAGTTACATACATTTTGCAAAAATAATATTAAAAAATTTGTTTTTTGGGAATTTAAAAAAATCATTAAAAATGTTATATTCTTGATGCAGCTTATGGAAATCACTAATAGTGGTTTCTTTTCTACACAAAAAATAAGTGGTAGACTTTCCAATCATTCCGCTGTTAGCAAATTTTTGCGAATTCCCACTAATTTCGCAGTTTTTACCGAATTTTTGCCATTCCTTATAGTTTTAGTGACTTCGAATCAATTTTATGGTTTGTTCGAAATATTTAACTATTTCGCGAATTTTCGCTATTTTTGCAAAAAAAGTTTTATATATTCCGACAATTTGTTTTTTAAACCATTTAGCGATTTCAAATAAATTTTACGTTTTTTTCCAAGTTTGCGATTTTTTGCGAATTCTAGCCATGTTCGCGATATAAGGGATTTTTCCTGTGGTTCTTTAGAGCTTTAACGATTTTTAATAAATAGCCGCTGTTTGCAAAATTTTGCGAATTTCAGCTAATTTAACAATTTTTACCGAATTTTTGCAATTCCTTAAAGTTTTAGCGACTTTTAATCAATTTTATGGCTTGTTTGAAATATTAAAAGTTTTCGCTATTTTTGCAAATTTCCCGAATTTTTGCAATTTTTGCTAGACTAGCAAAACCTAAATGGCGGTTTGTTAGTTTCGAAAGTACTTTAAGTCGTTCCACACAAGAAGTAGTTTGCACTCGATGACAGTGCTCGTTAAATATACTTATTAATTAACAAAGATGCCACTTGATTGAAATTGTTTAGCTATGTTGTTAAAATTGAGTTACTGAATTGCTGTATTGTTACCGTAAACAGTAAACTGTGCCGGTAAAATTAACGTTAACGTTAATCGTTAAAAGTTAAATAAAAGATTTTAACAATAAACATTAAAATAAAATAAATTTATACAGTAAAGCAATTTTTAAAGGGCATTGATCAAACAATTTTAAACATAAAGATATGTTCTATCTTAACGTCAGGTATTAAAGTTATCTTTAATACAAAATATTAAACATTTTCAAGTACGCGAAAAAAAAGTAAAAATACAATACCGGCAAACTTTTGAAATCGCAAAACGGCAGATTTATTTTATGGTGTTCTGAAATACGTGCGTTTAGCTTGTGAGCTTCCATAGTTTTTTTTTTCGAAAATTCAAGTTCCCTTGAGTATACTTTTGCATAATCAATTGCACCTTGATTTCCCCTAAGTGTACCCATACATTTGCAATGTTATTGAGTACTTTATTGCTGTTGTTAACGTCGATTTTCTCCAAAAACAAATATATTGCGCAATTTCTTATAGATATTTTTTGCGTAATATAAGTCAAAGACTTGATTTTATCTAATATATTGTGCCACAGCCAATTAAATTGTAAAGTATCCATTCTTGGACAATAATATTGGAAATGTATGGGTACCTTAAAGCTTCGTTCAAAACGATAGCAACAATTTGGTTTTTTTCTATCTTATTTTAAATAAGAATTACTTAGAAAGGCTATGCCGAATCTTATATACCCTTGACCATGATGCGATAAGAGTAAAAGTAAGTTATATAAATACCGTTCTTTATATATTAATAAATTAATTTTGTGCCACACCCACTTCTTCAGTCTCGCCCGCATTTTGTCGGATGATTTGTATTGATAACCAAGATGCTTGTACCTAATTTGGAAACTTTGGCACCTTCCCTTCCCAGATATACAGAAAAAAAGAACAACAATGGATGTATGGGTAAAATTAGAGGCAGTCGTGGTATTTTGATCATATCTCAGCCATTTGTAGACCGATCAGGCTGAATTTCAAAAGCAAACAATTTAGGACTATATGTGACATAAATGTATAACTACCTAGTCCCCATCATATGTGGAGTCTTCGGAAAACCCATTTCAATGGACACACAGACATCGTTAAATCAACTTCGCTACTCATAAGGCATGTATATTTTGTAGGTTCTAAGATTAATATTGTAGAAATAACAAACGGAATGGCAAACTTATATATCGTCATATTAAATGCAAACGGACGTAGCTACACTTTTTATTTTTTTACAGGAGAAGCAAAAAACCTTACAAAATCAATAACAACAAGGTGTAATTGGCGTTTGAAATTCTTTAATAAAATCGCCATTTTTGATCGTAAGAATCTAAAATTTTGCACGAACATGTATATTGATAAAACGAACCATAAAAAAAACTCCATTTCGAAATTTTGTGTGGTTACGTCCGTTTGCATTTAATATGACGATATATAATTTCCACCTGTTGTGGGTTTAAGGCAAAATTTACAAAAGTTTCTTGAGTGCAAATGTGTGTGATTGTGAAAAAAAAATTGTTGCTTTATTGTGAACACCAAGTGAAAATGTTGCTCTCGTTGTGAATCTGGCGTAAAGATTCATGTGATATTTTTGTATAAAAAATAATTTTGAGAGAGAGCTTTTCTTTGGAAGTGCCCATATTTATCCACGCCAGTGGCTAAAAGTAAAATTATACGCAGTACATTTTTTATAAAATAACCTCAAAAATTTCTTATATTGTTTATTCAATTAAATTTTGAGCTTTGTTGTGTTTAGAGACTTACATATGTATGTATGTATATCTTGGCGCCCTATGCTCCAATGGGAGTTAGAGGAACACATATATATATCTTGTAAAATTTTATGAGAAAAATTTTCTGGGAACATTTTAACCTATTTTATTCATATTTAAGATCTTTTACAAAAAGGGACGAAAAAGCCCCATACAGTGTTAAATAGGGTATTCGTTTAACCGATTAATTACTACACGATTAACTGATCGGTTAATTTAAAATTGGCTTTTTTCGATTAACGATTAAACCGGTTAATTTCAGTAGAATAACCGATGTAACAAATTTAATTTAGATTATTAATTATAAAATGTATTTTTTTGTGTTTTTAATTAACTATTTGTTTCGTCTCATGCTTAGAAAATATTTTTTTATACAATATATTTCCTTCTAGCAATACATTCTGAAAATACGGTACAGAAACTAAGAAATTCGTAAATAAACTTTTTTGCAGAATGTTTGGTGCTAAGCTTTGCCAGGATGAGTCAGATGGTGACCTGACAACAGAAGAACCTCTAGTTAGTAAGACAGATAATCTTTTAGCAAAATTAACCGAAACAATTAGAAGTGTTAAAAGTTTTATAAAATGAAAACAGGCGTCTTATGTCATAATGGAAGATTTTATATATTTTTAAGAAATCCAGTTTATTTTTTAATAAATACATATGTATATCATCACACTTGTTCAACAATACTGTATTAACTCAAAAATTTAAAAAATGTTTGTAGAAGCAAAACAATTTTTCTGCCTGTTTTTAGAAAATAAAAACAAGTGAGTGAGTGAGAAATAATATTGAAAACAACAATAAAAAACGACAATTCGTTTTTGTTTTCAATATAATTTCTCACTCACTCACTTGATCTTGTTTTCTAAAAACATATGAAAAATAATTTTTAAACCTACTGTTTCATTACCAAAAAGTAGACAAAATAGCATAATATTTTTACTATTGTTGAACAAGTGCGGTAAAAAATAATTTCTGTTGTTTCTATATAGTTTCATTAATCATTTAAACTTCGGTTGATTACCGAGTTGAGCTAAAGCACTCTAGTCAATTGCTAGGGTAGCTAGCACTAAATACATAATATGTATTAATTTTGAATTATTTTTTTGTTTGCTCGTTTTAGTTCAAGTTTTGTTATTTTTGTTATGTCATTGTTTTTTTACTAGTAAACTCCAAATCAAGGCGAATTAACTACAGGTGGTATCGAAACGGCATCAGATTTTGACAGTTCGGGCTTATTTGTTTTGATTTGTTAGTGTTTTGCTAATAATGGTTGATATTTCGAGCTAATGGCACTAACAATGCAATGCAAAAAACCCTATGTTGTTTCTGTTGTTTTTGGATTGTTGTAGTTCCGACACCACCTGTAGTTGAATTCGCCTTGCTCCAAATTGTAAATAATTTATGCATTTTTATTTTTTAAAATGACAAAATTTACCGACTATTAACCGATTAAACCAAAACCTAGGTTAATTAATTTAGCGATTAACTGATGAAAGCAAAAGCCCGATTAAATGAATACCCTAGTGTTGAATAAGAACCCAGCAAAAACTTTACTTACAATCCTACTTTTAATGACTTCAAGAATTGATTACTTTGTAGCTTTATTCGCCACTTTTTGGATTATTAGTTATATATTAAATAATAACTTTATTATATCTTAAATATACAGAAAAATTTGTATTTTCATTATGACAATAAAAATGTCATTATAGTCATAAAACATAGTTTTTTAATGCAAAAACTACGCTGCCCCGGTAGACTAGCTGGTAGAGAGCTAGTCTATCATCACCGAGGTTGCGGGATCAAATCCCGCCAGAGACAGAAATAAAAAATAAAATAAAGTAAAATAGAATAAGAAAAAATAAAAATAAAATAATTAAAAAAAAAAACAAAAAAAAAAAAATTAAAAAAAAATAAAAAATTTTTTACTTTATTGACTTTGTGTAACTATATATTTTTATAAAAATTTTAAGTATAAAAAAAACATATTATTTTTTAGATTATAATAGGCTAAATTATAAGGGATTACTTTTGGGACATCTCGAACAAAAATAAGTACATACTTCTTCTAGTAGAAAAATAAGTAGTCTGTTCGTCAAGTTCTCATTATTTTTCTACTTATTTTGTAAGCAAAGTTTTTGCTGGGAAGGTTTAAATGTTTCATTAAAATCAAATAATATAAACTAGGGAATGGTAAATGGATTCCAAAATCGATTTTTCGATCGACTTTTTTATTTCGGTTTTTGAAATCGATTAATCGAACCTCAAAATCACTTAAGATTAATTTGCAAACGTATACCTTATATCACAAATTGGGATACACCAGCATTTTTTTTTTTTTTTTTTGGCAAACTACTAGAGAAATTGAACTGAGATTTTTACAGTGGGTAGATATGACTACTTTTTATAACTTTCCTGTAAAAAGTGAAAATGTGTAAATTTTAAGATGGCCTTAAGAGGAACAAGTGCATGTACATTTTATATATTAAAATTGTATTCTTGTGTAGTCGATCAGGCCTGTCACATATATTAATTCCGATCGAAAGTGGAAGTGATTTTGTATCTTGCTTCACATAGAACTTCACATAAAAATCTTTGGCACTATGCGCCCACGATATGGCGTAAAAGCAACAAAAAATAATAACATAAAACGAAATCTGATCCTGATCGGTGGCGACTGTTTCTTTTCTAACTTACAATTAAGTTAGTTTTAGAAAACAACGTTTGCATTGCATTGATGTCAGAAAGATGCAGAGACATTTCCTTGTAATTTCGATTTGATAATAATAAATTAAAAAGTATGTAATTTTTTTACTCTGCTTATAATTAGATTTAAATATTGCTCACACACTGGTCGGTTTGAATATTAGCGTATTTTTAATTGTTAGGTTCGGTACGCTTTGTTTAGGACTGTTTTGTTCACTGTCCATAATTTATCGATTTAATTAATTAATTCGATTTCAGTATAAAATCGCATACGTAAACTCTATTGCAAAAAATCGAGTTTTCTTACCACAATCGATTTACCATTCCCTAATCTAAACACATCATATACCAAAAATGAAAGTGCAACACCGTATACTATGTCGATTCAAAAAATTAATGCGTCAAAAAATGGGAACTTTAATTTTCCCTAAATTTACCTTCAAACGTAAAAGTTTTCAAATACCGATATACATGTATATTTTGTATGCTTTAATCAAGTTTTTTTTTTTTTTTTTTTGTCGAAACTTTTTGAATAGCAAGAGCAATTCAATAACCTAGCTAAATGTTATGTAACCTTTATACCAAAAAAAAAAAAAACACTTGATGTTGGAAGTAGGAAAATTTAATTAACTGCCACTTAAATAAGCTTGTACGGCTGAAAAAAACAAAAAATCCTGACTTTGAATTTATTTTTTAAATAGTGTGTTAAATATTGTAAAGTTTTTTTATACTGCACAAGTACAAACACATTATAGTATCTACTTTCAAGCAAGTTCAAGCAATCAAAATCAAACACTTCCTTTTGCCAAGCCAAATTTTTACATGCATAATATTTAACAATATACTAAAAAAAATTTAAAAATCATGAAAATGCGGTCCAAAACCACTAATTAATTGCTTTTTTTCTTTAATTTTTTATATAACCATAATTTAGTTTTAATTCCAAATTCGGCAATAGTAGTATGTATGTATTTCGTTTATCATAGATTAATTACCAGATACCAATTTAGTCGTAAATGGCAAAAAAAAAATATTCTTTTAATGAACAGTTTGCTAAATGGCAAAGTATAAAATTATTTGCAAAAAAAATGTTAAGTCCTACAAATTGAACATACACAAAAAAGTTTGAAAAACTTGCCCTGCTTATTTAATATAACACGGTTATATAAGTATTCATTGTATTGAATGCGTCTGACACAGAATTGAAATCGGAGTCAGCACGCAACACTTTTGAAATTTGTGAGCGACCCCTTGATTTTTATTTGTCTACCTGTTGCTGTCAAAGTAGGTTACAAAAAATTCCTCAGGATGTAAGAATTTTCCACCGAAAATGAACAAAATATACATACATGCATACATATGTATGTATCAAAAAATAAATTTACTACGTAGTACGTACCTTCTTCAGTCGAACACAATTATAACGAACTCAAAGCCACTTGTTTCAGTTCGTTGTAGAGTTGTTCTTTTCCCGGACTTTTTTATTTCCCGGGAAAGTGGGATTTTTTTTAATTTCGATGCAAAATATTATTTAATTTAATTTATTTGAACAAATATCATTTCCTGAGGTCAATTAAATAAGTTTACAAATGCATTCAATTTTTTTATTTCTGTGGCAAAAAGGAAAAAGTGCTAAATCTTCATGTTCAAAAGTACAGATGAGCGAAATTTCAATTATTTTGTAGGATTTTCTTTTTTTAATGTGCAATAACATTTGGAATAATAAAAACTTGTGATCTGTGAAGTAAATTTCCAAAAGCCACCTATAAAGTATTAAATTGTTCTCCTATAAAACTAACCAAAAAGACTTAGCCACTTATTGCCACAGAATTAATTCAAAGCCAACCAACCAAAAAAGTTAAATTATTCAAGCAA